>CM060948.1:695583-849916 GCA_030765055.1 Mantis religiosa
CTCTCTCAGCAAGTGACTAGCCGCTCTATCTGTCTCTTTCTTTCCTGCCCGCACACAGCCCGGCAGCAATTCAACAATGCCTGGCGACATATTCCAAATTAAAATTCCAAAGACATTGGGAATGGTCCAGCTATGTCGACAGCGATGCATTCAAAAGGCGCTCCGACGTTGTACTGCAGCATGAGACCCCGACTCCTAGTTTGGGGACCGCGACTCGCCTCGCACACCAGACATTAACGGCACCATCTCTCAGCATCTACTCGGAGCCTCAGCCAGTAGTAGCACTGCTGGAGTTTGTCGATCTTTCGGTTTGCTCCCAGGTGTCCCCTGAAGTACCGGCGTACACTTCCTCAAGACTTCCGGGACCTTACACCGGGGAAGTACCAACTGCTCCCTCTGCATCTTCTCATCGGGTGATTCCATACCCGGAACGCACGTCCTCTCTGATCTTCAATGAGTCCCAGTAGGACTTGTATGTGGCGCTCCTTGGTGCGATGTCCTCCCAGGTTGGTCTTGTCCCTGCCTCCACTTCTCTCAAGAGTGGCCCCAAGTCTGCATCTGCCAGCTGCTTCCTGCTCAAGCCTGCGCTATCCCAGGCATCCGCAGACACTGCCGTGACCACTCTTACAGCTGCGGCACACTCCTTCCCTTCAACTCTTGTGCATTGGCATCACTATTCCGGGCAGAATCTTCGGGACATGGCGTCTGCGTTGCCATGGCTCTTCCCTCTACAATGTTCCGAGGTGAAGTCGTACTCCTGCAGCCTCTGGACCCAACGGGCTGTCTGGCCTTCCAGGTTCGTAAAGTTAAAGTGGCCAGGTGAGGGCGGAATGGTCAGTCCTCAGGTGGAGTGGCTGACCGTACAGGCAATTGTGGAGGAGGCCCAAGGTCTTTACTACCGCCAGGAGTTCTCGCCGGGTAACGCAGTAGTTCTCTGCCTTGGATAGCGTCATGGTGTAGTAAGCTATCACCTGCTCGTGGCCGTCCTGGACTTGGGATAGGATGCCTCCAATGCAATGGTTGCTGGCGTCGGTGTCCACAATGAAGGCACCGCCTGGTTGTGGAAATCCCAAAATAGCACTACAAAATGTCTTTAGCTGTTGAAAAGCACCTTCGGCGTCCTCCGTCCTCGCATAAGGCCAATGTTCTTCTGTCAGGCGGGTGAGGGGCTTGGCGATGTTAGAGTACCGCTTTATGAAATGGCGGTAATAACTGCACAACCCTAGGAAACTGCGCAATTCTCTCTTATCCTTTGGCCAATCTCTCACGGCCCATGGCCACTCCGGTTGGTGAGAAGTAGTTGACCTCCTTGCGAAAGAGCTGGCACTTCTTCGCGTTCAGCTTCAAGTTGGTCGCCTGCAGCCTCTGCACCACCTTACTCAGTTTGTCGAGATGGTCTTTGAAGGTCTTGCCGACGATGATGATGTCGCCAGTTATAGCAGGCAGGCGTCATAAGTCAGTCCTCTCATCACTGACTCCATGAGGGGTGGAAGGTAGCTGGCACGTTGTAGAGGCCAAAGGGCATAACTGTTAACTGCTAAAGCCCTTGGCCTGTCGAGAATGGGTCTTCTCGTTGTCTCTCGGGTCTAGAGCTAACTGCCAGTAACCAGACTTCAGGTCCGGGGTCGAGAACCATTGCGTACCAGCAAGCGTGTCCAGGGTGTCGTCAATCCGGGGTAAGGGGAAAGTCCTTCCTGGTGACAGCGTTCAGCTTCCTGTAGTCCACGCAGAAGCGTAGCTCGCCGTTCTTCGTCACCAAGATTACAGGGGCACACCAAGGGCTGTCAGACTCTTCAGTTACTCCCCTGGCTCTTATGTCCTCCAGCATATCCCGTACCGTCGTTTGTTTCGCTAGCGGAATGTGTCTAGGTGGTTGTCGAATAGGCCGGGCGTCTCCGGTGTCGATGTGGTGGAGCACTCGGTCCATGCGGCCGTAGGCTCTGTTACCTTGGCTGAAGACGCGCTGATATCGTCTCAGCAGTTGTCAAACCTTCTCGAGCTGTTCTGCGGTCAGGTGGTCGGCCGCCCTCTCCAGTAAATCTTCTAGCCGGGGGCCCAGGTGCTGCGTCGGCACCGGCTCCTGGGTCTTACCGATTGCTGTTAGGCTGACCACGGGCTCGCATGTCCCCAACACCGTCCCGGCCTACACGTCGAGATTGGTGTCTGCCAGGTTGAGCAGCCTTACCGGCTCCTCTCGGCATGGCAACAATGTCCTCGCTACACAAAGTCCGTGCACAGGCGTCTTCTGGTCCAGCGTCAAGTTCTTCGTCCGCTGCCCTTCCAGTCGCGTCGTCACCACCACCTTGCTTCTCGCGGGGACAACTACGTCTTCCCTCAGGCAGACCCTGCAGATTCCCAGGCATTCTTCGGATTGCCGGAGTATCACCTCTTCTCCATTGAGCCGCAGGACCTTCCTGCCGACATCGACCGTCGCCTCGTTGCTCCTGAGGGCATCCAGTCCCAGTATCACCTCAGCCACCTTCGCGATGAACACCCACTGATGCACGGCACTCCGTCCCAAGGTCAACTTCAGCAGGGCCTCCTTCTCCACAGGCAAGGTGTCGCCCGATGCCGTCACTAGCTGGTATGGTCGGCTTGGTTTCCTCGATGGCAAAGCCCTGGCTACGTCAGGTCTGATGGCGATCACGGCTGCCCCGGTGTCAACAAGCACGCGGCACGGTTTCCCTCTAACCCAACCGTCCGCGATAAGACTGTCATTCATTGGTCGGCTGACAACGCGCAGTGTCACTCGAGGAGATGGTGTGGACGGCGCTGACGTGCTCCTCGCCACGCTGGTCTCTCTCCAGGTGCCTCGCCTGTCCACAACCCAGCTACTATAATAATATCATATCCGTTTGATGAATATGAGGTCTGTCTAACTATACAGAATATGAAGAAGAGAAAAGCACCTGGAACAGATCGTATACCAGTGGAAGTTACACAGAAATTGGAATATCAAATAACACCATATTTGAGAGATCTTCTTGGTTCAAATGATAATTCCATATTACTGGAGAAAAGAAGATGTGACAATACTTAATACAGCAAAGGACAAAGATCCAACAAAATATAAGTAATAACGTGCAATTTGTTTATTGAATGTGTTAGGAAAAATCTAAGAAAAGCTTACCTAGAAAAGAATAAATGAGTATAGGGTAATGCTAGGAATGAAAAAAAAAAACAATATGGCTTCCGAAAGGGAAAGTCAACTGAGGATGCATTAAATGATATGACGCTGAATGTAAAAACTTCAGAGAAGAAATATGTTATAGGTATGTTCATATCGCAGGCCCGTTCGACAATGTTTCTTGGCCTGAGCTATTTGGAGTGTTTCGAAAGAAAGCATATCCTGCTACTTTACTAAATATATTGAGGGATTGTTGTAAATATTGACGTGTTTATGTCAGCAGTGATAATTGTAGGTTAATAAGAGATATTACAAAAGGTCTATTTTAGGGCCCTTATTTAGGCACATTTTATTAGAGCCTATCCTATATGAATAATTGGACCTACAAGAGACAAAAGATGTGACAGCCTATGCGGATGACATTGTTTTACTTTTGGAGGCAAATAAAACGGCACAAATAGAAAGTAAAGCTAAAGTTATATAAGAGAAACTAGAAGGATAGTGCAACAGTGCTAAATTGGTAATAGCACCCACAAAGTCTGCATACCCTATATTTAAAGGATAGTTAAAGAGAAATCCAACTATAAAGATATATTGTTTGAACATCAAAAGAGAGATAGATCTTTGCTACCTGTAACCCTGCCATGTTTATACATATATAAAGTTCTTTTACATGTAAAAGGTAGTTTAACTCCTTTTAAAACATATGCAGCGACACACCTGCATAACACAACAAACAGTTTGCATCTACTAGCTGTTTCTAAATATACAAAGTACTTTTATATGTAAAATCTAGTTTAAGTTGCTTTAAAACATATGCAATGCCACACCAGCATGCTACAACAAACAGTTCACACCTACTAGCTGTTTATACATATACAAAGTTCTCTTACATGTAAAAGCTAGTTTAAATTGCTTTAAAACATATGCAGTGCCACACCAGCATGCTACAACAAACAGTTCACACCTACTAGCTGTTTATACATATACAAAGTTCTTTTACATGTAAAAGCTAGTTTAAGTTGCTTTAAAACATATGCAGTGCCACACCAGCATGATACAACAAACAGTTCAAACCTACTAGCTGTTTATACATATACAAAGTTCTTTTACATGTAAAAGCTAGTTTAAGTTGCTTTAAAACATATGCAGTGCCACACCAGCATGATACAACAAACAGTTCAAACCTTCTATTTTTAAAATGCAAAAACGGGCAATTAGGATAATACTACATGTTAATAAAAGAACCAGTTGTAGGCCATTATTTAAGGAATTAAATATATTGCCCCTCCCCTGTATTTACATATATGAAACATTATGCTACATATAAAATAATCTTGGTATGTAGACAACAAACTCACAGATACATTCTCAAGATACCAGAAGAAAAGATAACCTTCATGTAATCACACATAGCACTAGTTCTTTTGAAAAAAGTTTTGTATATACTGGCCTCCAGCTTTATAATAAATTACCCAATTATCTGAAGCAAATACCTGCACTGCATCGATTTAGAATTTGTCTCAAAAAACTTCTTTCACTCCATTGTTTTTATAGCATAAAAGAATATTATGATTACTGTGACAATTGATTTTGTTAATGTTAATGATGTTAATGTTTTATAGTATAGGTGAATTGTTTGAATATGTTAACTACAAGTGAACTGTTATTATTATTATTATCATCATCATCATCATCATCATCATCATCATGATTATTATTATTATTATTATTATTATTATTATTATTATTATTATTATTATTATTATTATTATTATTATTATTATTATTATTATTATTATTATTATTATTATTATTATTATTATTATTATTATTATTATTATTATTATTATTATTATTATTATTATTATTATTATTATTATTATTATTATTATTATTATTATTATTATTATTATTATTATTATTATTACTACTATTATTATTACTATCATCATTATCATCATCATTATCATTATACTGTACATACAGTTGAATTTTCATTCCAAACTTGTGTTATATATATGTATATTGTATAATTTTTAGTTATAAGTACTTGACGTGTCCTATATCATGTAATATGATCAAAAGGATGAATAAAAACTAACTAACTAACTAACTAACTAACTAACTAACTAACTAGCTGTTTATACATATACAAAGTTCTTTTACATGTAAAAGCTAGTTTAAGTTGCTTTAAAACATATGCAGTGCCACACCAGCATGATACAACAAACAGTTCAAACCTACTAGCTTTTTATACTAATACAAAGTTCTTTTACATGTAAAAGCTAGTTTAAATTGCTGTAAAACATATGCAGTGCCACACCAGCATGATACAACAAACAGCTCAAACCTACTAGGTGTTTATACATATACAAAGTTCTTTTACATGTAAAAGCTAGATTAAATTGCTTTAAAACATATGCAGTGCCACACCAGCATGATACAACAAACAGTTCGAACCTACTAGCTTTTTATACATATACAAAATTCTCTTACATGTAAAAGCTAGTTTAAATTGCTTTAAAACATATTCAGTGATACAGCAACATGATACAACAAACAGTTCAAACCTACTAGCTGTTTATACATATACAAAGTTCTCTTACATGTAAAAGCTAGTTTAAATTGCTTTAAAACATATGCAGTGAAACACCAGCATGATACATCAAACAGTTCAAACCTACTAGCTGTTTATACATATACAAAGTTCTTTTACATCTAAAAGCTAGTTTAAATTGCTTTAAAACATATGCAGTGCCACACCAGCATGATACAACAAACAGTTCAGACCTACTAGCTGTTTATATTAATACAAAGTTCTTTTACATGTAAAAACTAGTTTAAATTGCTTTAAAACATATGCAGTGATACACCAGCATGATACAACAAACAGTTCAAACCTACTTGCTGTTTATACATATACAAAATTCTTTTACATGTAAAAGCTAGTTTAAATTGCTTTAAAACATATGCAGTGTCACACCAGCATGATACATCAAACAGTTCAAACCTACTAGCTGTTTATACATATACAAAGTTCTTTTACATGTAAATGCTAGTTTAAATTGCTTTAAAACATATGCAGTGCCACACCAGCATGATACAACAAACAGTTCAAACCTACTAGCTTTTTATACTAATACAAAGTTCTTTTACATGTAAAAGCTAGTTTAAATTGCTGTAAAACATATGCAGTGCCACACCAGCATGATACAACAAACAGCTCAAACCTACTAGGTGTTTATACATATACAAAGTTCTTTTACATGTAAAAGCTAGATTAAATTGCTTTAAAACATATGCAGTGCCACACCAGCATGATACAACAAACAGTTCGAACCTACTAGCTTTTTATACATATACAAAATTCTCTTACATGTAAAAGCTAGTTTAAATTGCTTTAAAACATATTCAGTGATACAGCAACATGATACAACAAACAGTTCAAACCTACTAGCTGTTTATACATATACAAAGTTCTCTTACATGTAAAAGCTAGTTTAAATTGCTTTAAAACATATGCAGTGAAACACCAGCATGATACATCAAACAGTTCAAACCTACTAGCTGTTTATACATATACAAAGTTCTTTTACATCTAAAAGCTAGTTTAAATTGCTTTAAAACATATGCAGTGCCACACCAGCATGATACAACAAACAGTTCAGACCTACTAGCTGTTTATATTAATACAAAGTTCTTTTACATGTAAAAACTAGTTTAAATTGCTTTAAAACATATGCAGTGATACACCAGCATGATACAACAAACAGTTCAAACCTACTTGCTGTTTATACATATACAAAATTCTTTTACATGTAAAAGCTAGTTTAAATTGCTTTAAAACATATGCAGTGTCACACCAGCATGATACATCAAACAGTTCAAACCTACTAGCTGTTTATACATATACAAAGTTCTTTTACATGTAAATGCTAGTTTAAATTGCTTTAAAACATATGCAGTGCCACACCAGCATGATACAACAAACAGTTCAAACCTACTAGCTGTTTATACTTATACAAAGTTCACTTACACGTAAAAGCTAGTTTAAATTGCTTTAAGACATATTGTGACTTTGTGGGTTCGTGAAATTAAAAATCCGATTCCACCACTCAAAAATGTTCTTTATTTCCACCGAATTACAATCGGAACACTTGCCGATTACACAGAATAACGTAATGCACACAATCACAATTCACCAGTTGGTCTGTCACAGGTCCACTGCACGCAGTTACGTACACTCCTCCGATGCACATACACAGTACGGCCCCTCACTGGGCGCTCCTCACCGCTGCTCGACAAGAACTGAACTTTCCTCCAGCCCGACACGTTGCTTATATAGGATCAACTGTCCAATCTAGAAATTTCCGGATTAGATGAAATATCCTGTATGTTCAAGAACTCAGGGGGAGGGGAAAGAGACGGTACTGTGGCCCGCGATCCCTCTCTTAATCATCCCTTCAGTTAGTGACAGGAAACAAATGGCTAGGCGTGGCCAGAATGCTTCACGTCTGACCCTACTGCCGGCCAGTTCTATAGCCAGGTCCGACGTTCGGGTGACAATATGCAGTGCCACACCAGCCTGATACAACAAACAGTCGCCCGCCTCAGTAGGGTGGTGGTAGCATGTCTGACTCACGTTCAAGAGGTCCCGAGTTCGAATCTGGGTCAGGGTGAGTTACCTGGATAAGGTTTTTCCGGGGTTTTCCCTTATCCTTCAAGACGAATGTCGGGTAACTATAAGCTCCATGGACCCTGGACTTATCTGAGCATCATTTCATCCAATTCATTCACCGTCTGATATGACTTAACACTGGAGGACGTAAATTACACAAAAAAAAAAAAAACAGTTCAAACCTACTTGCCGTTTATACATATACAAAGTTCTTTTACATGTAAAAGCTAGTTTAAATTGCTTTAAAACATATGCAGTGATACATCAGCATGATACAACAAACAGTTCAAACCTACTAGCTGTTTATACATATACAAAGTACTTTTACATGTAAATGCTAGTTTAAATTGCTTTAAAACATATGCAGTGCCACACCAGCATGATACAAAAAACAGTACAAACCTACTAGATGTTTCTACATAGTGTCGCAGTAATGGACATTAAAGTTTCGGCGCAAATAGATAATAGATGGATAGGTTTCACGTAGATGACAAACGTGTGTAAACAGATAACGCCTGCAAGCAAGATAAGTGAGGCAAAGGCCTCGCCAGCGTAGATTAGGCAACGTTTATCGAAGGTGATAGAATGTTCGAATTATGTAATTAGATGCCTTGTTTTCCAGAAACCTGTAGTGATTGACAGAACAGTCTGGTAATCATGAATGGAGATATAAAAGGGATTGTGACACGCCAGGAGGACAAATGTAGTTGTGAAACAGTTGTTGTGAAACCAGACAGCTGGAAGTGTTATTGTAACGAGAGCGAATGACGTAATCCGCTGTCACTGTTATTGTGACTGACATTGGTAGACTGTTGCTAATGCTGCTGTAATCTATAAAGTATTTCTACCAAAATAAAGGAGATTTTTATTTTCTGCAACTCGGTCTTTTAATTCTACGAACCCTCAAAGTTACAATATACAAAGTTCCTATACGTGTAAAAGCAAGTTTAAGTTGCTTTAAAACATATGCAGTGCCACACCAGCATGACACAACAAACAGTTCAAACCTACTAGCCGTTTCTACATATACAAAGTTCTTTTACATGTAAAAGCTAGTTTAAATTGCTTTAAAACATATGCAGTGCCACACCAGCATGATACAACAAACAGTTCAAACCTACTAGCTGTTTATACATATACAAAGTTCTCTTACATGTAAAAGCTAGTTTAAATTGCTTTAAAACATATGCAGTGCCACACCAGCATCATACAACAAACAGTTCAAACCTACTAGCTGTTTCTACATATACAAAGTTCTTTTACATGTAAAAGCTAGTTCAAATTGCTTTAAAACATATGCAGTGTCACACCAGCATGATACAGCAAACAGTTCAAACCTACTAGCTGTTTATACATATACAAAGTTCTCTTACTTGTAAAAGCTAGTTTAAATTGCTTTAAAACATATGCAGTGCCACACCAGCATGATACAGCAAACAGTTCAAACCTACTAGCTGTTTATACATATACAAAGTTCTTTTACATGTAAAAGCTAGTTCAAATTGCTTTAAAACATATGCAGTGCCACACCAGCATGATACAGCAAACAGTTCAAACCTACTAGCTGTTTATACATATACAAAGTTCTCTTACTTGTAAAAGCTAGTTTAAATTGCTTTAAAACATATGCAGTGCCACACCAGCATGATACATCAAACAGTTCAAACCTACTAGCTGTTTATACATATACAAAGTTCTTTTACATCTAAAAGCTAGATTAAATTGCTTTAAAACATATGCAGTGCCACACCAGGATGATACAACAAACAGTTCAAACCTACTAGCTGTTTATACTAATACAAAGTTCTTTTACATGTAAAAGCTAGTTTAAATTGCTTTAAAACATATGCAGTGATAGACCAGCATGATACAACAAACAGTTCAAACCTACTTGCTGTTTATACATATACAAAGTTCTTTTACATGTAAATGCTAGTTTAAATTGCTTTAAAACATATGCAGTGATACACTTAAAATAGGTGTCATTAAGCCTATTCATAAAAAGGGTAATAAAAATGATGTTAACAACTATAGGCCCATCACTCTAACTTCCAGCATAGGCAAACTATTCGAGAAAATTATACTGCAAAGGCTTGACCACTTTCTACAGAAAAATAAAATTTACAGTCAATCCCAACATGGTTTTCGTAAGTCATTTTCTACTACCACAGCAGTAATCTCATTTGTGCATGATATTATGGAAAAAATTAATCTCAATAAGAAAGTAGCCAGCATAATGGTTGATCTCTCAAAAGCTTTTGACTGTGTCAGACACGATATTTTATTACATAAACTTAATTTGTATGGAGTTAGAGGTCTGCCTAATAAATTAATTGAATCTTATCTAACCGGAAGACAGCAAAGCTCTGAAATCAGTCATCTTAATGGTAACAACATATATAAAATAAAATCAGCTTTGATGGAGGTAAAACATGGAGTTCCGCAGGGCTCTGTCTTAGGCCCTGTTCTATTTATTATATACGTAAATGATATAGCAAAAAGCAATAATTCCACAACAGTCAGCTATGCTGATGATACTACTGCTCTTTGTTGGAATGACACATCAAATTCACTGGCAAATACCATTAATTCTACTAGTCGCTCTATAAATCATTACTTTGAATGTAACAAACTAAAAGTAAATGAAGAAAAAACCAAAGTTATGATATTTGACCTAGGAGGAAGAAATGAAATTAGCAAAACTGTTTCCCCCATGATTAATCTGACACTAACTCCATCCTATTCCTTACTAGGGTTAAAAATAGACAGTAAGCTAACCTGGTCTGAGCATGTAAACAGTGTTTGTAATAAAATAGCTAAATATATTTACTTCTTTAGGCTAATGAAAAGATATGTGAATGAGCATACCATGAAAATAATGTACTATGGTCTTATTTTTCCACATCTCAGTTACTGTTTAGAAGTTTGGGGAGGAGCTGCACATGTACACATTAATAGGATATTAAATTTACAGAAGAAGTGTATAAGAATTATGTACAGTATTCCTAAAATAGAAACTTGTAGACATGTGTTTATTAGAGAAAATATTTTAACCATTGTATCACTATATGTATATAAAAACATTCTTTTAACTGTAAACAGTGCAAATGGTATGCTAATAAATAGTGAAATACATACACATAATACCAGACAAAATATGGATTTTCATAGAATAACAGTGAATAAAAAGAAAATCAATACTGATCCATATATTGTAGGCAGTTTACTGTACAATAAACTACCAGCTAAAATTAAGTCCTGTGCAAAAAATTGTTTTAAAAGTAAGCTAAAGATGTATCTCATTCATAAATGTTTGTATAAACTGGAGGAATTTTAATTTGATTTGTTATAAACTATGTATATTTGGTGATTTTATTATTATTATTATTATTGCATAATTTTTGTATAAAATGATTGATTTTTTATAAACTTTGTAAATATTGTAAATAGCCTCTGACAATGTCAGACACTCTGTATGAATCTATTGACAGTAATAAACTACTACTACTACTACTACTACTACTACTACTACTACTACTACTACTACTACTACTACTACTACTACTACTACACCAGCATGATACAACAAACAGTTCAAACCTACTAGCTGTTTATACATATACAAAGTTCTTTTACATCTAAAAGCTAGATTAAATTGCTTTAAAACATATGCAGTGATACACCAGCATGATACAACAAACAGTTCAAACCTACTAGCTGTTTATACATATACAAAGTTCTTTTACATGTAAAAGCTAGTTTAAATTGCTTTAAAACATATGCAGTGCCACACCAGCATGATACAACAAACAGTTCAAACCTACTAGCTGTTTATACATATACAAAGTTCTTTTACATGTAAAAGCTAGATTAAATTGCTTTAAAACATATGCAGTGATACACCAGCATGATACAACAAACAGTTCAAACCTACTAGCTGTTTATACATATACAAAGTTCTTTTACATGTAAAAGCTAGTTTAAATTGCTTTAAAACATATGCAGTGCCACACCAGCATGATACAACAAACAGTTCAAACCTACTAGCTGCTTATACATATACAAAGTACTTTTACATGTAAATGCTAGTTTAAATTGCTTTAAAACATATGCAGTGCCACACCAGGATGATACAACAAACAGTTCAAACCTACTAGCTGTTTATACATATACATATACATATGGAGTTCCGCAGGGCTCGGTATTGGGTCCCTTATTGTTCCTATTGTATATTAATGACCTGGCCAAAAACAACCAATGCATTAATACTAAATTTACTCTGTTTGCTGATGATACCAGTGTTCTCATTTCTGGGAAAAACAAACAAGAACTCAAAGCAAACGTTGATGGGGTAACAGACTATGTTTCAAATTGGTTTAAAGACAATAAACTTATTATTAATAAGAGCAAAAGCATCGCTGTAGGTTTCCATCATAAAGTCAACAAAAATGTAAGTTTCCCTAATATATGCTTAGAGAATGAATCAGTAACTACTACAGATAAAATTAAATTTCTTGGAGTTTGGGTAGATAGTAATCTAGATTGGGGAACTCATATTGATGCTTTATCCAAAAAACTATGTCAAACTTGTTTTGCACTATATACTTTAAGATCATCAGTCAATCTTGATGTGCTTAAAATAGCCTATTTTGCCTACTTTCACTCGCAGTTATCCTATGGCATAATATTCTGGGGAAAGACGAGCTATACGAAAAGAATGTTTATAATACAAAAGAGGGCCATACGTTTAATGATGAATCTTTCCAGTAGCACAAGTTGTAGACCTTATTTCAGATCATTGAATATTCTGTCAGTTCCATCTATATATCTCTATGAGGTGCTGGTGATCGCTCATAAACAGTTAAATAATTTTGTCACAAACGCTGAAATACATAGTCACAACACTAGAGGTAAATCACATCTTCATGTTACAGGGCATAAGAGAACCCTATATGAAAAAAGTATACACTATAACTGTATTAAATTGTACAACAAACTTCCTCAATATTTCAAAGAATTACCAAATTTAACAATATTTAAAAGGAAATTAAAGAAGTATCTAATACAAAGATGTTTTTATTCAGTAAATGAATACCTTGATGAACAGTGAATCAATTTTGTTAGACATATGTATTATATATATTGCAATTGTAAATACTATCACCTTATTTGTTTATCCGATCATGTGTTTACTGTTAATCTGTAATGTAAAATTGTATTGACGAAGCCGATATTTCTGTAATTGGAAATCTTATGGTGAATAAATTTGATTTGATTTGATTACAAAATTCTTTTACATGTAAATGCTAGTTTAAATTGCTTTAAAACATATGCAGTGCCACACCAGCATGATACAACAAACAGTTCAAACCTACTAGCTGTTTATACTTATACAAAGTTCACTTACACGTGAAAGATAGTTTAAATTGCTTTAAGACATATTGTGACTTTGTGGGTTCGTGAAATTAAAAATCCGATTCCACCACTCAAAAATGTTCTTTATTTCCACCGAATTACAATCGGAACACTTGCCGATTACACAGAATAACGTAATGCACACAATCACAATTCACCAGTTGGTCTGTCACAGGTCCACTGCACGCAGTTACGTACACTCCTCCGATGCACATACACAGTACGGCCCCTCACTGGGCGCTCCTCACTGCTGCTCGACAAGAACTGAACTTTCCTCCAGCCCGACACGTTGCTTATATAGGATCAACTGTCCAATCTAGAAGGTTCCGGATTAGATGAAATATCCTGTATGTTCGAGAACTCAGGGGGAGGGGAAAGAGACGGTACTGTGGCCCGCGATCCCTCTCTTAATCATCCCTTCAGTTAGTGACAGGAGACAAATGGCTAGGCGTGGCCAGAATGCTTCACGTCTGACCCTACTGCCGGCCAGTTCTATAGGCAGGTCCGACGTTCGGGTGACAATATGCAGTGTAACACCAGCCTGATACAACAGTCGCCCGCCTCGGTAGGGTGGTGGTAGCATGTCTGCCTCACGTTCAAGAGGTCCCGAGTTCGAATCTGGGTCAGGGTGAGTTACCTAGATTAGGTTTTTTCCGGGGTTTTCCCTTATCCTTCAAGATGAATGTCGGGTAACTATAAGCTCCATGGACCCTGGACTTATTTGAGCATCACTTCATCCAATTCATTCACCGTCCGATATGACTTTACATTGGAGGACGTAAATTACACAAAAAAAAAAAACAGTTCAAACCTACTTGCTGTTTATACATATACAAAGTTCTTTTACATGTAAAAGCTAGTTTAAATTGCTTTAAAACATATGCAGTGCCACACCAGCATGATACAACAAACAGTTCAAACTTACTAGCTGTTTATACATATACAAAGTTCTTTTACATGTAAAAGCTAGTTTAAATTGCTTTAAAACATATGCAGTGATACACCAGCATGATACAACAAACAGTTCAAACTTACTAGCTGTTTATACATATACAAAGTTCTTTTACATGTAAAAGCTAATTTAAATTGCTTTAAAACATATGCAGTGATACACCAGCATGATACATCAAACAGTTCAAACTTACTAGCTGTTTATACATATACAAAGTTCTTTTACATGTAAAAGCTAATTTAAATTGCTTTAAAACATATGCAGTGCCACACCAGCATGATACAAAAAACAGTACAAACCTACTAGCTGTTTATACATATACAAAGTTCTTTTACATGTAAAAGCTAGTTTAAATTGCTTTAAAACATATGCAGTGCCACACCAGCATGACACAACAAACAGTTCAAACCTACTAGCTGTTTATACATATACAAAGTTCTTTTACATGTAAAAGCTAGTTTAAATTGCTTTAAAACATATGCAGTGCCACACCAGCATGATACAACAAACAGTTCAAACCTACTAGCTGTTTATACATATACAAATTTCTTTTACATGTAAAAGCTAGTTTAAATTGCTTTAAAACATATGCAGTGCCACACCAGCATGATACAAAAAACAGTACAAACCTACTAGATGTTTCTACATAGTGTCGCAGTAATGGACATTAAAGTTTCGGCGCAAATAGATAATAGATGGATAGGTTTCACGTAGATGACAAACGTGTGTAAACAGATAACGCCTGCAAGCAAGATAAGTGAGGCAAAGGCCTCGCCAGCGTAGATTAGGCAACGTTTATCGAAGGTGATAGAATGTTCGAATTATGTAATTAGATGCCTTGTTTTCCAGAAACCTGTAGTGATTGACAGAACAGTCTGGTAATCATGAATGGAGATATAAAAGGGATTGTGACACGCCAGGAGGACAAATGTAGTTGTGAAACAGTTGTTGTGAAACCAGACAGCTGGAAGTGTTATTGTAACGAGAGCGAATGACATAATCCGCTGTCACTGTTATTGTGACTGACATTGGTAGACTGCTGCTAATGCTGCTGTAATCTATAAAGTATTTCTACCAAAATAAAGGAGATTTTTATTTTCTGCAACTCGGTCTTTTAATTCTACGAACCCTCAAAGTTACAATATACAAAGTTCCTATACGTGTAAAAGCAAGTTTAAGTTGCTTTAAAACATATGCAGTGCCACACCAGCATGACACAACAAACAGTTCAAACCTACTAGCTGTTTATACATATACAAAGTTCTCTTACATGTAAAAGCTAGTTTAAATTGCTTTAAAACATATGCAGTGCCACACCAGCATGATACAACAAACAGTTCAAACCTACTAGCTGTTTATACATATACAAAGTTCTCTTACATGTAAAAGCTAGTTTAAATTGCTTTAAAACATATGCAGTGCCACACCAGCATCATACAACAAACAGTTCAAACCTACTAGCTGTTTATACATATACAAAGTTCTCTTACATGTAAAAGCTAGTTTAAATTGCTTTAAAACATATGCAGTGCCACACCAGCATCATACAACAAACAGTTCAAACCTACTAGCTGTTTCTACATATACAAAGTTCTTTTACATGTAAAAGCTAGTTCAAATTGCTTTAAAACATATGCAGTGCCACACCAGCATGATACAACAAACAGTTCAAACCTACCAGCTGTTTATACATATACGAAGTTCTTTTACATGTAAAAGCTAGTTTAAATTGCTTTAAAACATATGCAGTGCCACACCAGCATGATACAGCAAACAGTTCAAACCTACTAGCTGTTTATACATATACAAAGTTCTCTTACTTGTAAAAGCTAGTTTAAATTGCTTTAAAACATATGCAGTGCCACACCAGCATGATACATCAAACAGTTCAAACCTACTAGCTGTTTCTACATATACAAAGTTCTTTTACATGTAAAAGCTAGTTTAAATTGCTTTAAAACATATGCAGTGCCACACCAGCATGATACAACAAACAGTTCACACCTACTAGCTGTTTATACATATACGAAGTTCTCTTACATGTAAAAGCTAGTTTAAATTGCTTTAAAACATATGCAGTGCCACACCAGCATGATACAACAAACAGTTCAAACCTACTAGCTGTTTATACATATACAAAGTTCTATTACATGTAAAAGCTAGTTTAAATTGCTGTAAAACATATGCAGTGCCACACCAGCATGATACAACAAACAGCTCAAACCTACTAGGTGTTTATACATATACAAAGTTCTTTTACATGTAAAAGCTAGATTAAATTGCTTTAAAACATATGCAGTGCCACACCAGCATGATACAACAAACAGTTCGAACCTACTAGCTTTTTATACATATACAAAATTCTCTTACATGTAAAAGCTAGTTTAAATTGCTTTAAAACATATTCAGTGATACAGCAACATGATACAACAAACAGTTCAAACCTACTAGCTGTTTATACATATACAAAGTTCTCTTACATGTAAAAGCTAGTTTAAATTGCTTTAAAACATATGCAGTGAAACACCAGCATGATACATCAAACAGTTCAAACCTACTAGCTGTTTATACATATACAAAGTTCTTTTACATCTAAAAGCTAGTTTAAATTGCTTTAAAACATATGCAGTGCCACACCAGCATGATACAACAAACAGTTCAGACCTACTAGCTGTTTATATTAATACAAAGTTCTTTTACATGTAAAAACTAGTTTAAATTGCTTTAAAACATATGCAGTGATACACCAGCATGATACAACAAACAGTTCAAACCTACTTGCTGTTTATACATATACAAAATTCTTTTACATGTAAAAGCTAGTTTAAATTGCTTTAAAACATATGCAGTGTCACACCAGCATGATACATCAAACAGTTCAAACCTACTAGCTGTTTATACATATACAAAGTTCTTTTACATGTAAATGCTAGTTTAAATTGCTTTAAAACATATGCAGTGCCACACCAGCATGATACAACAAACAGTTCAAACCTACTAGCTGTTTATACTTATACAAAGTTCACTTACACGTAAAAGCTAGTTTAAATTGCTTTAAGACATATTGTGACTTTGTGGGTTCGTGAAATTAAAAATCCGATTCCACCACTCAAAAATGTTCTTTATTTCCACCGAATTACAATCGGAACACTTGCCGATTACACAGAATAACGTAATGCACACAATCACAATTCACCAGTTGGTCTGTCACAGGTCCACTGCACGCAGTTACGTACACTCCTCCGATGCACATACACAGTACGGCCCCTCACTGGGCGCTCCTCACCGCTGCTCGACAAGAACTGAACTTTCCTCCAGCCCGACACGTTGCTTATATAGGATCAACTGTCCAATCTAGAAATTTCCGGATTAGATGAAATATCCTGTATGTTCAAGAACTCAGGGGGAGGGGAAAGAGACGGTACTGTGGCCCGCGATCCCTCTCTTAATCATCCCTTCAGTTAGTGACAGGAAACAAATGGCTAGGCGTGGCCAGAATGCTTCACGTCTGACCCTACTGCCGGCCAGTTCTATAGCCAGGTCCGACGTTCGGGTGACAATATGCAGTGCCACACCAGCCTGATACAACAAACAGTCGCCCGCCTCAGTAGGGTGGTGGTAGCATGTCTGACTCACGTTCAAGAGGTCCCGAGTTCGAATCTGGGTCAGGGTGAGTTACCTGGATAAGGTTTTTCCGGGGTTTTCCCTTATCCTTCAAGACGAATGTCGGGTAACTATAAGCTCCATGGACCCTGGACTTATCTGAGCATCATTTCATCCAATTCATTCACCGTCTGATATGACTTAACACTGGAGGACGTAAATTACACAAAAAAAAAAAAAAACAGTTCAAACCTACTTGCCGTTTATACATATACAAAGTTCTTTTACATGTAAAAGCTAGTTTAAATTGCTTTAAAACATATGCAGTGATACATCAGCATGATACAACAAACAGTTCAAACCTACTAGCTGTTTATACATATACAAAGTACTTTTACATGTAAATGCTAGTTTAAATTGCTTTAAAACATATGCAGTGCCACACCAGCATGATACAAAAAACAGTACAAACCTACTAGATGTTTCTACATAGTGTCGCAGTAATGGACATTAAAGTTTCGGCGCAAATAGATAATAGATGGATAGGTTTCACGTAGATGACAAACGTGTGTAAACAGATAACGCCTGCAAGCAAGATAAGTGAGGCAAAGGCCTCGCCAGCGTAGATTAGGCAACGTTTATCGAAGGTGATAGAATGTTCGAATTATGTAATTAGATGCCTTGTTTTCCAGAAACCTGTAGTGATTGACAGAACAGTCTGGTAATCATGAATGGAGATATAAAAGGGATTGTGACACGCCAGGAGGACAAATGTAGTTGTGAAACAGTTGTTGTGAAACCAGACAGCTGGAAGTGTTATTGTAACGAGAGCGAATGACGTAATCCGCTGTCACTGTTATTGTGACTGACATTGGTAGACTGTTGCTAATGCTGCTGTAATCTATAAAGTATTTCTACCAAAATAAAGGAGATTTTTATTTTCTGCAACTCGGTCTTTTAATTCTACGAACCCTCAAAGTTACAATATACAAAGTTCCTATACGTGTAAAAGCAAGTTTAAGTTGCTTTAAAACATATGCAGTGCCACACCAGCATGACACAACAAACAGTTCAAACCTACTAGCCGTTTCTACATATACAAAGTTCTTTTACATGTAAAAGCTAGTTTAAATTGCTTTAAAACATATGCAGTGCCACACCAGCATGATACAACAAACAGTTCAAACCTACTAGCTGTTTATACATATACAAAGTTCTCTTACATGTAAAAGCTAGTTTAAATTGCTTTAAAACATATGCAGTGCCACACCAGCATCATACAACAAACAGTTCAAACCTACTAGCTGTTTCTACATATACAAAGTTCTTTTACATGTAAAAGCTAGTTCAAATTGCTTTAAAACATATGCAGTGTCACACCAGCATGATACAGCAAACAGTTCAAACCTACTAGCTGTTTATACATATACAAAGTTCTCTTACTTGTAAAAGCTAGTTTAAATTGCTTTAAAACATATGCAGTGCCACACCAGCATGATACAGCAAACAGTTCAAACCTACTAGCTGTTTATACATATACAAAGTTCTTTTACATGTAAAAGCTAGTTCAAATTGCTTTAAAACATATGCAGTGCCACACCAGCATGATACAGCAAACAGTTCAAACCTACTAGCTGTTTATACATATACAAAGTTCTCTTACTTGTAAAAGCTAGTTTAAATTGCTTTAAAACATATGCAGTGCCACACCAGCATGATACATCAAACAGTTCAAACCTACTAGCTGTTTCTACATATACAAAGTTCTTTTACATGTAAAAGCTAGTTTAAATTGCTTTAAAACATATGCAGTGCCACACCAGCATGATACAACAAACAGTTCACACCTACTAGCTGTTTATACATATACGAAGTTCTCTTACATGTAAAAGCTAGTTTAAATTGCTTTAAAACATATGCAGTGCCACACCAGCATGATACAACAAACAGTTCAAACCTACTAGCTGTTTATACATATACAAAGTTCTATTACATGTAAAAGCTAGTTTAAATTGCTGTAAAACATATGCAGTGCCACACCAGCATGATACAACAAACAGCTCAAACCTACTAGGTGTTTATACATATACAAAGTTCTTTTACATGTAAAAGCTAGTTTAAATTGCTTTAAAACATATGCAGTGTCACACCAGCATGATACATCAAACAGTTCAAACCTACTAGCTGTTTATACATATACAAAGTTCTCTTACATGTAAAAGCTAGTTTAAATTGCTTTAAAACATATGCAGTGAAACACCAGCATGATACATCAAACAGTTCAAACCTACTAGCTGTTTATACATATACAAAGTTCTTTTACATCTAAAAGCTAGTTTAAATTGCTTTAAAACATATGCAGTGCCACACCAGCATGATACAACAAACAGTTCAGACCTACTAGCTGTTTATATTAATACAAAGTTCTTTTACATGTAAAAACTAGTTTAAATTGCTTTAAAACATATGCAGTGATACACCAGCATGATACAACAAACAGTTCAAACCTACTTGCTGTTTATACATATACAAAATTCTTTTACATGTAAAAGCTAGTTTAAATTGCTTTAAAACATATGCAGTGTCACACCAGCATGATACATCAAACAGTTCAAACCTACTAGCTGTTTATACATATACAAAGTTCTTTTACATGTAAATGCTAGTTTAAATTGCTTTAAAACATATGCAGTGCCACACCAGCATGATACAACAAACAGTTCAAACCTACTAGCTGTTTATACTTATACAAAGTTCACTTACACGTAAAAGCTAGTTTAAATTGCTTTAAGACATATTGTGACTTTGTGGGTTCGTGAAATTAAAATCCGATTCCACCACTCAAAAATGTTCTTTATTTCCACCGAATTACAATCGGAACACTTGCCGATTACACAGAATAACGTAATGCACACAATCACAATTCACCAGTTGGTCTGTCACAGGTCCACTGCACGCAGTTATGTACACTCCTCCGATGCACATACACAGTACGGCCCCTCACTGGGCGCTCCTCACCGCTGCTCGACAAGAACTGAACTTTCCTCCAGCCCGATACGTTGCTTATATAGGATCAACTGTCCAATCTAGAAATTTCCGGATTAGATGAAATATCCTGTATGTTCAAGAACTCAGGGGGAGGGGAAAGAGACGGTACTGTGGCCCGCGATCCCTCTCTTAATCATCCCTTCAGTTAGTGACAGGAAACAAATGGCTAGGCGTGGCCAGAATGCTTCACGTCTGACTCTACTGCCGGCCAGTTCTATAGGCAGGTCCGACGTTCGGGTGACAATATGCAGTGCCACACCAGCCTGATACAACAAACAGTCGCCCGCCTCAGTAGGGTGGTGGTAGCATGTCTGACTCACGTTCAAGAGGTCCCGAGTTCGAATCTGGGTCAGGGTGAGTTACCTGGATAAGGTTTTGTCCGGGGTTTTCCCTTATCCTTCAAGACGAATGTCGGGTAACTATAAGCTCCATGGACCCTGGACTTATCTGAGCATCATTTCATCCAATTCATTCACCGTCTGATATGACTTAACACTGGAGGACGTAAATTACACAAAAAAAAAAAAAAACAGTTCAAACCTACTTGCCGTTTATACATATACAAAGTTCTTTTACATGTAAAAGCTAGTTTAAATTGCTTTAAAACATATGCAGTGCCACACCAGCATGATACAACAAACAGTTCAAACCTACTAGCTGTTTATACATATACAAAGTTCTCTTACATGTAAAAGCTAGTTTAAATTGCTTTAAAACATATGCAGTGCCACACCAGCATCATACAACAAACAGTTCAAACCTACTAGCTGTTTCTACATATACAAAGTTCTTTTACATGTAAAAGCTAGTTCAAATTGCTTTAAAACATATGCAGTGCCACACCAGCATGATACAACAAACAGTTCAAACCTACTAGCTGTTTATACATATACGAAGTTCTTTTACATGTAAAAGCTAGTTTAAATTGCTTTAAAACACATGCAGTGCCACACCAGCATGATACAGCAAACAGTTCAAACCTACTAGCTGTTTATACATATACAAAGTTCTCTTACTTGTAAAAGCTAGTTTAAATTGCTTTAAAACATATGCAGTGCCACACCAGCATGATACATCAAACAGTTCAAACCTACTAGCTGTTTCTACATATACAAAGTTCTTTTACATGTAAAAGCTAGTTTAAATTGCTTTAAAACATATGCAGTGCCACACCAGCATGATACAACAAACAGTTCACACCTACTAGCTGTTTATACATATACGAAGTTCTCTTACATGTAAAAGCTAGTTTAAATTGCTTTAAAACATATGCAGTGATACACCAGCATGATACAACAAACAGTTCACACCTACTAGCTGTTTATACATATACGAAGTTCTCTTACATGTAAAAGCTAGTTTAAATTGCTTTAAAACATATGCAGTGATACACCAGCATGATACAACAAACAGTTCACACCTACTAGCTGTTTATACATATACGAAGTTCTTTTACATGTAAAAGCTAGTTTAAATTGCTTTAAAACATATGCAGTGATACACCAGCATGATACATCAAACAGTTCAAACCTACTAGCTGTTTCTACATATACAAAGTTCTTTTACATGTAAAAGCTAGTTTAAATTGCTTTAAAACATATGCAGTGCCACACCAGCATGATACAACAAACAGTTCACACCTACTAGCTGTTTCTACATATACAAAGTTCTTTTACATGTAAAAGCTAGTTTAAATTGCTTTAAAACATATGCAGTGCCACACCAGCATGATACAACAAACAGTTCACACCTACTAGCTGTTTATACATATACGAAGTTCTCTTACATGTAAAAGCTAGTTTAAATTGCTTTAAAACATATGCAGTGCCACACCAGCATGATACATCAAACAGTTCAAACCTACTAGCTGTTTCTACATATACAAAGTTCTTTTACATGTAAAAGCTAGTTTAAATTGCTTTAAAACATATGCAGTGCCACACCAGCATGATACAACAAACAGTTCACACCTACTAGCTGTTTATACATATACGAAGTTCTCTTACATGTAAAAGCTAGTTTAAATTGCTTTAAAACATATGCAGTGCCACACCAGCATGATACAACAAACAGTTCAAACCTACTAGCTGTTTATACATATACAAAGTTCTATTACATGTAAAAGCTAGTTTAAATTGCTGTAAAAAATATGCAGTGCCACACCAGCATGATACAACAAACAGCTCAAACCTACTAGGTGTTTATACATATACAAAGTTCTTTTACATGTAAAAGCTAGATTAAATTGCTTTAAAACATATGCAGTGCCACACCAGCATGATACAACAAACAGTTCGAACCTACTAGCTTTTTATACATATACAAAATTCTCTTACATGTAAAAGCTAGTTTAAATTGCTTTAAAACATATTCAGTGATACAGCAACATGATACAACAAACAGTTCAAACCTACTAGCTGTTTATACATATACAAAGTTCTCTTACATGTAAAAGCTAGTTTAAATTGCTTTAAAACATATGCAGTGAAACACCAGCATGATACATCAAACAGTTCAAACCTACTAGCTGTTTATACATATACAAAGTTCTTTTACATCTAAAAGCTAGTTTAAATTGCTTTAAAACATATGCAGTGCCACACCAGCATGATACAACAAACAGTTCAGACCTACTAGCTGTTTATATTAATACAAAGTTCTTTTACATGTAAAAACTAGTTTAAATTGCTTTAAAACATATGCAGTGATACACCAGCATGATACAACAAACAGTTCAAACCTACTTGCTGTTTATACATATACAAAATTCTTTTACATGTAAAAGCTAGTTTAAATTGCTTTAAAACATATGCAGTGTCACACCAGCATGATACATCAAACAGTTCAAACCTACTAGCTGTTTATACATATACAAAGTTCTTTTACATGTAAATGCTAGTTTAAATTGCTTTAAAACATATGCAGTGCCACACCAGCATGATACAACAAACAGTTCAAACCTACTAGCTGTTTATACTTATACAAAGTTCACTTACACGTAAAAGCTAGTTTAAATTGCTTTAAGACATATTGTGACTTTGTGGGTTCGTGAAATTAAAAATCCGATTCCACCACTCAAAAATGTTCTTTATTTCCACCGAATTACAATCGGAACACTTGCCGATTACACAGAATAACGTAATGCACACAATCACAATTCACCAGTTGGTCTGTCACAGGTCCACTGCACGCAGTTACGTACACTCCTCCGATGCACATACACAGTACGGCCCCTCACTGGGCGCTCCTCACCGCTGCTCGACAAGAACTGAACTTTCCTCCAGCCCGACACGTTGCTTATATAGGATCAACTGTCCAATCTAGAAATTTCCGGATTAGATGAAATATCCTGTATGTTCAAGAACTCAGGGGGAGGGGAAAGAGACGGTACTGTGGCCCGCGATCCCTCTCTTAATCATCCCTTCAGTTAGTGACAGGAAACAAATGGCTAGGCGTGGCCAGAATGCTTCACGTCTGACCCTACTGCCGGCCAGTTCTATAGGCAGGTCCGACGTTCGGGTGACAATATGCAGTGCCACACCAGCCTGATACAACAAACAGTCGCCCGCCTCAGTAGGGTGGTGGTAGCATGTCTGACTCACGTTCAAGAGGTCCCGAGTTCGAATCTGGGTCAGGGTGAGTTACCTGGATAAGGTTTTTCCGGGGTTTTCCCTTATCCTTCAAGACGAATGTCGGGTAACTATAAGCTCCATGGACCCTGGACTTATCTGAGCATCATTTCATCCAATTCATTCACCGTCTGATATGACTTAACACTGGAGGACGTAAATTACACAAAAAAAAAAAGCAGTTCAAACCTACTTGCCGTTTATACATATACAAAGTTCTTTTACATGTAAAAGCTAGTTTAAATTGCTTTAAAACATATGCAGTGATACACCAGCATGATACATCAAACAGTTCCCATCTACTAGCTGTTTATACTTATACAAAGTTCTTTTACATGTAAAAGCTAGTTTAAATTACTTTAAAACATATGCAGTGATACATCAGCATGATACAACAAACAGTTCAAACCTACTAGCTGTTTATACATATACAAAGTTCTCTTACATGTAAAAGCTAGTTTAAATTGCTTTAAAACATATGCAGTGCCACACCAGCATGATACAACAAACAGTTCAAACCTACTAGCTGTTTATACATATACAAAGTTCTCTTACATGTAAAAGCTAGTTTAAATTGCTTTAAAACATATGAAGTGCCACACCAGCATGATACAACAAACAGTTCAAACCTACTAGCTGTTTATACATATACAAAGTTCTCTTACATGTAAAAGCTAGTTTAAGTTGCTTTAAAACGTATGCAGTGATACACCAGCATGATACAACAAACAGTTCAAACCTACTAGCTGTTTATACATATACAAAGTTCTTTTACATGTAAAAGCTAGTTTAAGTTGCTTTAAAACGTATGCAGTGATACACCAGCATGATACAACAAACAGTTCAAACCTACTAGCTGTTTATACATATACAAAGTTCTTTTACATGTAAAAGCTAGTTTAAGTTGCTTTAAAACATATGCAGTGCCACACCAGCATGATACAACAAACAGTTCAAACCTACTAGCTGTTTATACATATACAAAGTTCTTTTACATGTAAACGCTAGTTTAAATTGCTTTAAAACATGCCAGCGGAACGCATCTCGGTGGTTGCCGAATAGATCGGGCATTTGAGGTGTGGATGCGGTCGGCCACCCTCTCCAGTAAGCCTTCTAGCCGGGGCCCAAGGTGTTGCATCGGCACCGGCTCCTGGGTCTTGTCGACTGGTGTTACGCTGACCATGGGCTTGCACATCCCCAGCTCCTTCCCGGTCTGGATGTCGTGATTGGTGTCTGTTGGATTTAGCAGCAGCTTCGCCGGCAGCTGCTCTCGGCAGGGTAACAATAACCTAGCTACACTCAGCCCTTGAAGGGGCATCTTCTGGTCCAGCATCAAGTTCCTGCTTCGCTGGCCTTCCAGCCGTGCTGTCACCACCACCTCGCTTCTCCCGGGTACAATCCCGTCTTCCACCAGGATGAACCTGCAGATTCCCAGGCGTTCTTTGGGGATTCGGGATATCACCTCTCCATTGAGCCGCAGGACCTTCCTTCCTACGTCAACCGTCGCCTCATGGCTACTGAGGGCATCCAATCCCAGCATCATCTCCTCAGCCAACTTCCTGATGAACACCCACTGACGCACGGCACTCCGTCCCAAGGTCAACTTCAGCAGGGCCTTCTTCTCCACAGGCAAGGTGTCGCCCGATGCCGTCACAAGCTGGTATGGTCGGCTTGGTTTTCTCGACGGCAAACCCCTGGTTACATCAGGTCTGATGACAATCATGGCTGCTCCGGTGTCCACAAGCACGCGGCATGGCTTCCCTCTTACCCAACCGTCCGCAATGAGGCTGTCATCCATCCATCGGCTGACGACGCGCAGTGTCACTGGAGGGGATGGTGCCAAGGTGCCCCTCGCCACGCTGGCCCTTACTCATTTCTTTCATCTCTTCTAAAATCTTTACCAATGCAGCTTCCATCGTTGTATATCCCGCCCCTGACAGCAATTGTGACTTTGTGGGTTAGTAAAATTAAAAGTCAAGTTTGCAGAGATTGAGAATGCTCTTTATTCCCGTAGAAAGAAATTTGTACAACTCTGATATCAGTAGAATGGTGTAACACATGCGAATGCAATCTTCAAGTGTGTCTGCCACACGTCAACCCTGCACAATTGCAACTCACTGACTGTTTCTCTGCACACACCCGCCTCCCTCCTAAGTCACAAGCTGCTGTTTCCCGAGGTTTCTGGAAACCTGACGAAGCCTCGGACTCATGCGGTGGAGTGAGAACATCCAGACCATCTCTGTCTCTTTCTCCCTCTGTTGCTCTCTCTCTCTCTCTCTCGCTCTCTCTCTCTCTCTCTCTCTCTCTCTCTCTCTCTCTCTCTCTCTCTCTCTCTCTCTCTCTCTCTCTCTCTCTCTCTCGGCATTCACTTAGGAGTGGCCTCATGACAATATTCTGACTTTTACATGCTTTCAATTGTACTAAAAATATTCACATAGGTCCTGTAACTCAAAAGTCAATTGTTTCTCTGAAATTTGCCTGCTATTATTGATAAAGGTTTCGTTCTTTATACATGCATGTTAGAAACAAAAACACAGAAGATATGATTAATTCCCCTTCTAAACCAATCTACTGGCTGTAACAAAACTGTCTGTCAAAAATTTGAGAAAACATTTCTTGCAGATAGAGGTTAAAGAAAGTTACATGAATACAGGTCCAGAAATTGTTCATTTCATTTTTAGAGCCCTATTTCTACAGCTGAACTCCATACAACACTCATTGACAGAAAGGTGGAAAAACAGAAAATCACAGCACAAGTAAAAAAATGGCCTCCATTAGGGTAAAGTAGAATTGGGGATTAAGGGCGCACAACTGCTGAGGTTATCAGCGCCCTGGCAACAGTAAAATGTCTACACAGTTAAAAACAACACACTAAAACCGTAAAATCTGGTAAAACAGAGTGTCAATAAAAAGCTAAAAGCTAAACCATAAAACACCAAAAGCAGATGTCGGTAACTGCAGAAGGCAAAAGATAAAACAAGTGGAATAAAATGAGAGCAACCAAAAGGTGCCTCAAATGGGTCAGAGCAGGTGCCAGAACCTACTCTGCCGGATAAAAGCAAGCACGCCTTCCACAGTATGGCCGCTATCTGCCAATACGGCTGAAAAAGTAGCTGGCAGCAACAGACTGGCACATAATGGGGCTAAAAACCGACATTCAGTTAAAATGTGACATGCTGTTAGGGGTACGTCACAGTGGGCACACAGAGGTGCGGGTTCGTCATGCAACAAATATCCATGGCTAAAACGACAGTGTCCGATACGTAAACGAGCTAAAATAATTTCTTCCCGCCTGGAAACTCGGGCAGAGGTGGCCCAGGTAACCGGAAGGGGTTTAACTGCCCGAAGCTTGTTTCCACGCATAGCCGTCCACTCATCGTGCCAGCGTGTTTGCAGGGCCTGGTGTAAAAATAAGGAAAAATCACGATGGGGAACAATAAAATGGTAAGTCCTAGGTGAGCAAATGGGTGATTTAGCCGCAGCATCTGCAGCATCATTTCCAGACACTCCAACATGACCTGGCATCCACACAAAGGTGATCTTATTGTCAGTGAGTACCAGGAGGTGGATTGAATACGCTGCACCAGAGGATGGTAATGGTACAGCGTCAAGAAGCTTTGTAGTGCACTGAGAGTCCGTACAGATCACGCAGGTATGTATGGAATGCCGCTCAATATATAAAATCGCCTGGTAAAGACTAAAAAGCTTCACGGTAAAAAACACTGCTGCCGTAAACGAAAAGTAAAACTCCTACGCCCAAAAACAAAAGCACATCCGACTCCAAGTTCGCTCTTAGATCCATCCGTGTATATAAAATCCCAATCCTGGAATTCTGCCTGGAGTTCTAAGAAGGCAGAACAATACATGGGAACAAGGGTTGTATCTTTCGGCATGGACGTGAGCCCAAGGTGGCAACGGATCTCCTCGCGTGTCCAGGGAGGAAAGTGAGGTTCTCCCCTAGGAAGTGTTGGTACTATGTCGACATTCAGGTGTTGTAGAAGAGAGCAGAAGCGAACCCCCGGGGGGTGTAAAGACGACGGCTTAACTGCATTTTGGCGATCCAGTGAATCGTCAAAAAACAGCCGGGGTGGTTAGGCAAGCTAGAAAGGTTACACGCATAGCTGCACAGAAGAACCTCACGATGATGGTATAAGGGGTGTTCTGCAGCCTCAGCATAAAGACTCTCAACTGGACTAGTGGGAAATGCCCCAATAGCAGCTCGAATGCCACGATGGTGAACTGGATTTAAACGTCAGAGAACAGAGGGGCGCGCCGAGGAATATACAATGCACCCATAATCTAGTTTAGATCGGACTAGAGAACGATACAAACGCAGAAGTGTAGTCCAATCCGCTCCCAGGATGTGCCACTTAAAATACGTAAAAGGTTCAGAGAACGGTCACACCTAGCTCGCACATAAGAAATGTGAGATAGCCAACTGAGTTTCCTATCGAAAATCAAGCCTAAGAATTTCTCCTCAGCTGCGAAATGAAGGGTATCCTGTCAAAGAAATAACTTGGGTGAAGGAAATGCCTTCCGGCACCAAAAGTATACGCAGATGGTTTTCTCGGCGGAAAACTTAAAGCCAGATGTAAGACTCCATCACAAAGCCGATCAAGACAGGATTGGAGTCAGCGCTGAAGGAGGCAAGTCCGCTGAGAACTAAGCCAGATGGCAAAATCATCTACAAATAAGGACGACGAAATTCCAGGAGGCACACAGTTAACAATACGATTGATGGCTATGGTGAAGAGTGTGACGCTCAGTACCGAGCCCTGCGGTACTTCATTCTCTTGAGTGTGATAAAACTGTGATAAAACCGAGCCCAGGCGCACGCAAAAGATGCGGTCCTTCATAAACTCCCGAAGAAACAGGAGACGGCCACGAAAATTCCATGCATGCAGGGTACGGAGAATACCATACCTCCAACATGTGCCATAAACCTTCTCCAGATCAAAAATACAGCAACGGTTTGGCTCCTTCTGAGAGAGGCATTCATGGTCTGGTTAGAGAGAGTCACTAAATGGTCAACCGTGGAACGGTGACAAAAACGCACTGGACGTTCGATAGTAGATTCCGAGACTCAAGCCACCACGTCAAACGGCCATTAATCATGCACTCCATCACCTTGCAAATGCAACTGGTGAGAGAAATAGGCTGATAGCTGGAAGGCAGATGATGGTCCTTCCACGCCTTCAAAATGAATATGATGGTAGCCTCTCGCCATTTCTCAGGAAAAAAACCGTCAATCCAGATACGATTAGACGGCAAAGAGGAATGCCTTCCCCTCGGGAGAAAGATGTAAGAATCGCACGTGGATACCGTCTGGTCTTGGTGCATATGATCGCGAGGATGAAAGTGCATGTTCGAGCTCTGACATGGTGAAAAGCCGATTGTAGTCTTCAAGGTTTCCAGAATAAAAGCAGAAACCTTGAGATTCCACTGATTCTTAAGTGAGAGAAACTCAGGTGCATAATGATCGGAGCTAAACATGTGAGCGAAAGCACTGCCAAGGGTGTTAGCCACGTCTAACGGATCCACAATGACTCCTGCAGAAATTTTCATACCAGCAATCGGCATGTGGGTCGATTTTCCGGCCACGTGCCTTACCCTATCCCATACTATAGAGGAAGATGTATGGCGATTAAAAGACGGCACAAAAGCGTTCCAAGATGACTTTTTCCTCTCCTTAATGACTTGCCAAGCCCTGACACGCATCTTCTTGTACTGAATAAAGTTCTCCAGTGTGGAATAGCGTTGGAAAACCCGAAAAGCACACCTTCGAGCACGGATTGCATTCCGGCAGTCATCCGTCCAACATGGGATAGGACGTCGACGAGGACTGGGGGACGAACATGGAATAGACTGTTCTGCAGCGGAAAGTATACGCTCACTAAGATGTTCTGCAAGATCGTTAACAGAGGCGGGCTCCTCATAACTAGAAACCGCCACCTGGGTGTAAAGAGCCCAGTTGGCGTGATCGAAACGCCAGGTAGGCATGCACGTGGAACACACGTTGTGTATTAGGAGACTAATAAGACAGGGAAAGTGGTCACTGGAGTGTAGATCAGAGATGACGTTCCACTGTAGGGACACTGCTGTGGTGAGCATACTGCCAAATCCAGATGCGACAAGGCATTAAATGCATCTGAGAGAAACGCAGGTTCTCCGGTGTTCAGGAGAACCAGGCTATTTACTATCCAGGAAGTCTGCGAGAACTCTACCTTTCACACAAGTTAGGTTTGAGCCCCAGAGAGGGTGATGGGCATTGAGGTCTCCCACGAACAGGAAGGGGACTGGTAACTGAACAACGAGATCTTGTAGCTCAGTAGGTAAGAGGTCATCGGAAGGCAGAATATAGATGTTGCAGAAAACCAATTGTATGGCTGGCAGTATTATGCGTATAGCAACTAAGTGGATGTTAGTCTGAAGAGGTGTAATGTCCACATATACATCATCCCTGACGAGTACTATAGTGCTTCTGTGCGCAGAAATACCCTCTTCAGGAGCCAGACCACGCCTGAATGGAGTATACCGCCTGAGTTGAAAGGAATCCTGAGAGCATAACTTAGTCTTCCATAGGCAAACCACTAATGGATCGTGGTTACTGAGCAACAAATCAAGTTAAGGGCGATGTGCCCCAAGCCCACGTATGTTCCACTGTAGGATCGCCATTGGAGCGGTGAAAGAAAAGGTTAAGGGTTAGTCCACCTCATGACGACTTCGAAGGTGGCCGAATCAGTTTATCCTTCTTTTTGGATTTAGGGCTAACCCCTTTAACGTCCTAATTGTCGGGTCATTTTCTGGAAGTCATTCTGGTAGTATTATCCATATCCTCCCGTTCCATCTCCTACACGGATGAGGCCCCTTTCTCAATAGAGAACTTCGGTTCAAGGGCCCCAAACCGATTGGACACGAGTGGCGAGGAAGACAAGCATCGATCAGAGTCCTCACCTGAAGACTTCTCAGAGGAGGAACTTTTAGAGGCCCTAGGACTCTTCTTTCGACTGGCAGGTTTGCTGGCGTCCTTGAGGAAATGTGATTTTTTATAGCTGGTCTTAAATTGTTTAGGTGGGGAATCGTAGAGAACGGGCTTGCTTGACTTGAAGATTGAGGGTTTAACCGATGACTGTGCTGGCGATCTCCTTCCTGATGGCGAGGTAACCATAGTAGGTGCAGACAAGGGTGGTTTGGCAGGCTTCGGAGATGGAGATGGAATAATGATCTTCTCAGCTATTGCTGCCTCACCAATATTGCTTGTCTGAGTGGCGATCTCTCTCCTCGGCACCGGCTTGGCTGCTACTGAGCTGTAAGTAGCAGACCGCAGGAGGGATGGTATGCGGGTATGCGAGTACGCGCGAGCTTGCGAGCTTCCGGGCTTCCGAGAAGGAAACCTTCTCTTTCACCCGGATCTCTTGGATCAACTTTTCCTCAACATAGCGGAGGCAATCTCGAGAGCTGTATGGGTGTTCTCCATCATAGTTCACACATTTAACTGGCGATGAACACACACCATCGTGCTGTGACATCGCACAGTTACAACATGTAGGCACATCATTACAGAATGCGCTAGTGTGCCTGAAACGCTGACACTTGTAGCATCTTAGCAGGTTTGGTATGTATGGGCGTACCTCGATGGTTTCATACCCTCCCCTAATCCTTTGCGGGAGATCTACCCGATCAAAGGTCAGGAACAGGGTAGTCAGGAACAGGGTACGGGTAGGCACCAATTCCCTTCGTCCTCTTCGCTGCACTCAGTACACAGCCGTCACTCCTTGGTCTTGTCGGTTCTTCATAATTTCCTCGTTGGACATGCCGTCCAACGCACGTGTGTTGACCACTCCGCGCGAGGAGTTCAGACACTTATGGACTATGACGTTGACTGGGTGGCTTCCCAAAAAGTTGGCCTTCAAGAGAACTGCTGCCTGGGAGACAGAATGAGCTTCCACCAGGAGCGTGCCATTTCTTGGACGAGTACAAGATTTCACCGGACCAGCTATCTTATCTAAACCCTCTTGGATGACGAAAGGGTTCGGCGACAGAAAGTTCTTTCCTTCCTCAGTTCTGGTTATAACTAAGTATCGAGGAGCACAGGGCTCGACTACTTCCTTTCCATTTACCTTCACAGTTGTAGGTTTAAATTTAGGTGCCATAGCGGTAATGTCCTCCACCATTGCAAACGTCTCCGATGGCGTGCTCACATCCTGGGCGCCACACCGGCTTAGGTGAGAGTCCTAGCCTGGACCTTGCTCACCTCAGGATCACACCTCGCAGTGTAAAGACAGAGGGACCCAATTGCCTTCAGCAGTGTAACAGCTCATGCAATGGCCCCTCCCCGGGACTGACCTTTATCAGCGGATACGAACACAGTCCAATTCCATCCTGGGAATTACGCGTTACCCAGTCACACCTTGCACTTCCCACTCCAACCATCCGCGCTATGTTATCCATCAAACGTGTGTTCAGGGAGGAAAAAGAAAAAAAAAAAAAGGAAAACAAATAAATGGGGTCAAACACTGAAGTGGACCATGGTTTGGGCATTTGAAGCAACACTCACTTCGCGGAGGAACCCAATTGAGAGATTACACCAGAGCCTCTTCTGCCAGGTTTCGGCGTTACTGACGGGACTTCTCGGCAGCCATAGCAGTCCTGGGGCACAACAGGTCCCTGCCGTACATCACCCTATCAGTCAGACCCTATTTACTGTTGCCCACCACTCGGGACAAGGACCACAGAGGTTGGATTTTGAGAGGCTGGCCTACATTAGCTCCAATGCGACCGCCAACCTGCCGTCGCATGGACTCCCTAATGTGCTGAGTTAGGTCTGGAGCAACCTTCCACAATATGAGCACAAGGAGTCTCTACATCTGGAACTGAAGTTGCATAAACAAGAGAGGATTATGGCCACAGGACAGCTACGTATTACACATCTCACTGTGCAAGCAGAGTTGTAGAAAAGGTGCTCTACCATGGAAATAAACAATCTCTGGACCTATGTTTATATAACAATTTTTCATCCTCTATATGTAAGAAATGTCTTCCCAAAGTTTTGACATACCTTTTTGTTACAGCTTGTATAAGTAAAGAGAAGACACATCCTAAAAAATTATTTTAAACACCATTCTTGGTTATTTTGTAAAGACTAAAGCATATACATACGTTTATGTACAGGATCAAAACCTTGTGTAACAACTGCAACAAGATTTGGGTTAACATATTTGTATAGTACACTGCGATCTCCTAGTACTCTTCCTTGTGAATGAACTCTCTCGGCAGGACTTTTGCCAACCACTTGTATAATACTCTGCGATCCTTTTGCCAGTTGTATCTTCCATATTGGGAATGCTCTAAGCTTCTGAAAAAGAGTATTAAAGGGACTAATCAATTACCAAATTCACCAATTATAATTGGTATTACTATAAAGAAAATTATATCCTGATATTCCTTTGATTCAAATGACTGTATTAACCAGCTTTTTTAGTATAGTGAATACAGAAGAACAATGTGCAGAAAATTGTGAAGTAGAAAGACATACAAAATAAACATTTTGAGGATACGAACAAAGGGTCAAAGTTGCAGTATAACAGGAATGTTGCACATGAACATAATTAAAATTTGACTCCAGTTCACACTCACAATGGCTTTACATAGTTTATTTGTACTTAAACATACAATACAATGGTTAAAGTAGCAATGAACAAGCTAGGTAATAAGTGAATCACAACAGGAATCCGCAAATCTGGTGATAGATTAAAATTCTTGAGCAAATTCATGAAGGAAAACAAGACTACACCGGAGTTTAAGGCCTACTACATAAAATATCGAAATATATATACTAAATTTGAGTTTGATTTATGAGTCACTATGTCAAACTCAAATATGAAGAATACTTCACTCTTAATAATGCTTCTGCTTTTAATATTTATTTATAATATATATACTAAAGTTATAAGAGCAGCCAAAAAGTTACATAACGATGAAACAATAAATAAAGCAGTTAATAAAACTAAATCCATATGGCAAGTAATTAAGCACGAAATAAAAAATGAACCCAAATTGAAAGAAAATTACAACCTAGAAAATAATGGCCAAAAAGTTAGTGATCCTAAACAAATTTCGGAATTATTCAACCAGTTTTATTCAACTGTAGCGGAGAAACTGTAAAATACTCATTCTCTAGGAAAGAAGGAAAAATTAAGTGTAAAGAAAAATGAACATAGCATGTTTTTAATTTCAGTAACAGTTGAGGAAGTTAAAGATGTTACAAAAAAATTGAAGAATAAGAAATCGGTAGGAATAGACGGTTACTCTAACTGCTTCATAAAGTGTTGCTCCTTATTCCTAACTGAATCACTGACGTACTTGATAAATCTTTCACTTTCAAGTGGGACGTTCCCCTACAGGTTAAAAACAGGTAAAGTGAAACCCATCTTTTAAAAAGGTAACAAAGGGGAGGTAGGAAATTACAGACCAATTTCCATAATTTCAACTTTTGCAAAGACGTTCGAACAAATAATGTATAAAAGAGTAACAAGCTTTTTGGAAAAATTTAAAGTAATTAATGACAATCAAAATGGTTTTCGAAAAAATAAATCAACAAGCTCTGCACTGATGAATTTAATTGAACAAGTGCATGAAACACTAGATAGTAAACAACTAGGGATAGGCATTTTTCTAGATCTTACAAAGGCGTTTGATCTGGTTGATCACAAACTTTTACCAGAAAAATTATCCTCCTATGGCATAAGGGGGTTAGCTTTAGATTGGTTCAGATCTTATCTGGAGAATAGAGAGCAATCGGTGGAAATAGAGTATTTTGATAGCGAAACGAGTGAACTTAAAACTCAGATTTCAAGTAGCACTATAATGAAATATGGGGTCCCTCAAGGTTCGGTGCTTGGACCTCTTTTATTTATAGTGTACATTAATGATTTGGCAGATAATGTAGAAAACAGCACAGATATAAATGTTACACTTTTTGCAGATGATACTGTGACTTTGTGGGTTCGTGAAATTAAAAGTCCGATTGCACCATTAAAAAATGTTCTTTATTTCCACCGACTTACAGTTGAACACTTGCCAATTACACAGAATTACGTAATGCACACAATTACAATTCACCAGTTCGTCCGTTACCGTTCTGATGCACGTACACAGTCTTCTCGTCCGTTCACTAGCTCGTCAAGCACTGACTGACTCAATTCACTCACTGCAGCCCTTTTTATAGGGATATCGCCATTTTCTCGAAGCCTCTAGTTTCCGTGAATCACCGCGAAGGTTCCAGATGGCAGTGGAACGGGGGAAGAGGCGGCCAGCGACAAGTGACACTTCCTTAATCATCCAGTCAGTTAGTGATAGAGACTAATGGGAGGGTGTGGCTTGGCTGCCTCTGGCCCCTTACTCAGCTGTCGTTGGTTGTGCTTTCCGCTAATTGGGTGACAATACAAATATTTTTATCAAAGGGATGAATAAGGAAGGGGCAGATCTACATATTGAAAATAGTCTAAAATATATTCAAAAATGGTTTAGAGCCAATATGTTAATACTGAGTAAGGAGAAAACAGCAGCCCTAAGCTTCTATAATAAAATGAGTGGAAGTCAATTGTATCCAAAATTAATGTTGGGACAAGACCAAATACATTACGTACAAACTATCAAATTTCTGGGACTAATACTAGATGAAAATTTCAGTTGGGAAACTCACATAGAGACATTGACGAAAAAACTTAGTAAAATGTGTTTCTTAATGAGGGCAATTACAGGCATGTCGAGCTTGAACATTCGGAGAATAGTGTACTTTTCATATATACACAGTTTGTTGGCATATGGTATAATTTTTTTGGGAAATTCTAAAGACAGTATAAAAGTATTCAGATACCAAAAGAAAATAATCAGAATCATAGCAGATCTCTCAAGCACAACTAGTTGTAAGCCATACTTCAGTAAATTAGATATCTTACCACTGCCAAGTATATACGAGGGCCGTTCAGAAAGTAACCTCCTGTTGATTGCAAAAAATTCACCAAGTTAAATAAAAATATTTTAATATATACATCTTACAAATACATCTTTGCACTATTTTTCTACATAGTCTCCATAACGATTGAGGCACTTATCGTATCTGTTCACAAGCTTTGAAATTCCTTCTGCATAAAAATCACCCGCTTGTGCCTGGAGCCAGCCTGTGACCGCATCTTTGAGCTCTTCGTCGTCATCAAACCGCTGGGACCCGAGCCATGTCTTCATATGCATGAAGAGGTCATAATCGCTTGGCGCCAGATCTGGGCTGTAAGGTGGATGGTTGACAACGTCCCACTTGAAGGACTCAAGAAGGGCTGTTGTTCTACGAGCAGAGTGAGGACGGGCGTTATCGTGCAAAAACCGATACCGGAAGTCAGCATACCACGGCGTTTGTTCTGTATAGCCCGTCGTAATTTTTTTAGTGTTTCACATTTGGCGGGATTTTCTATTGCAGCACACATTTCAAACGGCCACAAACACTAAACTAGCGCAGATACGACGTTCACTCGACCACGGCTTGATGCCGACTGACCTGCTGAGTGCGTGAATGCACAGATGGCGTCGCTACTCTCCCCCACTACCCGCACTGTGACCAATCGGAGGTTACTTTCTGAACGGTCCTCGTACATATATGAAACTCTTGTACATATGAAAGCAAGCCTAAGTTTATTCAAAACAAATTCTGAAATTCATATACACAACACTACAACAAAGAATAATTTATTTGTGAAAGCACACAAAACAAAGATGTATGAAAATAGTTTCACATATGCTGGCTTACATCTTTACAATAAGCTACCTGAATCTATAAAAAAGATTGAATCACAACATCAATTTAAGAAATTGTTATTAAACTTCCTTAGAGCCAATAGCTTCTACAGCGTTAATGAATTTTTAAATTTATAAATATTTAGTTAGCTACCTTAATTATAAATATTGCACTTAGTTTTTAATTTGACGTGTCCTATAACATGCACATGTTTTAATGGATGAATCAATAAATCAAATCAAATACTTTCAAAATTTAACGGTAATGGAACACCACAGTGAAGCGAAATATTATTAAATTATAGATGAGTCATATTTATTACACATTAGCTTCACTTATGTACCTATATGAGGACATGTTTCGCGACCATTGTTTGCAAAACATGTCCTCAATATAGATACGTAAGTGAAGCTGATATGTAATAAATACGACTTATCTATAATTTCATAAATACACTAATTTCTTACAATTCCAGTCACAATTTTCCAATTCTATTCTACGTACAAACTTTTCAACTGCTTATATTTATGGGCTCCCTGCTGTTTAACTCTATTCTAGCCCTTATGAGTCATTCCATGTCAAAACAAACACATCTGAGACAACTTAACCAATAATATACACTCAGGTACAGATGTAATACTTAAATTTCTTGCTAATAACAACCTAGTTAATAATTTAAACAAGACAAGCATAATATATTTTAAAATTAGTAATTGCATGTACAACAATATGAAAATTAAAATTGGAAATGAAGAAATAGATACAACAGATGATCACTTATTTCTAGGATTGAATATTGACAAAAACTTATCATGGACAAAACATGTAAATTATATATGCAATAAAATAGGTAAGGGTATCTATCTATTAAATTACGTGGCACACTATTTGGATAAACCTAATTTAAAATTGATTTATTATGGAATAATTCATCCTCATTTGAATTATGGTATTGAATTATGCGGTACAACGTCTAAAGAAAATTTGAAACGATTACTGGTATTGCAGAAGAGGTGTGTAAGGATTGTGTATTCATTAAAATCAAGGGATTCATGTAGAGAAATTTTTAAAAAAGAAAGAATTCTTACAGTTGTTGCATTATATATTTTTAGAGTTATTTTACTAGTTAGGAGAACTACAAATATAAGGAGTAATAGCAATATACATAAATATGACACAAGAACTAAAGAGAATATGTATAGGGAAGCAAAGAGTAAGAAATTTTTTGATAAAAATCCATTTGTAATTGGAAAAACTTTATACAATAAGCTGCCAGCCACAATTAAACAATCAACTGGTTCCAAGTTTAATAAATGTTTAAAAAATTACTTAATTGAGAGGGCCTTTTATGACATAGATGAATATCTGCAATTGTAATTTCAAAGGTTTTTTTTTTTTTTTCCTGACACATGTAATTTGTATATATTTCAATGAGGGTATAAATGGGAGATCAAACTGTCAATCTGTCTAGTAATTTCAACAAGTGAGTATAACCTTCAAAATATATTTCTGAAATCAGCAAATAAGTACATATTTATAAATTATTCTTATTATTACTATTATTATTTATGTTCAATCATTATATAACAAATAAGAAAATACTAATACAGTTTATTACATCTTCTGTTTCATATTACTGAGATCTTCACCTTATGACCAATGGATAGGAAGAACTGCGAGACCCTCCTCAAAGAAAGGGAAAACCGAAGATCGTTTTTTTTTTTTTTTTTTTTTTTTTTTTTTTTTTTTTTTTTTTTTTTTTTTTTTTTTTTTACCATAAAGACAGTTACATTATTTATTAATCTCTGTATATGCTCTGTAAAATTTGTAAATCTTGATGTATGTAACTAAATATTGTAATATGTAAACTTTTTCGACGAAACTTGAAACATGTATGTCATGTCTATAAGTGAATAAACCATTATCTATCTTATCTAACCTTTTTGTATTTTCTCCAAAAATTTTTTACGTAACACCTAGAAGAGATTAAATAACCCGTCTATTTTCTTTTTGGTGTGGTACAATTATTTATATATTTTCCATATATTCGCTTGCTGTATTCCATGAAAATCGTTATAACAAAGATTATATGAATAATGAAATGTTAATGTTTGAGACATTATGAAGTACAAATGTTGCAAATTCCGTATATTCGCTTGCTGTATTCTATGAAAATCGTTATAACAAAGATTATATGAATAATGAAATGTTAATGTTTGAGACATTATGAAGTACAAATGTTGCAAATATTGCAGTTTAATATGCTATTTTTTTAAGGTTTGGTGAAAACAAAAAATGGGTACCATTTAAGGGTCTAATTTTTCAAAATGTGTTTTAATTAGCAACTTTTTACTTTATAAAAACGGAAGAAATATCATTATAATCTTTGACATATTGTGCATGGAATTTCATTGGTTCCAGAATGGGATTGAAGTAAAAAGCGGTGTTATAAATACTTCACTGGTGGCGCATGAGGTGATTCACGTCCGGACCGAGAGTGCTGTGAACACGTGGGCGAGCTATCATTTTACTTCCGGTGTTTACCGTTCAGATCTGCATCTATGCATAGTAATAGGTTGAAACCTCACTATGTTGTCAACTGACATTTCGTGTAAGTTCTGAAGTGTGGAAGTTGTTTTTCATCATGTCAAATTTGGTTCAAAAGAGTTATTGTTACTGTTTTCATCCATTCAAACTAGTTAACCACAGAGAAGGACATAAAAAGCTAAGGCCACTAACCTCAGCAATGCTCATTAAACTCAAACTGGAAGGCATAAACCTATCTTGCAATTTGAAAGTGTGTGACAATTGTCGCAAGAAAATTTCAAAACTTCCAAAGCAACAAAGTACAACTGAGTTACGTGTACCAAGTGCTAGTGAAAGTGCAGTACTAGAAGAATGTGAAAATACAGATAGTAATAGTTTTTCCTCATCCTCCAGTGATGAAGTAAGTATGGACACAAAAGACGCAGCAAGAAAACTGAATGAGAGTTTAGTGGCAATAGGAGAATCGCCTATAAAAAAAAAAGATTGTCGCAAAAACGTTATCCTCTGGATAAGTTTCAGAAAATATCACAGGCAATGAAGGATAAAGTATTTCATATTGCAGACTCCACTTCAAATGAAAATTCACATCATTCTGAAATAATATAGAAACTAATAAATATTTTCCATGAAAATGATGACAAAACTCTCAAAATACAAATACTGGCGATTTTTGACAGCTGGTCTTACAAGAAAATAAAACAACATTTTGATGTGTCAACTCACATGATACGAATATCTAAACAGGTGGCTAAAAGAAAAAGGAATTTTAGGAATTCCAGACACCAAATCAGGAAAAAGCCTTGACCCATTTACATTTAAAAAGGTGTCTGAATTTTGTAATTCTGATGATGTGAGTAGGGTTATGACTGGCAGAAAAAATGTAGTTTCTGTTAAAGAAAATGGTAAGAGAATCCATAAAAAGAAAAGATTGATACTCTGCAATCTTAAGGAAACTTACCAAAGCTTTAAAGATATGCATCCGGATGTCAGAATAGGGTTTGCAAAATTTGCGGAATTAAGGCCTAAGGAATGTGTACTTCTTGGAACTAGTGGAACCCATTCAGTTTGATGTTGTTGTTTTCAAATGCTAGGCTTTGGCAATGAAGCCATCAGCTCTTGCTCTCTAATATTTCTGTGTAATGGGTCTGGCAGGTAGGGCTTCACAGACTTCTAACAAAGTCAAAGATAAAAAATGGAACATTTTAATTAAAAATCCAAAAATTATTCCAGAAATCCCACTTAAAGCTGCAGTAGCAAATTTTAGATTACTTACGGAACATGATTATTTGGCCAAACACTTACACAGAATAGGAATTTATACAAGTCCAAATTGTCCTCTGTGCAACAAAGAAGACGAAATGACTGAAGAACATATTTTAACCCATTCAGTTTGTATTTGTGCTCATCACGAAAATGTCAAATTAATGCTTGATGGTATCAGTATTTTTCATCTCACTGCAAATTCAAATCCCATTTCAACCAATTATGACTGCTTGACACACATCGTCTGCAACCCCCCTATCATCTGACTGTTTTTTTATAGTCATGTAAAGCTTGTCCAGGAACTGAAAATATAACAAATCATTTACAACAACTGCTTGATGAACAAGATACTGAGATTACCTACAGACAGTGGGTGACTGAGGATCGCACAAATTTAGAAACCTTAATATCGCCCGTAGAGGATTTTCTAGACAAATCATCAACAAAACTCAGCAATTTACTTCCACATACATTCATAGCTCAGCAGCAGAATTTATTTTTGTGGGAGTGTAAAGAAAATCTGGCATTATGTGAATGCATTTTCATAATTTTCTCAGAAAATTATGCTTTTGTTATTCAGGATTCTGTTCAGGGGATACACTGGAACAATAGTCAGGCCAAAATTCATCCTTTTGTGGTCTACTATAAAGACAATAGTGACATAAAACATTTTAACTTTGTTGCTATTTCTGAATGCTTAAAAAACGACACCAGAGCTGTCCACCTTTTCCAAACAAAACTTACTGTTTCTGAAACAGAAACTGAGAGTACTGCATAAAGTAATATTTTTTCAGATGGGTCAAGTGCACAGTATAAAAATAAAACAAATTTTTCAAACATTTGTTTACACGAAAATGACTTTCAAATTCAAGCAGAGTGGCACTTTTTCACCACATCCCACGGAAAAGGACCTTGTGATGGCATCGGTGGTACTGTTAAAAGACTTGCAATGAAAGCTAGCCTTCAGCCTGGAATAGACCCTATCACAAGTCCAAGAAAACTGTTCACCTGGACCGAGAAGAACATTTCCAATGTACATTTCAACTTTTTCTCCGATAGTCAAAATAAGGAGCATAATAATGTATTTCAATCAAGATACCAACAAACAAAAGAGGTGCGAGGCACTTTACAATTGCATTCTTTTGTGCCAATATCCGTATCACAGGCAGTAATAAACTATTTGTTGCAAAGCTAAGGGAGAGTGGTGGATATTAAAACCCCTTAACCAATCTATGATTAATTTTAAATCAATGTAACAAAATATGTGGTGACAGCAAGTGTAAATTTGTGACTGGAATTTCAAACTATGGAATGTCGTATGATGAATGCGATCAGAGAGAACTATTAATAGTATCATCACCAAGCTTCTGGAAACAGAAATAATAATTGACCTTGCAGGTGATGACGGCAGCGCAACGCAAGATATGTGGTCAGCTGGCACATGGTATGTGTGCGTCTTGACCTTGTAAGCAGCGCTGCACGACTTAGAAAGTTACTTAATTTTTCTGTTATTATTTGGAATCCCTATCTGAATGTTTTCCTGAAGTTATATGACATCATGAGGTTAGTTTTAAATTTTTTTCGGAATTTTTTTAGTAAAATACTAGCACTGATAATGATATTTGTAATCTTAATGCCTTTGTGAAAATGTAAATATTACACGAAATACTTTTTGTATAATGTGTAAATGAAGTATGCATTTCAATTTAGTAAATGAGCCAAAAATTACCAGATATATTGAAATATAACTGTATTGGAACATCACGGTGAAGCAAAATAATTCTTAAATTATAGATGAGTCGTATTTATTACACATCGGCTTCACTTAGGTACCTACACTGAGGACATGTTTCGCGAACCATTGTTCGCATCATTGGCTCCTGTGTGACTAAAGCTTGATCCAGTGGTGTGGGTAGTTCTGGAGTTGCTGCTGCCATCTGTTGATTTTGTAATGAATTTAAATGTGGGGTTCTCTTCTGGTGGGATTTAAAAGTTCATTAGTTGGGTTTTATATTTTTCTATGTATATCCTCTCCCATATGACGAGTTCACTATGTTTTTGTACATATTTTTAGTAATTTGGTGCTATCTTCAGTTTCATGATTTTAAGACCAGAAATGAGCTGCTATTGCGGACTTATCAATATTTTTGTATCTTAAGTGCCTAAAATGTTCTTTCTTTCTAGTGCCTATGTTTCTTTTTGTCCTCCCTATGTAAATTTTTTTCACAGTCTTTTCACTTAATCTTGTAAATGCCTGACTTTTCTTCTGATTTTATCTTATCAGTATTATTACTGTTAAGTATGTTTTTAATGTTGTAGTTGTTTTTTGGTGCCAATGTTATATTGTATTTCTTGAATATTTTTGGGAACTTTTTTGTGGCCCAGTAAGGGGTGGTAAGTAAATTTAGCAAATCTAATTTCTTGTTTTATTGGTGAAAGACCTGTGATCTGTTTTAATCTCTTTTGAAGTTTGAATGATTTTAGTTTATTATCTACAAGGCTTTTTCCATATCCATTTTTAATTCCAGTTTTTAAGATTTGATGGTATTCTTTTTGATATTCTTGCTGGCTGAGAGGTAGATTTTCTAATCTGTGTGTGAGACTGTTGATGGTGGCATGTTTGTGTGGAATTGGGTTGAAACTATTTGCTTTGATGTAATTATCTGTGTGTGTTGCTTTTCTATGAATACCAAATTCTAGTTTTTCATTGCTTTTTGTGATTTTAAGATCCAAAAAAGGTAGAGTACAGTCCTCCTCAGTTTGTACTGTGAATTGTATGCTGCGTTCTTGAAGGTTGAGTAGTTTCAAAGCATCATCTATTTGTGGAAACGTAGAGTCAGATTGAAAAATTCAATGCCATAGCCGGGATTTGAACCACGGATCTTCTGGTTTCCGTCCAGCCGCACTACCATTGTGCTACTATGGCCAACGTGCCGATATGACATTAAATTCTCCAACTGACTCGTATTTTCCCGGTAAACCACTTAGGAGTTCTCATAAACTCATGAGACAACTACCTTAATGGCGACTTACTACATGTAAGTACTTTAAGGCCCGGGCTTTATAGTTAACCACTATTAGGTTAATTAATGGAAATTAATTATTCTTTCACACTGGCCGTGTGTAGGCTAAATTGTGGAAACGTAGAGTCAGATTGAAAAATTCAATGCCATAGCCGGGATTTGAACCACGGAACCACAGAAGATCCGTGGTTCAAATCCCGGCTATGGCATTGAATTTTTCAATCTGACTCTACGTTTCCACAATTTAGCCTACACACGGCCAGTGTGAAAGAATAATTAATTTCCATCATCTATTTGTTTGTAGTGTACTATTGCAAAGATGTCGTCTACGTATCTGTACCATGTTTTAAAAATATGAGGGAAGGCTTTAGTTATATGTGTTTCGAAAAAGCTCATGTATAAAAATTATTCAAGATAGCGGCATGTGGAATCATAACACATAGTAGGTCTCAGGAAAAAAGCAATATAAATAGTAAAATAGTGGATTTCACGAGTGAAGATGGTGTTAGAAGTATACTCAAGAATAGTGATATGTGTGAAAATGAAGGCAATCATTTTGGTGCATTACAAGCGATGGAAATTAAGAAGAAACTGGAACAAGGAAGACTGGCAACAAATACAGGAACGCGCGAACCGAAACAATAGCGTCATTACAGATAATTGTAGCAATGCTAAATCAGGATTTACAAAATGCCGAGAATGTAATCAAGTGCTTGAAGAGTGAAAATGAGCTACTTAAAAGTGAAGTTCAAAGCTTAAAAGAAGAAGGATCTTTTGTAACAGTCGCCAAAAACAGAGGAAACAAAAGCAAAAGCATGGCGGAGTTGGACCGAAATGCAAAGGTACCCGTGTTTAACAAATTTCAAGCGTTATTGGCGACAGAGAATGAAAATGGAATTCTGAAAACACAGTCAAAGGAAAACGCAAACATGAAAAAATCTAGGGTTATTGTGTTAGGAGACTCGATGGTAAAATATGCCGGCAATGAGTGTAGGAAAATGGGTCATGAGGTGCAGTGCTTCCCGGGAATAGGCGCCGAAGAACTGAAACGTAAAACGGAGATGCTCAAACTAAATGAGGTGAAACCAGATATAGTTGCAATTCACGTTGGGTCAAATGATCTACGCAGGGGGATAAATGCTGACGTAATTATGGGTGATGTTATGGATTTGGTGCAACAAGTAAAAGAAAATAGCCCATTAACAAAGGTAATCGTCAGTGGTGTGTTAAACAGAAGAGACATGAACTGGAGGCGCGTGGATCACCTTAACAAACAGCTAGACTGGATGTGCTCAGTTTGAAACTGTGTGATGCTAGATGGGAACTGCTGGATAAAGAATGAAGATCTTGCAAGGGATGGTCTCCACTTGAACAGGAGAGGATCAGTTAAGTTTGGTAAACTACTTTGTGATGTTATTGCCAGTTGTGAACAAAATGTATCAAAAAACTAGAATTTGCTAAAAGGAGCCAGGCTGATTGTTTAAAAGATTTTAAGGGGGGGGGGGGGGGGATTATAAAGTAAAAGATTCAGACAAAAATTATATGGTATCTGTAACACAAAATAATGAAAACAGTTACTTAAACGTGCTGCATCAAAATGTGCAGTATTTAGCAAACAAAATTGAGCAATTTAATATACTTATAAATCAAGTCGGCCCTATATTTGTAGTTATTACAGAACATGGACTAAAGAAAAACCAAATTGAGCATTATAAATTAGACAATTTTGTTTTACAAAATAGTTTTAGTAGAAGTAAATTTAAAGGTAGGGGTGTTGCAATATATGCTCATGAAAACTACAAAGAAATTGTGAAAATATACAACTTAAATAAATATTGCATAGAAAATGATTTTGAAATTGCTGGGGTTAAAATTAATACTGAAGAGGGTAATATATTACTTTTTGGAGTATACAGATTGCCAAGAGGTGAAATTTCAACTTTTTTCAATGGATTAGAAACGGTGTTGACGAAATACTCAGTATATAGTAATAAAATTGTAATAATAGGTGATATAAATATAAACTCTATCAATGAAAATAACGTGTATACAAAACTTACAGAGTTATTAAATATGTTTAATATTAAAATGCATATTAAAATACAGATTAAGTAGAAATATTTGACAGTTGTGTTTCTGATCATAAAGCACAGATATTAAAAATTCAAAAAATTGTTAGAAGTGATAATATTGTAAAGGCAAAAACAAGGAAAATAAATTCATATAATATAAATGTGTTCAAAAAGTTGTTAAAACATGAATCATGGGATAAAATACATGATACTGTGTTAATGAAAAATGGGAGAAGTTTTATCTCATATTTAATAAACACTTCGATACTTCGTGTCCAAAATGGGTTATGAATAAATGCAAAAAAGAAAGTAATAAATTAATCCTTCTCCCCAATGTAATCAAGATCAGGAAATCAATGAAGGACATGTATATATTTTATAAGCAGTATGGTAATAGATTGTATTATGATAAGATATCAAAATTACAAAAAAGAGTATGAAGCTGCTCTCAAAAGTTTAAGGTAGGAAAATATTACATATAAGGTAGCTACTGCAAAAAATACAAGTAAGGCTTTATGGGATGTAGTAAATGCTAGTAAGAAAAGCTGTAAAAATTCAGAGAACATTGTAATTAATCATCAGAACAAAAGCGTTGATGATCCAGTAAGCATTGGTAATATATTTAATGAATACTTCATAAATGTAGCGGTGCCTAAGGGAAATAAAACGGTTAAAATGGATAGGAATGAGTGAATAAAAAATATTGGTAGCACAGTGCTTTTAAATCCTGTCACTGAGATAGAATTAATCAAAATTATTACTCAATTAAAATCTAAAAACTCAAGTGGGTGAGATGAAGTTTCATCAAAAATCCTGAAAGAATGCAAGGAAGAATTAGTTAACATCCTAGTACATCTAATAAATGCCTCTGTAGCAAAAAGACTTTTTCCAAACTGTTTAAAAAAGGGGGTTGTTAAACCATTACATAAAAAGGATGATGTTACTAATATGAGTAATTATAGACCAATTACTTTAACATCTACTTTTGCTTAACTACTGGAAAAAGTTATTTTAAAAAGAATTTTAAGTTTTTTGGACAAACACAACATTTTATCTAATTCCCAGCATGGTTTCCGAAAAGGTTATTCTACAATTACTGCTGCGGTAGAATTTATAGACGAATTAATTAACAAAATGGAAAATGACAATCAAGTAATGGGGATTTTTCTTGATTTATCAAAGGCCTTCGATAGTGTTGATCACCAAGTCTTATTACGAAAATTGGAACATTATGGTATACGGGGGACTGCAGGTAAATTAATTAACACATACTTACAAGGCCGGGTACAAAGTACAGAAATAATATGTAAACTAAATCAAATAGAAACAAAATATGGATCCTCATTAGCAACCGTTAAATATGGATTCCCACAGGGATCTGTGCTTGGGCCTTTACTATTTACATTATACACTAACAATTTACCTGTGATTAATAAAGTTAAAACTGTATCATATGCTGATGATAATTTGTTGGGGAAAAGATCAAGACAACTTAATTAATAATATACACTCAGGTACAGATGTAATACTTAAATTTCTTGTTAATAACAGCCTAGTTAATAATTTAAACAAAACAAGCATAATATATTTTAAAATTAGTAATTATATGTACAACAATATGAAAATTAAAATTGGAAATAAAGAAATAGATACAACAGATGATCACTTATTTCTAGGATTGAATATTGACAAAAACTTATCATGGACAAAACATGTAAATTATATATGCAATAAAGTAAGTAAGGGTATCTATCTATTAAATTACGTGGCACACTATTTGGATAAACCTAATTTAAAATTGATTTATTATGGAATAATTCATCCTCATTTGAATTATGGGGTACAACGCCTAAAGAGAATTTAAAACGATTACTGGTATTACAGAAGAGGAGTGTAAGGATTGTTTGTTCATTAAAATCAAGGGATTCATGTAGAGAAATTTTTAAAAAAGAAAGAATTCTTACAGTCGTTGCATTATATATATTTTAGAGTTATTTTACTAGTTAGGACAATTACAAATATGACACAAGAACTAAAGCAAGTATGTTTAGGGAAGCGAAGAGTAAGAAATTTTTTGATAAAAATCCATTTGTAATTGGAAAAACTTTATACAATAAGCTGCCAGCCACAGTTAAACAATCAACTGGTTCCAAGTTTAATAAATGTTTAAAAAATTACTTAATTGAGAGGACCTTTTATGACATAGATGAATATCTACAATTGTGATTTGAAAAGCTTATTTTTTTTTCTTTTTTTTTCCCCTGACACATGTAATCTGTAAATATTTCAATGAGGGTATAAATGAGAGATCAAACTGTAAATGCTGTGTAATACAATTATCTCAATCTGTCTAGTAATTTCAGCAAGTGAGTATAATCTTTAAAATATATTTCTGAAATCAGTAAATAAGTACATATTTATGAATTATTATTCTTATTCTTATTATTATTATTATTATTATTCTTATTATTATTATTATTATTTATTATTATTATTATTATTATTATTATTATTATTATTATTATTATTATTATTATTATTATTATTATTATTATTATTATTATTATTATTATTATTATTATTATTATTATTATTATTATTATTATTATTATTATTATTATTATTATTATTATTATTATTATTATTATTATTATTATTATTATTATTATTATTATTATTATTATTATTATTATTATTATTATTATTATTATTATTATTATTATTATTATTATTATTATTATTATTATTATTATTATTATTATTATTATTATTATTATTATTATTATTATTATTATTATTATTATTATTATTATTATTATTATTATTATTATTATTATTATTATTATTATTATTATTATTATTATTATTATTATTATTATTATTATTATTATTATTATTATTATTCTTATTATTCTTATTATTCTTATTATTCTTATTATTCTTATTAGTATTATTAGTATTATTAGTATTATTATTCTTATTAGTATTATTAGTATTATTAGTATTATTAGTATTATTAGTATTATTAGTATTAGTATTATTATTATTATTATTATTATTATTATTATTATTATTATTATTATTATTATTATTATTATTATTATTATTATTATTATTATTATTATTATTATTATTATTATTATTATTATTATTATTATTATTATTATTATTATTATTATTATTATTATTATTATTATTATTATTATTATTATTATTATTATTATTATTATTATTATTATTATTATTATTATTATTATTTATGTTCATTCATTATATAACATATTTATTAATCTCTGTATATGCTCTGTAAAATTTGTAAGTCTTGATGTATGTAACTAACTAATCATTTACAATATTGTAATATGTAAACTTTTTGGACGAAACTTGAAACATGTATTTCATGTCTATAAGTGAATAAACCATTGATAAATTGGCCAAATTAGCAAATAAAAAACCAGGAAAACATATGAAACAAACTAAGATAATTAAATCTTTAAGAAAAAAGGATGTAATCTTCTCAAGGGCTGATAAACGGAACAAAATAGTAATTTTAGACACAGATACATACAAGGAAAAAATGTTAGATGTACTACAAGAAAAAGAATTCAAAGAAATATATTCAAATCCACTCAACCAATGTATAAAAGATGTACAAAAAACCATCAATAATAGTAAAATTTTAACAACTACAGAACAAAAAAATATCAAACCGGACAACCCTCCCCTTGCAAGATTATATGGATTGCCTAAAATATAGAAACCCAACATACACATGAGACCCATTGTAAATAATGTCAACACTCCTACTTACCTTCTGGCAAAATGGCTGTCCAAAAAATTTCAGTCTTTTCCACAGTTCAATACACTGAGCATAAAAAACTCTTTAGAACTGGTAGAAAAAATTCAAAATCTTAAACTAAATCCCCAAGACACTTTAGTATCCTTTGATGTCTGCTCCCTCTTCTCTAGCATCACAAACTTTTGATTCAACTTAAGAAATGGCTAACTTCTATTAACCTAGATGCCAATACAATAGAAGAATATTTGGCAATGACTGAAATATGTATACATCAAAATTATTTTGTTTTCGATGGAAAGTATTATAAACAAATTTCAGGACTGGCTATGGGAAGCCCGCTATCACCATTTTTGGCCAATCTATACATGAGGTTTTTCGAAACACATATAACTAAAGCCTTCCCTCATATTTTTAAAACATGGTACAGATACGTAAACGACATCTTTGCAATAGTACACTACAAACAAATAGATGATGCTTTGAAACTACTCAGCCTTCAAGAACGCAGCATACAATTCACAGTAGAAACTGAAGAGGACTGTACTCTACCTTTTTTGGACCTTAAAATCACAAAAAGCAATGAAAAACTGGAATTTGGTATTCATAGAAAAGCAACACACACAGATAATTACATCAAAGCAAATAGTTTCAACCCAATTCTACACAAACATGCCACCATCAACAGTCTCACACACAGATTAGTAAATCTACCCCTCAGCCAGCAAGAATATCAAAAAGAATATCATCAAATCTTAAAAACTGCAATTAAAAATGGATATGGAAAAAGCCTTGTAGATAAAAAACTAAAATCATTCAAACTTCAAAAGAGATTAAAACAGATCACAGCTCTCACACCAATAAAACAAGAAATTAGATTTGCTAAATTTACTTACCACCCCTTACTGGGCCACAAAAAAGTTCCAAAAAATATTCAAGAAATACAATATAACATTGGCACCAAAAAACAATTACAACATTAAAAACATACTTAACAGTAATAATACTGATAAGATAAAATCAGAAGAAAAGTCAGGCATTTACAAGATTAAGTGTAAAGACTGTGAAAAAATTTACATAGGGAGGACAAAAAGAAACATAGGCACTAGAAAGAAAGAACACTTCAGGCACTTAATATACAAAAATATTGATAAGTCCGCAATAGCAGCTCATTTCTGGTCTGAAAATCATGGAACTGAAGATAGCACCAAATTACTAAAAATACGTGAACTCATCATATGGGAGAGAATATACAGAGAAAAACATAAAAACCAACTAATGAACTTTGAAATCCCGCCAGAAGAGAACCCCACATTTAAATTCATCACAAAATCAACAGATGGCAGCAGCAACTCCAGAAGTACCCATACCACTGGATCAAGCTTTAGTCGCATTAGAGCCGATGATGCGAACAATGGTTTGCGAAACATGTCCTCAATATAGTTACGTAAGTGAAGCCGATGTGTAATAAATACGACTCATCTATAATTTAATAATTACCAGATATATTCACATTTAATTTAGAACGATGCGCGCAAAATACCCAACTGTTTAATGCTTTTTATTGGCCAAAATAATTAAAGCAGAGACTAACAAAAAAATATGTGTATCATTTTTTCCTTCATAGAACATATAAACCCAATATCAATGAAATCGGAGACATGAAGGTCAATTTTCCCCGAAATTTGTGCGATTTGACATGGAATGACTCTTATGCAACTTGACCTGGTATTTCATTTCCCTACTAACACTTCGCATCCATTTCTCTTTGATTTTGTCTGCAACTTCCCTATTCGCCTTATTCTTTTCTCTCCCTTCAACATAAGCATTTTTATAATTACTATGCGAACCCGTTTATTATCCCAGTTCTTATCCCTTATTACTTTCCTCCCGTTTTCTATTTCCTTATATCCACTACATAGTGCTCTATGCTTATTTTACCTCCACACAAAATACACTCCTTTGTTGAACTCCCTCTCAATATGGCTCCTGTCCTTAACCAAGCTAAACCCTCCCTCTCATATCTATATGTTTACCTTCTCCATACTCTCTTCCTACTTATCAGGTTTCCCCATGTCACTTGTCTGTCAATGTCCTCTATCTTGTCCAAACACCCTTTATATTTCTTTCTCCCTCCTGCTGAGTATCTCCCATCTCAACCAGACTGGATCCAACCAGTCGGATAACTGCTGGCGATGGGGACAAACCGTTCTCCGAAACATGTCCAAGTAAGGATAATTTAAGTGATGTTTGTGTTTGAATTACCGACTCATTACTTTCAAATCTCTCATCCCTTTTCTATCCAACGTTTTCTCTAGATCCGACCACCAGCTATTCTTACATGTTTTCTTCTGTTGTTCTAAAAAGATGTTTAATATATTATCATCATTCTTTTTTATATAGCTATACCAGTATTTTAAGCATCTTTCTATAACTACACCAATTTTGCAGGGTCTTCCAAGTTCCACCCTAGCTACTACATTTGGCATTGATTTATTCAACATGCCTTCTTTCTCATTAGCCCACCATAATTCCACACCATGTCATTTTTTATCCTACCACTGCTTCATAGATTCTTTCAAGCCACTTTAATGACATATCTGGTAATTTGTATTTACAGCTCCTTACCCCAGATACTTTTACTTTCCCTTTCACTCTTTATCTTCCCTCTATGTACTCCCCAACTTCCATTATAGCACAGTCTCATTCCTAAATAATCAAACTCTACCAACTTTTGGTCATTTAAATATCACTTATCATATTTTATTATCACCCTTCTTAAACATTACTGTTTTTGACTTGCTTATACAGATTCTTATCCCTGGCTTTACATAATAAAAAAGTTGTGAGCAATGGAACCTGATGCAGAATAAAAAAGGTGCCCTAATAGCTTCAAGCTGATAAAATAAGTAACTCCCAATTGGGCAATTAAATGAAATTAGTGTATCTAACTCAGTGGTGCTACAAGAAATGCATCTAAAATTGTTAACAGTCCTGCATACTAGATGAATTTACTAATGAAATGGCAAAATATTGCAAATATGAATTATCAGAAATAATGACCCATTTAATTAATCATTATTTTATACCAGGAACATTCCCCAATTTACTAAAACAAGTAATGATGAGATCAATATATAAGCAAAAGAAAAGCTCAAGGCTAGCAATAGAATATTATAGACCAATTACATTATGCTCAACATTTTCCAAAATAATATAGGAACTTTCTGTGAATCAATTACAGAACCTTTTCAATAAATACAAAAGAATATTGTGACTTTGTGGGTTCGTAGAATTAAAAGTCCAAGTTGCAGAGATTCAAAAAGTTCTTTATTTCCATAGAAATATACTTAGTACACTTGCAGATTACAGCAGAATTACATAACATACACATATACAATCTTCCAAGGTCGTTGACCACAACAAGTTCACTTCCAAAACACCAGTTTCAATTACAACGGTCTCGTTACAACTACGTTTACGACTGACTGATAACTAGCCATGGCTTCTTTTTATACACAACCATTCATAAATTCCAGACTGTTATAAGATGTTCTCTAACATGTCACCACATAGAACAAGAACGTTCTAGACGCATAACTTTATCTGTTTTTGCAGGCTCTTTATTTCCACACTGTACTGCCTATCAGTTCCTTTCTGTAAACAAGCCACGCTATCGCTCTGCCCGAACCCTTTTAGTGTGTACGCCACCAGTCGTAATAATGGATTTGCGACAAATTATCAGTTTGGTTAGAAAGGGGACATAACTGCTATCTGTGAAGGAAATAATACTTTTATCAAAGCAACAGACAAAAAAGAATATTAAGTTCTAAATTTTTGTATCATAAATAACCTAACAGTGGTAACTCTAAAGCCTGGGACTTAATTACTGATTGCCCAGGACAAGAAGGCAAGCTACAGGAATGTGCAACGTAATCACTTTTTATGTCTCCTCGGGGTGTATGCTTGCCTTCTAAGTATGACAGGAATGGAAGACTCGTTTAAAATCCACAAGTGTTGTCACATAGCTCACCTATACATAATACCTATCGCAAAACTGGCAGTATGGGTGACTTATATGCAGTTTCATTCACTCATTTCCTAGTAAACAGCTCCGCTACTGGAGCAGATAAACAGTTCAAGCTTCTCTGCCCTTCATAAACCTCTAGCCTTCTTGTCATGGGCATACCATACTTCGTACTTACAGAGTTAGTAAGTTGTCACAAAAAGGTGTGCATCTCATTGTATATGAGAACCTCTAGTGATTTACCGGGAAATATACGAGTCAGTTGGAGAATTTAATATTATGTCAGCATGTAACCCATGGTGACTGAATGGTTAAGACCAACCGGATGGAGACCGGAGATCCATGGTTCAAATCCTGGTCATGGCATTGTATTTTTCAGTCTAAGTATCTATTGAAATCTTAGCGTTCACAGGGCTAATGTGGAAGAATAATTATATCTGTAATACCAGATCATGTTGGATAGCGTCAGATATGCAGATTATACAATGATTATAGTGAAGGAAAATTCAAAATCAGAGATACAAAATAAGTTTAATATATTATTAGAAACAAATAATAAAAATTTGACATACCTAGGTACGGTACTGAACATTAGCAAAACAGAGTGGCTACATTTAACATTAAGTAATGGAACACAGCCCAAGATTCAACTATAGGTAGGAAATAGACCAATTCAGCAAGTGACAGAAACAAACTTTCTAGGACTAGTAACAGACTGTACATTAGAGTGGAAAAAGCATATTCATAAAGTAGCCGTAAAAAATAAATACAGGGTTATATAATCTAACAAGGGACTCCTCTGACCTCGAACACTCAGAACTGCACATAAACTTGCTTAGAATAACAACTGATCATAAACAAAACAGTGGTCCGTGTCATTTCCATGCACAGCTTTGCATTCTGCTTCAGTGATGTCGTAACAAGATATCAATACCATAGGAGGGAAATTATACACACTTCGATGATACACATTACACACCTGATAGCGGTTATGTTAGTCCTCAAAGGGCATATACAAGATTTCAATGAAGTGGTGTAAACAAATAGTAAGAGAACAATGTTCACACCTCAGTAAAGTCACGTTATCATGTTCCAAATCACTTTCGCATTCACTCAGTCTAATATGAAAACCCACACTAATTACATTTGCAAATTATGATATGGGTATGACATTGTCATAAGCTGCATGTCGCAAAGTATATAGTAACATAGGCAACAAATTGATTGTAAATTATAGAACAAAGTTTGATGATGAAATAATTATCATGTAACTTGTGGTTCAGTACACTGCAATCTTCAACTCTTATGATATAGAACCTATACTGCTTATAGAGCTTATTTTGCATGGAAATGGTACAGACCACTGTTGTTTTAATAGTTGGTTTGTTATGCTAAGTAAGTTTTCATGTGGTTTCAAACGATTGAGGTCAAAGGTGTCCCTTGCAAGGTAGTCAACCCAAATAATGGATAGTAAGAGTTTATTAAAAATTTATTAAGCATTCACAAATTCACACCTAAGCTATAGGCTGTACTATAGGGTAACATACAAAAAAAAGACAATGCTTCAAACTTTCATGCCATAGAAGTCACCTTGATAATAGGTAAATAAATTATAAAAGGGTAACACTTGTAGAAAGCCCTATACAATATAAAATATATTAACATTTGCTGTCCTATACATATATGAATGCATTAAATACGCAATAAAAATATTACTCAGTTATATAGTCAAACTAAGAACATGAAAATACATAGACATAACACAAAAACAAAGCAAAACTATTTAATTAGCAAAATAAGAGGAACCTTGGGTTACACAGTGCAGAAAAAAATACAAAAGAACTCTACAATCATTTACCTCACCAAATAAAAGGGATAACTAAAAAGAAGAAAAAGCTCAAAAGAGCTATAAAGTATCTGTTAGAAAATATCTTTTATTCTATAGAAGAGTATAAATTGCTAAACACATGTACAACTATACATTGTAACTTATCACTGTGCAGCCTGGTATAAATATTGTTACCCAGGCGGCAGACTCACGACGCCGATCAATAAATGATGGCCGGTGGAGAGAGGGGAGACAGGAGGGGTAGCTGAGTCTTCGTTTACCCCTCCTCCTGCCACTCGAAGTGACACGAAGCTTCGAGAATGTTTTCCCCCTCCATAAAAGGAGATTCGGGAAACTTCGGGCTGATCAATACCGGAAGCGACAATCAGTTGAGAGTGGTGTTGTTGTGGCGTGCGGTGTGTAAGTATGGCCGAGCGTACGTGTAAAGACGAACTGGCAAAAATGTAAATGTGTACATTAAATTGTAATTGGAATAAGGTGGAAATAAAGAACATTTTGAGTGGTGTAATTGAACTTTTTAATTTCACGAACCCACAAAGGCACAACTGGCGTCAGAAGTGGGATAACGGCCATGGAATCGGCACTGGAAAAGATTTTACACAAAATGGAAGTAATGAAGGCCGAAATAACAGCGAAGACGGAAGCGGCAAATTACAACCTGGCCGCGGAAATAACAGCGAAGACGGAAGCGGCATATAACTTGGCCGAGGAACTTAAACAAATGAAGACGGCCAACGACAACATCGCCGAGAAGATGGAAGCGGCAAACAACTTGGCCACGACAATGACCGCAAAGATGGCCGAACTGACCACAGAAATGAGGGCAGCGAACGACAGCCTGGCCACGGATATGAAAGCGGCAAACGAGGCCCTTGCCGTGAAGTTCGAAGAGCAGCTGACCGGCGTAAAAGAGGACGTCACAGAGTTAGGCGAGCGCGTCGAAGACCTGGCGAGCCGCGTTGTCGAGCTGGAGGGAAAGACTGACAGCAACGCAAAGTCCCTGAACGCCATGGTGGAGAACGTCGTCGGCAGGAGGTTAAAGGATTTGAAGGTCGACGTACCGGGACGTGACACAACGTTTGAGGTCTTCCGCCACCAATTCGACGCAGTGGACAAGCACAACAAATGGTCACCAGAGGAGGAGGACACACAGTTAATAGCCAGCCTTCAGGGTCGAGTCACGATAGTCCTAAACGCGGTACAGACAACGGCGGCGTCCAATGACATCAGGGAGGCCCTGGAGAATCGCTTTGGGAACCACCGCTTAGCCGCAGCGTACCGCAGCCAGCTGAAGGCAAGGTTGCAGCAGCCAGGGGAGACGCTGCAGGAGTTCGCCCTGGCAGTAGAACTGGCTAGCAAGGCCCTAGTCGACCTCCCACCAGATTTCTATCCCGGGAAGCTGCCTACACATTCGTTGACGGGGTACGGGACACGGAGATTCGTCAGCGCCTAATGCTCGGAGATTATAAAACAATCCACGAGGCGCTAACGGCAGCATTAAGGATGGAGGCGGCCAAGGTAACAGCTATCCCGACGTCGAGAACGAGGAGAGTGCGCTATGCTGGAGACAGAAGACCAGCCGAGGGACGCCGGCGAACACCTAGTGGCCTGTGTTGGGGGTGTGGACAGCCCGGACACCTGCAGAAAGACTGCCCACACCAGGAAGAGCAGCCGGAAGAACGAGTAAGGCCCGGCGTGGAGAGGGACACGTCGGCGCCATCACCACCATCCCCTCGAGTGACACTGCGCGCCATCAGCCGGCGTATGGATGACAGCCTCATCGGGGACGGTTGGGTGAAAGGGAAGCCGTGCCGCGTGCTGGTGGACACTGGGGCAGCCGTGACCATCATTAGACCTGACGTGGCAAAGAGTTTGCCGACGAGGAAGCCGAGCCGAACATACCAGCTTGTTATTAAATTTTAGATGAGTCGCATTTTTTACACATCTGCTTCACTTTCGTCTGTGTAAAAAATGCGACTCATCTAAAATTTAATAATTTTTCGCTTCACTGTGGTGTTCCAATACAGTTGAATCTCGATACCAGCTTGTGTTGGCAACGGGCGACACCTTGCCTGTGGAGGAGGCCCTGCTGGAGCTGACCTTGGGACGGAGTGCCGTGCGTCTGTGGGTGTTCGTCGCGAAGGTGGCTGAGGAGGTGATTCTGGGACTGGATGCCCTCAGGAGCCACGAGGCGACGGTCGACGTCGGCAGGAAGGTCCTGCGGCTCAACGGAGAAGAGGCTATACTCCGTCAACCCGAAGAGCACCTTGGAATCGGTAGGGTCATCCTGAACGAAGACGTGGTTGTCCCCGCGAGGAGCGAGGTGATGGTGACGGCGCAACCGGAAGACCAGACAGCAGGTTTGGTTCAGAGGCTGCAGGGGTACGACTTCATCTCGGAACATCGCAGAGGGAAGAGCCACGGTAACGCGGATGCTATGTCCCGAAGACCCTGTCCAGAAGAGTGCGGCCAATGCACAAGAGTGGAGGAGAAGGAGCGTGCCGCAGCAGTTCGAGTAGTCACGGCAGTGCCTGCGGATGGCTGGGATAGCGCAGGCCTGAGGAGGGAGCACTTGGCGGACGCAGACTTGGGGCCACTCTTGAGAGACCTGGAGGCAGGGACGAGACCAACCTGGGCGGACATCGCACCGAGGAGCGCCACCTTCAAGTCTTATTGGGCCCAATGGGACTCGTTGAAGACCAGAGAGGGCGTGCTGTTCCGGGTATGGGAATCACCCGATGGGAAGACGCAGAGAGAACAGTTGGTACTTCACCGGAGTAAGGTCCCGGAAGTCTTGGAAGAAGTGCACGCCGGTACTTCAGGAGGACACCTGGGAGTGAACCGAACGATTGACAAACTACGGCAGCGCTACTACTGGCTGAGGCTCCGAGCAGACGCTGAGAGATGGTGCCGTCAGTGTCACGCGTGCGCGGCGAGTCGCGGCCCCCAGACTAGGAGCCGGGGTCGCATGCAACAGTACAACGTCGGAGCGCCATTCGAACGGATCGCCGTTGACATTGCTGGACCGTTCCCAATATCCGACCCAGGCAACAAGTACCTGGTAGTGGTCGTGGATTACTTCAATAAGTGGCCGGAGGTGTTTGCCATCCCGAACCAAGAGGCAAGGACAATCACAGACTGCCTCGTGGAGCAAGTGTTTTGCCGATTTGGGGTACCATTAGAGCTGCACAGTGACCAAGGCACCAATTTTGAGTCCAACCTGATGAAGGAGGCACTAGAGAGACTTGGGGTTAACAAGACCAGCACAACACATCTACATCCCCAGTCGGATGTTATGGTCGAGAGGTACATCAAGACCTTAGAGGAAAACTTGAGGAAAGTCGTGGCCAGCCATTAGCGAGACTGGGACGTCAAGGTGCCACTGTTCTTGCTGGCCTACCGCTCGTCTACACACGACACCATGGGGATCACGCCAGCCAGCTTAATGTTCGGCCGAGAGTTACGCCTCCCCTGTGACCTGGCTTTTGGTAGCCCTCCGGGGGTGAAACAGCCAGCGACCAAGTATGTGGAGAACCTGGTGGACCACCTCCACGACATGCACGAAATGGCTCGCCAGAACATCCAGAAGGCGAGTGACCGCATGAAAACCCGATACGACAGGCAAGCCAACAGCCAAGGGTTCCAGCAAGGTGACCTGGTCTGGTTGTACCGCCCAACCCGGACCAAGGGACGCTGCCCGAAGCTTCAGCAGCCATGGCAACGACCGTACCGTGTGGTGAAGAGGATTAACGACGTGGTCTACCGCATCCAGAAGGTGCCCCGAGGAAAGATGTTGGTGGTACACCTGGATCGCCTGGCCCGCTACGAAGGCGCTGTTCGGGACGACCAGCCTTGAGGAGGGAGCAGTGTTACCCAGGTGGCAGACTCGCGTTGCCGATCAATAAATGATGGCCGGTGGAGAGAGGGGAGACAGGAGGGGTAGCTGAGTTTTCATTTACCCCTCCTCCTGCCACTCGAAATGACACGAAGCTTCGAGAATATTTTCCCCCTCCATAAAAGGAGATTCGGGAAACTTCGGGCCGATCAATACCGGAAGCGACAGTCAGCTGAGAGTAGTGTTGTTGTGGCGTGCGTTGTGTAAGTATGGCCAAGCGTACGTGTAAAGACGAACTGGCAAAAATGTAATTGTGTACATTAAATTGTAATTGGAATAAGGAGGAAATAAAGAACATTTTGAGTGGTGTAACTGAACTTTTTAATTTCACGAACCCACAAAGTCACAATATTCTATTTTAACTGTATATATTGTCGTGAGCCGTTATCTATGATCGCGCGGCTTGTTTACACAAAGGAACTGATAGACAGGCAGAGTACACAAAGAGCTGGCAAATAAAAATAGTGCAGATAATTAATAGATGGATAGTGTTTCATGGAGGTAAAGAGCTTGCGTAAGCAGATAAACATAGCGCCGGAAATAAAAGACTTGCCAACAGACATAATTACATTCTAGAAAGGTCGAGTTTTATCTGGTAACATGTTAGAGAAACTTCCATAACAGTCTCATATTATGAATGAGATATTTAAGGAAGCGACGAATCGCCAAGAGTTAGTTGTGTAACAAGAGTGTTGTAATGAGAGCTGATCAGAACGTTGTTTGTTATTGTCATCGACCTTGGTACATTGTGGTGTGTATGTGACGTAATGTTGTTACGTGAGAATTGATCAGTGTCGTTCTACGGAAATAAAGAAAATTAGAATTTCTGCAAATTGAAGTTTTAATTCTATGAACCCACAAAGTCACAACTGGTGTCAGGAAGTGGAACATTCAGCATGGACATGGCATTGGAAAAGATTTTACAGAAAATGGAAGAAATGAAGACGGCAAATGACAAGCTCGCTGCAAAAACAGAAGCGGCAAATAAGAGCCTGGCCGCGAAGCTGGAGTCCACAAATAACAACTTGGCAGCAGAACTGAAAGAAGTGAAGGCGGCTAACAACTTCACCGAGAAGATGGAACAAATGAAGGCAGAATTAACAACGAAGACGGAAGCTGCAAATAGCAACTTGGCCACGACGATGACCGCAAAGATGACCGCACTGACCACGGAAATGAAAGCGGCAAACGATAGCCTGGCAACCGAAATGAAGGCTACGAATGAAGCCCACCGCCAAGTTTGAGGAGCAGTTAGCTGGCGTAAAGGAGGACGTCGCATAGTTGGGCGAGCGCGTCGAAGATCTGGCAAGCCGGGTTAACGAGCTGGAGGGAAAGGTCTACAGCAAGTCGGCAGGAGGTTAAAAGATTTAAAGGTCGACGCGTCGGGACGCAACACATCTGCGTGCGTGAAACCTCCTAAATATGATGGCGTCACAACTTTCGAAGTCTTCCGCCGTCAATTCGACACCCTGGACAAACACAACAAATGGTCACCAGAGGAAGAGACCACACAGTTAATAGCCAGCCTCCAGGGACGGGCCGCACAAGTCCTGAACGCTGTACAGACAACGGCGGCGCCCAAGGATATCTAGAAGGCCCTGGAGAATCACTTGGCGGCGCCCAAGGATATCTAGAAGGCCCTGGAGAATCACTTTGGAAACCACCGCTTAGCCGCAACCAGCTGAAGACAAAGTCACAGCAACCAAGAGAGACGCTGCAGGAGTTCGCCGTGGCAATTGAGCAACTGGCTAGCAAAGCCTTAGTCGACCTCCAACCAGAGTTCGTCTCCCGGGAAGCCGACTACAACTTTGCTGACGGGGTACGAGACACGGAGGTTCGTCAGTGCTTAATGCTCGGCGATTACAAAACTGTCCAAGCGGCGCTAAGGGCAGCACTGAGGATGGAGGCGGCCAAGGTGACAGCCATCCAAACGTCGAGAACGAGCAGTATCTGCTATAATGGAGACCGAAGACCAGTCGAGGGACGCCGGCGAAGATTTGTGGCCTGTGTTGGGGAGTGAGTGAGTGTGTGGTGTTTAAGGGCCCGTCGACAACAAGGTCATTTGGGCCCCAAGTCAACACTAAAACCTAAAAGCTATAAAAAAAATTAGCTTAGAAGGTAAAATGTAATAAAACCACTCAACTGTTAAAAGGACATAAAAACCATCTAAAACTTATAATTTAAAATCTCTAAAATTAATAAATATAAAATACACGTTATACTTGTTTATTAAAACCAATTTTAAAAACAAACCGCAGTGCCTTATCCACGGCCACTGGGTCGTCACCTAAAACACTGTGCAAGTTAGCTCCCAAGCCCAAAGACTGGCGAACGCGGGCGTACTGTGGGCAATCCAGCAATACGTGTCGCACCGTGAGGCGTACTGCACATGGAGCACACACAGGGGCCGGTTCCCCTCTTAACAGGTAGCCATGTGTCGCTCGTGTGTGCCCAATTCTCAGCCGGGTGAGTGTCACCTCGGCTCGCCGGTTATCCCTGCAGGAAGTTAGCCAGGGTTGTACGCTCTCCTTTATTGCCCGGAGTTGTGTGCCTTCCAAAGCTGTCCAGGAGTGCTGCCAAGCAGAGAGGAGTTGGCGACGGAAAAAACGTTGCACATCCTGGTATGGCACAGTAGTTGTTAAACTCCGGGGCAAACGGCAAGCGGACTTTGCAGCCGCGTCCGCCTCCTCGTTTCCGGAAATCCCCACATGGCCTGGGGTCCAAGTAAAAACAAAATTGAACCCGCGCCTGAGCATTTGCGAGATCTGGGCCTGTATTTTTAAAACGAGGGTGTGAGCGGCAGTGTGCTGTTGCAAGGCCTGAAGAGCACTCAGAGAATCAGTGCAGACAATAAAAGAGCCGGGAGCTACCTTGCAAATAAAAAGGAGCAAATAGAGGATGGCATACAGTTCTGCGGAAAAAACTTAAGTGGAGTCCAGAAGGCGAAATTTATGAGCCTCACCGTTAATGAAGAATGCGCAACCCATAGCGCTACCTAACTGAGAACCGTCTGTAAAGACCGGAACATAGTTAGGGTAACGGCCCAGCAATTCGGCAAAAAGTTGTTGGAACACCGAATGTGGAGTAGCGAGTCTAGAGTTGCTTGAAAGAGCGAGATCGAAGACCGCACGATTGAGCTGCCATGCAGGATAAGGGCAGATGGACGACCTCTCCACGCGAGGCTTTCGGAGGCCATGGGAATGTAGGAGATCCCGAAATCTTATTCCCACGGGGCGAGTCCGAGAACCAGGGCGCATATAACGGTGGACTAAATCTGGACACAGAACTGGTTTAAAACAAGGATGATTGGGATGACTTGCCAACTTTGAAACGTATGAGCAGAGTAACAGCGAGCGACGAATATGGAGTGGAGGTTCGCCTGAGTCTGCATACAGGCAGTCGACTCGACTGGTGCGGAAAGCTCCTGTGGCAAGGCGGATGCCAGTATGACGCACGGTGTCTAAGAGGCGAAGTTTAGAGGCGGTCACTGTGCCATAAATAAAACTGCCATAGTCCAGCTTGGACCGAACCAGAGAGCGGTACAGCCTCAACATTACCGTGCGATCGCCCCCCCAAGATGCTCCAGATATATACCTTTAGCACCCGAAGAGAACGATCGCAAGAGGCTCGAGCTCCCAATTTAGTTGTCGGTCCAAGTAGAGGCCCAAGAACTTCAGGTGCGAGACAAATGGCAGGGGTGTGCCGTTCAAATGAAGATCAGGAGGCGGGTGAATACCTCATAGGCGGTGAAAGTGGATACACTGCGTCTTCGCAGCTGAAAAACGGAAGCCGGTTTGAAGCGCCCAAGCTGCTGGCTGGGTAATGGTCAGCTGCATTTGGCGCTCAATGTGATCTATGTTGGCAGACCTATAGTAGACTGCGAAGTCGTCAACATAGAGGGATGATGGAATTCCACTTCCAACGGCACTAGTGATGCCGTTAATCGCTACGGCAAAAAGGGTGACGCTCAAAATCGACCCTTGAGGTACGCCGTTCTCCTGTATCCGCTCCTGGGATATCATTTTTCCTATGCGCACACGAAAACGGCGAAGTTTTAAAAAATTGCATAAAAACTCGGGTAGATGACCACGCATACCGCAACTATGAAGGTTACGGAGTATGCCGTACCGCCAAGTGGTGTCATAGGCCTTCTCCAAGTCGAGGAACACGCCCACGGCGTGCTGTTTCAGTAGAAAGGAATCGGAAATATACCCCTCAAGGCGTGTTAGATTATCACACTTGAGCGATGGCGACGAAAACCGCATTGAAAGTTGGACAGATGGTTATGTTTTTCTAGCCACCAATTTAACCGAGCGTTTATCATTCGCTCCAACGTCTTACAGATGACACTCGTTAGGCAAATCAGGCAGTAGCTAGATGGTAGCGTGCGGTCCTTTCCGGGTTGAGGGATGGGGATGACGATACCCTCTCGCCAGGAGGAAGGGAAAACCCGCTCATGCCAAATGCGGTTATAGATGTTTAAAAGGAAACATAGCGCCTCAGATGGAAGATGTAGCAGCATCTGTCGGTGTACGTCATCGGGACCTGGAGAAGAATCCTTTGCTAACGCCAGAGAATGGGCGAGCTCGGCTGCGGTGAAAGGTTGATTGTACGGCTCGGTGCAGTCACTATTAAAATTAAGTGGTACCCGCTCCGCCTTTTCCTTAATAGGCAGGAAGAGAGCGTCATAGCGGTCAGTTTGGCTAGTAGCAGCAAATATGGTAGCTAGGGCTTCAGCCATGTCCTGCTCGGTGGTGCACATGGAACCATTGATGGCAAGGCCGGGAATTACCGTCCGGCGATACTTGCCATACATCCGCCGAACAGCTGATCATACTTGTTGGGTAGAGCTGCGCCGGGAAAGCGAAGACACATAGGCTTCCCAGGATTTACCCTTTGCGTTGCGCAGTATAAAGCGTGCCCTAGCACGAGAACGTTTGAAGGCGACGAAGTTCCCTTCCGTCGGGTGCCGCTGAAAAACGCGCAAAGCACGTTTGCGTGCTTTGACAGCCAAATTGCATTCCTCAGACCACCACGGTACAGGGATACGACGTGGTGTAGGTGAACCTCGAGGAATGCTGGATTCTGCTGCGAGCAGGATCGAGCAAGTAAAATATCCGACCATTTCGTCGATGGTGTGGAAACCATCGTCGATGAGGTGTATGAGGGATTGGAATTTTCCCCAGTTAGCTTTGGAAATAATCCAGCGAGGATGTCGAGAAGGTACACATTGGCGGCCAGAAAAATGAATGTTAATGGGGTAATGATCACTGCCAAAGAGGTCGGAAAGTACTGACCACTCAAGTAGTGGTACTAATGACGGACTGCAGAAAGAAAGGTCTAGTACGGAATGTGTACCATAAGCGGATGACAGGAATGTCGGGTCACCAGTATTTAGCAGAAGCAGGTCAGACTTATCGAAGACGTCTACGAGGAGGCATCCACGGGCGTCATCAGTGTCTGATCCCCAGAGCGTGTGCTTGGCATTCAAATCTCCCACAAGGAGTAGTGGTGAGGGGAGCTGAGCCAATAGGGCTTGAAGATCACGCTCTGGAACTATACTGAGCGGCGGCAGGTACATGTTGCAGATGGTAAAACTGATGCTCTCCAGCTGTATCCGAACGGCCACAGCTTGCAATGGTGTGGTGAGTGGAACGTTGGCGGCTGAAATGTTAGGCGCCACTAAGGTAGCAATGCCACCGCTTGCACGCATACCTGCAATAGAGTCGCTTCTAAATGCAGAGAAAGAGTGAAGGTGTAACGAGTGATTGGGATGTAAGTGGGTTTCCTGGAGACAAATAATTGATGGTGACCGTTGAGAAACTAAATGTTGTAGGTCTTGAGCACGAGCTCGAAAACCATTGACATTCCACTGGATTATTTCCATAAAGAGTTTTTAGCGGGCCGTTTTAACCTTTTTCTTGACCTTGGCTGATTTGGGCCCTACGATTCGAAAATCGTTAGCCCCCTGTGACTCCGCTGATGTTCGGGAGTCAGAACTCCTACGGCTCGTAGAACGAGACCGGGATCTAATAGAAGGCGAGCGACTTCGCGATCTATGTTGTGGTCGGGATCGGTTTTTCGCATTTACCACGGGATGGTTGTTACCCGCTGATGGCTTGGTGGCTGGAGTCTGTACGGTTGAAGCGGAATCTGTGCTGGTGGATATACAAACAGCCTGAGACGTGGGTTTAACGGCTAGAAAGTCAGTCTGCGTGGATGCGTGGGCGACAGGGACGTGTTGAACAGCAACAGTGGTATTAGGAGTACGGCGAGCTGCTGATTCGTATCCAGTAGTAGTGGTAGCAGGCTTTAGTTGTTCAAAGCGCCGTCGTGCCTCTGGAAAAGTCAGGCGTTCTTTTACACGTAGCTCCTGAATACTTTTTTCGTCCATGAATCTAGGGCACTGTCGCGAGCTGGAAGGATGACTACCGCCACAGTTCACGCAACAAGGTGGTCGAGTGCAGTTTGGGTCTTCGTGTTTCGCCAGGCCACATTGCTCACAAAGAGCAGGATTGGTACACGTGACCTTAGTATGTCCGAACCGCTGACATTGGAAACAGCGCATGGGGTTCGGGACATACTGGCGGACGCTAGCACGTTCATAGCCGCAATAAATAAATTCAGGTAACTTAGTTCCAGCAAAAGTAAGAAAGACTGTACGTAAGGGGTATTCCTTGCCATCTTGTTTTCGGGTAAGCCGGTACGCCTGACAAACAAGTTGATCAGAGAGGCAACTTACTATCTCTTCATTCGCAAGACCATCTAAGCTAGAGGTGGTGACTACTCCTCTACACGTATTCAGCGTTTTGTGTGGGGCTACCCGGATAGGGTAGGAGCCCAACAAATTCGCTTTCTGTAGCTTTTTAGACTGGTCTGCGTTGGTACTCTCTAATAATAACGTACCGTCCCGGAGGCGCGTCGCATTCTTAACAGGGCCACTTATCTTGTCTAGTTCACGCTTTATATAGAAAGGACTAATATCTTTGAACGTTTTGCCATCACATGCCAAGGTCATCACTAAAAATGGGTCAGTAAAGGAGGTTTTGCGCGGAGACATGATGATAGAGACCCCCATCCGGAACCGTCGGCGTCAGCCTGCCATCCAGGGGTTAAAAAAGAAAGACACCGAATCTTCACGGTCTGTGCCGTCATGGGGACCCCACCCATGACCGATCTCATTTGTACCTCAGAAAAGCTACCCTTCCACATCCACTGCTTGTCCGTATGGGTAAACCGTTCACCACGCACACCCCAGCTTTATGCCCCTACCACAGGAATAACCGCCTGTGGCTCCCCACTTTAGGCCGCGCTGCGCATAAAGGGCACACGCGGATTCAGGGGACTTGTGGTTGATTACACCGGGGTTCCGTCAGCGGTAACACGTCCGGTCCGTGATACTAACCCAACGGCAACACGGCCGTCGGGAGATTAACACAGACCAGGCCCTCAAGGAGCTACGTGGGTGTACTTGACGGTGTGGACGGGCTCCGCACCTAAGGCTACACATAGGGACAGTGCGAAGGGTCCGCTCAACCTTCACTTTTGAGACCTCCGGAGAGCACACATGTCGGAAGCCGCGCTGAAAACCGTGGGACAGAACCACGGAGATAAGAGAGATCCCTGCTGGTGAGACAGGAGTTATAAACCTAAGACCTTAAGTGCTAATAATTATAATAAAAAACTAGAAGGGGAAGAAGGTGATGCTTACTGACAAGCAGTAGCACAGCGTGGCACAGTTGATGGAGATGAAGGGGATGAATTGGGGGTGAGTGGCTAGGGACCCCGGGATCGCCAATCCCGTACCTACCGTAGTAGGTCTCAAATACAAGAGCCCCTAGTGGTCTACCGGGGAAATATACGAGTCAAATGGAGAATTTAATGTCATGACAGCATGTTGGCCATGGTAGCACAATAGGTTAGAGCAACTGGACGGAAACCAGGAGATCCGTGGTTCAAATCCCAGCCATGGCATTGAATTTTTCATTTTGACTCTATCCATCAAAGTGAAAATAGTTGCAAGATTATGAGGGCTAGCCTAAATTTTGCCTAACTTTGCAAAAAACTGAAACTGCTGACAGTGAAGCAATCCAAGTATTATAAATAAACTACAATACTAAGCAATACGCCTCTCTTAATCACTTATCCATTTTGTACAGTTCTCTGGGACCAGTTACGTTACAAAATACTAGCAATTGATTCTGTTTTTAAGTTTATTTCATTTTCAGATTTTGATAGTACTGGCAAAAACATAGTAACCTCTCATAGTATCATTGACAATGAAGTTATCTGATGGCTGACGATGTAGACAAGGGTTTACGAAATCGATGTCATCAATTAATAAGAAAAATTTACATCATTTTCTTAAGATAAGTGAAGTTTTTGTTGCATATAGTTATATTTGTGTAGTATTTGTTGCTTCACTGTAGCTAGCTTCATTTTTTATGCAATTGCGTTACAAAACCTTATCTTGTTTTAACAGCTTTCATAAGATAAACAATTAACAACAAATCAATGTTAGGCCCTAATATGGACCACATCATTTTTTTGTTATTCCAATGAAAAGATGACTCATTACAGAAATAAAAATTATGGTGCATATGCTACCAAGATTGGCCAGCAATAGCTATGAAACCTTCACTGCATAGTCATCACTTGTTCTCTACTCTATTCGGCCTTTAAGTGTGTACAGATGTCAACAATGCACTGTAGCACAAGTTTAAGAGCAAGTAAAACAGAGAAGCACAAGTGGAAATAGTTTGTTACTACAATGCATGTATTATCACTTATTTTATACATTCAAATAATGAAAGGGGTGAACAAATATCGTAATTCAAGTTATAAAACATCTGAGCATGAGCTTAAATATTTTACTTCCATTTATTTTTATGTGGTATTTCGTACTTGTCCAATTGCATTGTGTATGTGCAGTGAAGCGATACTCTCCCACTCATCCTGTATGTGCGCACATTGAGTTACTATGGCAGAGTGCTCAGTTGCTCAAAGTAGTATACAGAAGCATCAAAGTGGAAAGCCTCTAAAAAGTGGTGAAAAGACTATTGTCACCCAATTATCAGAAGGCATGACCAACTGACAGCTGAGTAGGGGACAGGAGGCCACGCCTACCCATTTATCTTGTGTCACTAACTGAGGGGATGGTTAGGGAAGTGTCACTGGTCACTGGCCGCCTCTTTCCCCTCCCACTGACACCTGGAACAGTCGGGATATTTCATCTAACCCGGAACCTTCTAGATAGGACAGTTCGTCTTATATAAGCGACGCGTCGAGCTGGAGAGAGTTCAGTTCTTGGCAAGCAGCCGTGAATAGCGCAGTGCTAGCGAACGTGTATCAGAGGAGTTTTACGTAATTGGGAGTGTGGAGTGGACCTGTGGCAGACGAACTAGTGGATTGTAATTGTGTGCGTTACGTAATTCTATGTAATTGGCAAGTGCTCCAACTGTAATTTGGTGGAAATAAAGAACATTGAGTTTGCGCAATTGGACTTTTAATTTCACGAACCCACAAAGTGACACTATTGTATTAAATTTGTTAAACTTGTTCTTTCAACGTTATGCAATCTGGCTGTGAAAGATGTAATTAAAGTGATGTCTGAAGCAACTGGTGTATCTGTGAGCAATATTTCAAATTTGAGAACCAAAATTAAACAAACAAGAACTGTAAAAACCCCTAAAAACGAAAGGGAAAGAACAGGCAGCATTTTAGGGCAAGTTAATTTTCTTAAGAGTGCTATTCGCTTTGAAGTGCATAGTCTCATTTTAAACAATGAACCTTCTATTATATATAAGGTACTTGCTTTAGTGAACAGTGACCCAGATCTTCCAAATTTTAAGAAAACCACATTCCACACTTTGCTGAGACTTCAGGTTTCAGTTTTCAAAAAGAAACAAAATTAATATGATTGACTGGTAAGACATTTTGGTGTGGAAAAGACTTCACCTGAGAACTGTGAGACAATTCACAATTTATTACTTAGACAAAACCTGGGTAAAAGAGAGACATGTCACTTCAAAGACTTGGACAGACACAACTGTAGAGTAAAAGAAAGCTCCATTTTTTTTCTGGGCTTTATAAACGTTTCAAAACTCAAACTGGCAAAGGTAAGTGCCTGATCATTTTGCATATTGGCAGTGATAACAGCTTTCTTGATATATCGAGATTTAACTGTATTGAAACACCACAGTGAAGCGAAATAATTATTAATTTTTAGATGAGTTGTATTTATTACACATCTAAAAATTAATAAGCTTTCTTGATGTTAGGTTATTTGACATGTCCTATAACATGTACATGTTTTAATGGATGAATCACTAAATCAAATCAAATCAACTCAGATTAATGGAAGCTTTTACTCACGTAATTATATTTCACATAATTTTTCTTTAGCAGTTTCTTTAATTACTTGATTTAGTTTATTTAGTAAATATGGGCTGACTACTTTTCTAACCCTGCACTGCTGGAGTGAAAGATATGACAGTTGCAATAAGAATCAGGCTTAAACAGCTGCAACCACGTGTTTTTTGGCAGAGTGATACAAATCACAATATTTATGTGCATCCCCACTTTAAGCCTGCAGCTCACAAGTAAATAACATCAGAAGTACAAAGCAGCACAAAAGTGAATCGAGAAGATATTGACACATTGCTTCACTCACACTGTTTATTCACAGGACATGTTTCAAGAGCTTTTGCTCTTATCATCAGCTGGTACTCGATTACTTTGAACATTAGGAGTGTTTAGAAGTGTTTTTGTTTGAATTTTTCAAGATGCCTTGATCACAATATACAATACAACAAAAAGTGTTTACTACAATACGCATTTGCTCACATCATCTTGAATGGAAGCTATATGGTGATTTGAAAGTAAATTTCTTGGTGCGCATGTTCCAGGTAGAGCTTGTTCATTTGCTTGTATATAAATTCAGAGGATCAAAGAAAGGTAAAAAGGTGTGTGCTTATGAAGCAGAAATTACATGAAATCAGAGAAAGGTGAGAATGGCCACCTTGAAAATCTCTTAGGCACCTTGCACAAGAAACTGAGATTTCAAAAGCTTCCGCATGGAAAGCAACAAAATTTTGAAAATTCAAACCATACAAGGTTACTATCATCCAGGAATTACTACAATGTGATCACCAGAGTCAAGTAAATTTCTGTAACTAGATTTTGAAGAACGTTAGTCAAAGAACAACCGATCCACGATTAATACTTATCAGTGATGAAGCATGGTTTCATTTACATAGTCATGTGTCATCACAACACAACCAATATTATGCTACAGACAAACCCAATTTTAATTGAAAAAAACTATTTATACTCAGTTTTTAACACTTTGTCACATGTTTTTATATTATTGAGAGACTAGTTTCGGAAGCCAATAATAATATAAAAATGGAAGTGAAGTGTTAAAAACCGACTACAAAATGTTTCGTTTTTCAATTAATTTTGATGGCAGTGTTACTAAATTCCTCCAATCATACATAAACCTAATTTTGTTCATGAAACTGCCTCACAAGATCAAAAAATGGTGCAATGGATATAATAGGGCCTAATTTTCAGTGTAACATAAATACAGAAATAATATATTGGCATGTTTCAAACAGCTGACAGACATTGAATATCTCTCTGGATATTTCCAGCATGACTCTGCCACTGTACAATAGCTGATCAGTCATTATAGTTAATTGGGGAAATTTTTGAACATAGAAGTATTAGTAAGGGTTTATGACCCACTTTGGTGCCCTAATCTTATGGCATGCAATTTTTATTTATGGGGCAACTTGAAAAATAAAGCATGCGAAACTAATCCCTACATATCAGAAGAACTAAAACAAAATATCAGGACAGAAATTAATGCTATTTCGGAAGCTAAACTAATGCATGTGAATGGAAATTTCCTGAGAAAATATCATACACATATTGATGCACATGGACAGTATTTCCAAAATCCTCTGTGATAAGGTGTGTTTTGTGTTTCTTCTGGTAATTGTTAATGGAATTTGAGATATGATTTGATGTCCATGCATGTGCGACTGCCAGACAAATAGTAAACTACATGACCAGAAGATGGCCATGCACCTGCTGGCATACATACTGTTTATCATGTTTAAAGAGACTGAATTAACATACTGAAGTTTAACTCCTAAATATGCTGGTAGGAATACAATATGCTATTTTTGACTGGTATCATAATAAATCACTAAATTAAAAAATATCAGTTGTGTACAGTATTGGACTAGAGATGGTACCACCCCTGTCATCTATCTTATAAAGAGAGAACAACTGCAACCACAGTCACAGTGAGTGTGATAATCTAGTGAATGCTTGGTGAAACAGCATTATTATTTGTGAAAGTGGCCCATGCTTAATAAGAATTTAATGTGACTTACCTCATTTAAAATCAATGCAAATTTTTTAAAAACTAACCTTTTCACTGTTGACGTTGAAAGCATAACCATTTAGAACTCCAGTATTAGGATCTACTGTATACATGAACGTGAAATTTGCAACGTTCTGAGCAACAGAGTTAGCACATTTTGGATATATGTGTGGTGTGATGTTCTCATCTAAGAGGATAATGCCTCTAAGAAACTCCTTATTTGCTTGATGTAACAATACACTCTGTATCACTTTGTAGCCCAGTCTTACAATACCTCCATCTTCAGTTTGACCAGTAATTGGATTGAAAACAAACAAAACACCTTCTCCAGTAACCTGCAAATGAAAAGATGAACATCTTTACTGGTAAATGTAAAAAACCTAATTTTATATTTCAGAAACACACACTGACCCCATCAATATTCTTATAAAAGTCTAAGTATCTGACTCTTGAATATTATAACTGGTGGTTTAATTCAATTTTGAAACAAGTAGTGATGTTGCAAGAGCTGTAACAAAACAGGAGCTGTAGTCTCCTGGCAGTTTGAGTATTCCAGGTTCTCTCTGGCTTCAAGCCAGGTGTAGATGTGGTGATGTACCAACGTTTCGGGAGCATACATTGTTCCCATCTTCAGGGTATGTTGAATGACAAACTGGAATTTTGCCTAAATTTACGGGACAGTCCATGTGCTCTGCATGGGCCAATGAGATGCACTGAGGCGTGGCCATTTGAGGTGGATCAGAGCACAGACCTTGCAAGGTTAATTTTGTGTTTCTCTGCTGGATTTGGCATAACTCTAAAGCTGGTTTTCAGGGAGTATTTAATTGGAGTCCAGAGTCTGTTGAGACTGCATGTTTCCAAAAAGATAGCCAGTGCTTCCTTCACTCTTTGTGGCCAGTAGGTCGCACTTTTGATAATAACTGCTGTTCTGTCAAAGTCGGCCTGGTGGTCCTGTTTGGAACAATGTTCAGCCAGACCTGATTTTTCCAGTTGCATCAGGCGGATACTCCTACTGTGTTCTTTTATTCTGGTGGCTATTGTTCTCCCAGTTTGTCTGATGTAAAGAACCCTGCATTCGCAGAGAATGCAGTAAACCCCTGACACTCTCAGTTTGAGGTCATCTTAGACTGATCTGAGCAGACTTCTGATTTTGAGTGGTGGGACATCTATAGTTCTGATGTTGTGTTTTGCCAGTATTCTGATGATAATACTGGATAGCTTGCCAGTAAATGGGATGCGTGTGGTGGCCGTAGGTTCAAGTGTTGTTTGTAGAGTGGAATCAGGTGGTTTCTTATGAGTGGCCCTCAAGATAGAGACTTTGATATCTCTAGCTTTGTAGCAGTTTTGCCAGAAAGTGTAGCTGAGGTGCTTCAGTTCTTCTGTTAATGGTCTTGGTCACAAATGGCAGCCGCTCTGTGAATGAGAGTGTTCAGTATGCTGACTCTTTGGGACTTGTGATGAAAGCTTTCCGTGTTCACATACAGGTCTGTGTGGGTCAGCTTACAGTAAACAGCATGACAAAGTTTACCATTGCTGAGGTTAGTAATTTTGATGTCGAGGAATGGCAAACTCCCATTCTTTTCTACCTCCATTGTGAATTGAATCTGTGGCCGATGACTGTTTAGATGTGCTAATAAGTCTGGTAGTGTGTCCGGCCCATGAGACCAGATGACGAACGTGTCGTCCACATATCTGTAAAAATGGGACGGTTTAAGTGGTGCCATGTCTCGAATTTTGTGTTCAAGGTGTTCCAGGAAGAAGTTTGATATCACTGGTGATAGCAGGGATCCCATCACCATGCCATCGACTTGTTCATAGTGCATGCCATTAACCATAAAGTATGTTGAGGCCAGTGTATGTCGGAATAGTTCTGTGATGTCGGCAGGAAGTTGTTCGGAAAGAAGTTGGATGGTTTCTTCTAGGGGTACCCATGTGAATAAGGATACTACGTCAAAACTGACGAGTATATCAGATGATGAGACATTGATGTTCTTGAGGATTTGTACAAATTAAGCTGAATTCTTGACGTGGTGTTGGCACTGGCTGACCAAAGGTTGCAGCCCAAGTGGGTACCTAGCTGGTTGCTGGGACTACCCCTGGCGTCTACTATTGGTTGCAGTGGGACTACTGGTTTGTGGATCTTGGGGAGCCCATATAGTCCCGGTGGTCTGGAGTCTGAAGGAGTGACCGAACATTAAACCCCTTTAGGGAGGCTGGATTTCATAATGAGCTGGGTTGTCTGTCTCTCTATTGCATTGGTGGGGTCCTTCTGGAGTATCTTGTATGATGGATCTTCCAGTAGCTGTTGAACCTCTTATTGTAATCCATAGTGGGAAGAATGACCATAGCGTTGCCTTTATCTGCTGGTAGGATCACTATGTTGATGTCCAGGTGGAGCATTTTAAGGGCCTTCCCCTCTTCTCGGCTGAGGTTGGACTTAGGCAGGGAGGTCCTTTTTATTGTGTTGGCTACTGCAGTGTGTATTTCATCTGCGCTGTCCACGATAAACTCCTGAATGGAGGGTTCAACACCGCTGATAATGTCTGCTATTGGAATGTGCTTTGGAGTAGGTATGAAGTTCAGGCCTCTGGAGAGAACCGAAATGCTAGCTTTGTCCAGGGCTTGGTCTGTGAGATTGATGACCAAATGATCTGTCGGTACAGGCTCTACTGCATAAGGTTGCTTGTTGAACGAATGAAACTTCTTGGTTTGGCAGGCTATGTTGCATAGTAGTGTGGTGTGGCCTCTTGCGTGTGGAGATCTCCACCATACCCAGTCCATGGGTGACAGTTTAGACGAAACCAACCAGAATGATAACAACTGCCGGTCCAGCAAATCAAGTCTGTAACGTGTATGATGTATATGTTCTCTTACCAGTGCTGTGCTGGTTTGTCACAGGATTTTGCTAGCACTGCGGGTTTTGATGGGATACCTCAGACTGGCAAACTTTGGTGTGGTGTTTTCATCTCTGCATCTCAACAGAAATGCTAGGGAGCTTAGCAGCTTTCCTTTCTTCTCTAGTAGATTTTGGAATTTGATTTCCTGGCATGTATCCTTTCCATAAAGGAAACTGTAACAGGAGCTGTAGCTTTCCTGGCGGTGTGAATATTCCAGGTTCTCTCTGGCTTCAAGCCAGGTGTAGATGTGGTGTTGTACCAACGTTTCGGGAGCATACTTGTTCCCGTCTTCAGGGTATGCTGAATGACTTAAACTGGAATTGTGCCTAAATTTATGGGACAGTCCATGTGCTCTGCGTGGGCCAATGAGAGGCACCGAGGCGTGGCCATTTGACGTGGATCAGAGCACAGACCTTACAGAAAAGTCTGCATCAGGTGACTTTCTCCAAGGTTAATTGTGTGTTTCTCTGCTGGATTTGGCATAACTCTAAAGCCGGTTTTCAGGGAGTATTTAATTGGAGTCCAGAGTCTCTGTTGAGATTGCATCTTTCCAAAAAGATAGCCAGTGCTTCCTTCACTCTTCGTGGCCAGTAGGTCGCATTTTTGACAGTAACTGCTGTTCCGTCAAAGTCGGTCTGGTGGTCCTGTTCGAAACAATGTTCAGCCAGACCTGATTTTTCCGGTTGCATCAGGTGGATACTCCTACTGTGTTCTTTTATTCTGGTGGCTATTGTTCTCCCAGTTTGTCTGATGTAAAGAACCCTGCATCTGCAGGGAATGCAGTAAACCCCTGACACTCTCAGTTTGAGGTCATCTTTGACTGATCTGAGCAGACTTCTGATTTTGGGTGGTGGGACATGCATAGTTCTGATGTTGTGTTTTGTCAGTATTCTGATAATAATACTGGATAGCTTGCCGGTAAATGGAATGCGTGTGGTGACCGTAGGTTTAACTGTCGTTTGTAGAGTGGAGTCAGGAGGCTTCTTATGAGTGGCCCTCAAGATAGAGGCTTTGATATCACTAGCTTTGTAGCAGTTTTGCCAGAAAGTGTAGCCGAGATGCTTCAGTTCTCCTGTTAATGGTCTTGGTTACAAATGGTGGCTGCTCTGTGAACGAGAGTGTTCAGTACGTTGACTCTTTGGAATTTGTAATGGAAGCTTTCTGCATTAAGATACAGGTCTGTGTGGGTTGGCTTATTATAATCAAACTAAATAATATATTATGGTGGACTAAATAATAATGCCAGAAAAGGTAACTTGGAACTAACACTGAAGTAATGTAATAAAATTATACTATGAGTCGACTGAGACACTCTGTACTTCACATACCACAAATTTTCTTTCAATGCGTTTTGCCTCCACTTGAAGGTATTAAGAAATTGTCAACTGACTAGAACTTTGGTGTTCCAGCTGATCATGGTTCTCCAGAGACGAGATATCTGATGGCGATCAATGAGGTTAAGTAAAATATATTCTTCTGATGGAATGTCAAAATTCATTAAATGTATTTTGTATTTCTTTATAGAAATGTTTATCCAGATGTTTAATTTTTTATTCATGAGAATTGATGGGCTTTTTGTTCTACGTTGTGGTTATGATCCCAGAAATGTGCTGCTACTGCAGATTCATGTTTCTTTTTGCCTTAAGTTCCTAGAGTGTTCTTTTAATCTGGTTCCACTGTTACGCTTCATCTTTCCAGAACCAGATTCTTTTGGAGCAAAAGATAAATAGCTGAAACTTCATCATCAAAATTTGTAGTATTTCTTCCAGCATGTTTGTAGAAAGAGAAGAATTTGCAAGTCTCCATTACGTTCTATGGCCTTACGCTAACATTATGTGAGAGCATGTATTCCTTGTTGGTAAAAGCTCTTGTCCTGTAGGCACAGGCATGTTTTCACTACATGAATGACACTCTCGTCATCTTCAAAATGTGTCCCCTGTAAAGAATATTTAAGTGGCCCAAAGAGATGGAAGTCTATGGGTGCCAGGTCTGGACCGTAGGATGGATGAGGCAATGATGTCCAACCCAATTTGGCAATGTGTTTCCAGGTTCTCAGACTTGTGTGTGGGCATGCATTATCGTGTTGGAGCAAGATGCCTGCTGAATTCTTGTCAGATCGAACATCAGAAACAGTTCTTCAGTTTATGCAGTTTTCATGTATGTCTCTGAATTAATGGTTGATCCTCTTGGCATGACATCCACGAGAATGACACTATGACAATCCCAGAAGACTGTCACCATGACTTTTCCAGCAGAGGGGGTGAATGAGGATGATGCCACTCCATGGACTACCTTTTTGTTTCTGGCACAAAATGGTGCACCCAGCTTTCGTCACACATAACAATCCATGACAGAAAGGTCCCTCCATCGTCTCAAAACGCTCCAACAATTCAGATGGAATGGCCTTTCTTTGAATCTTGTGGAATCAATTATGAGCTTGTCTTTGAATATCCAAGAGTCTCAATCATTGCAGATGCACTTGCAATGTTGACCAACAACTGTAGAGCCAATTGTCAAGTTGTGATGTGCCAGTACACACAAATAATGGCAACCTGCATGATTCAGCATGTCTGGAGCAGTGGTTGTGACAGGATGTCCTGAGCGTGGCTGACCATGGAACTCTGTTTGCATTTCCTGAGGCTTTTAACTTTCTTTAACCATTGCCCTATTGTATTCCTATCAACTGCACAACGTTTATGGATGCTGACCATGGTTTATTTTTCTGCACACAAGAATTCAATAAAAGCATGCTGCTTGTAACGTGAGTCATATGTAGAAGCCATTTTGATGCTGTACTACGACACTGCCATCAGCTGGAATGGTTGGAAACTTCAGTGGCACACAGAAGAAACATCATATGTGACATTTGTCTAAATATATTAATGGATTTTTAAAAATATGAGGGGCATTATATACTGAATGATTCCTGTATTACAGCTGGTAAAGCCATATTATTATCTTACCTACATTTATCAGATAAGGATTGTATGTTGATAAGTAATGTACTGTAGTGTAATACATATATCAAGTTAATGCGTACATTTTGCACATTTAGCATCTACTAGCTAAAAGTTGTAGTTCATTTATATTTTACATGACTTTATACATATTTATATTCTGACTATGTCATGAGTAGAATGTACCTCTAAGCAGGCAGGAAGTTTTGTTAGCAAATATAACAATGCTATGCTATCAAATTCATAAACAATGTTAAAAAATTAATGGAATTTATTTCATTTTGGCTGCATTATTTATTATTTTCATTTTTTGGCTATTGTGAAAATGAAAGTCATTCACTTCAGAATACTTTGGCAAATCAAAAACAAAGTCAAAGAAATAATCAACCAAAATGAACTTGATAACAAATCAATATACCTTGTCTTTCAGCAACAAAGCACACTGAGCTGCATAAGGAAAGTGTCTTGCAGACCGCTGAACAAATATTGGGATTATTTTCCCTCCAGAAGCTAGATTACCATATGTTAATCTTCTGTCTAGTCGATGCTGCCAAATTATTTCACTACTCTGGGTATCTATACCAAATAGCTGAAATGAGAAAAATAACACAGTATTTATAACAGAGGATCTTCCTAACATTTTTCCTTTCTTCTTTGTTTCTGTTCCATTGTTTATGCAGATTAGAAAATTTGAAGATTAAAAATATGATTTATCAAACTGTTTTATTAAGCACCACTCGTTGCTTTACCTTTTCTGTAACTCTTTTATAACTACCACAACAGTTTTAAGAGATGGGGAGAGAGAGCAAGTTATGAACATAAGCACATGCCATGAATTATTTTGAAAATGCTCATTTTTATGTTATAGAAGAGTGTATGGCTGGCCCCATAGCTCAGTTGGTAGAGCACCTGCCTGACGTACTAGGGATTCCAGGTTCGATTCCTGTCTGGGGGTGGGGATTTTTGTCCAACCAAAATGATTCCCCATCTTCTGGAAGTATGAATGAGAGTGTGAATGTGTGCATGATCTAATGATACAACCCAACAAATACGAGTTAACACCTTTGATATGTTCCAAAGGAGAAAGGCTGCCGATATGAGGACTCGAGTTAAAGGCGGGGTATAAATGGAACAAAAAAGAAAAAAGAGTGTATGATCAAATAATATGATTAATAGATACACTGCAGTTTGTGAAAATTAAAACACAATGAAGGAATTTCCCACATTAATTCAAACTTGATAGGTGTGTACAAGAGTGTACAAGCAATAAGTGATTAGGATTGCAGAAAGATGGGTTATACATAGGCTGAGCAGAGCCCTATCATGTTCGTTTGACAATGTCAGTATTGCATCAAGTATAGTCAGTACAGAGCTGTTAAACAAGGTGGAAACGTTAAAATGAACAACCAGTATACTTCATCGATATCAAAGGAAGCGAGTTCAAAAGGCACAGAATGTTAGGTTGCCGGAAAGCAGGTTTGTCATTTCGGCTCATACAGAGCATTCTGCTATGACAGTGGTGGAAGTGTATGCAGATACCAGACCATGCAAGATGTCTACAGCAAGGGATGACCATCATCTTGTCTGCAGAGCACTGTTTCATCTACATTATTTGCTAGACACTGGAGCACTATAACAGGTGTGAACTTGTCTGCACCAATGGTTTGTCGCCATCTGCTGCTGGTTGAACTGGTGGCACACATACACTACAAGCACCTCCAACTGTAATGGCCACTGAGTACAGTCACTGGCATGCTTATTGGCAAAATGTAAGTCTTTACTGTGTCAACCTGAACTACAATAATAGCTGCATACCTGTCCAGTGGTACTAGGGTGAGTGCAACCTGGAGGCTTGCATTGTTGAACGACATAGCAGACAAACACCAGGTGTGAAGGTTTGGGACACCATTGGATACAACAACTGATCTCGTCTATTACAATTTGAGGGTACTTTGAACAGCAACCAGTACTTGAGGGAGACTGCAGATCCCAAAGATGTAGATCCCAGTCCTTATTTTAGCACAACAAAACCTGGACATATATTGCAAGGAATATACAAGTCTTCTTTGAAGAGCGGCAGATAGCATTTGCTTTCTTGGCCTGCAAGTTTGCCTAACATGTCACTCATCAAACATGTCTAGAATAGGGTTGGTCAGCAACTTTTCCGTCAAGGTCCTCCGGTGTCATGGCTTTGTGGGCTCGCACAAAAATTGGTTGGAGGGAGATCCCCAGGAATATATTCAGAAGCTTTCTGATTCCATGCCATAGTATATGGCAGCTCAAATTGCAGCACATTGAAGCTTCACCAAATACTGAATAAATAGGCTCAAAGGTCACGTACAATTTTGTAAAGTTATTCATTTGTTTATTGTCATACACCTATCTGTGGTATTAAAATCATTGCACTCATGCATTTCCAAGTTAGTGTTGAAATTTTCAAAATTTCTATTTTCAGCTTTGTAATTTTGTCTCAAACAGAATACAGTTAGCCAATTGTCAAATAAGACACAAAATAGTTCACTAATATTATGGAAAGGATTTTAGAAGCAGTAAAGAATATAATTTAAGTTAATTGGGAGTCGATTAATAAACACAAAACAACACTCACTTTTAAATTTTCCCGGAACCGGTTTCTGAGGGCTTCCCTCTATCTTCAGCCGGACATAGAAACTTGAGTCCTGCAGCAATTAGTCCACACGCTAAATGCAAAACAGCAACAAGTAGCGTAAACGGAAAAACAAACACGCAAAACTTTGAAAACGTCGTAAATCTATCAAATCAAAATTTCTCCACAAAAGAATTAGGTCTTCTAAACAAAGGATTAAAAACTTGCGTAAGTTTTTCAAACGAAATTGAGGACTACATTGCAGATATAAACATTTCGGCACAGTGTCTACCAGTATCAAAACAAAACCCACTTAAAAGCCAATGTGAAAATATTTTGGAAGAAATAAAAACCAGATCCGTTCAGAAGAGCAAACAAAATATTATCCGTTCATTGAAACAAAAAAACGTCATATACACTAAGGCAGACAAAGGTAACAAAATAGTCATAATGGATAAATCTGATTACCTTGAAAAAATGGAAGAAATGTTAACTAACAGTGAATATGAAACCATCAACAAAAATCCATTAACAGCTTGCATAAAATCATTTGAAAAAACAATAGCAAAATCAAGTATAATATCAAACAAATATGCAGTTAAACCAGATAACCCAACCTTACCTAGACTTTATGGCTTACCCAAAATACACAAACCATCCATAACAATGAGACCTATAGTTAGCAGTATAAATTCACCAACATACAAACTTGCAAAATGGCTAACAAACAAATTCAACTCATTTCCAAAATTCGATAGCCTAAGCATCAAAAACACCTATGAACTTATAGAACACATTAAGGATACTGAACTAAATGAAGAAGACACACTAGTCTCATTTGACGTTAAATCACTGTTTCCCAGCATACCAGTTAAACAACTCCCAACATTGATAGAAAAATGGCTCAAATCACTTGGAATGTCATCACTTGAAATTTCAGATTACATCGAACTTACCAAATTATGCATAGAACAGAATTTCTTCCAGTTTCAAACAAAATATTTCCATCAAACTTCTGGTTTAGCAATGGGCAACCCCTTATCACCCTTCCTGGCTGATCTGTACATGAGTGCACTGGAAATAAGGATCACTAAAGGTTTCCCATGGATGTTCAAACTCTGGCAAAGATATGTAGATGACATATTTGCCATAGTGCCAAAAAAACACATCAGTGATGCACTAAAACTTTTAAATATTCAAGAAAAAAGCATCAAGTTCACTGTAGAAGTTGAAAAAGACGAGTATTTACCATTTTTAGATCTAAAAATAATCAGAAATAAAAATAGAATAAACTTTGGCATTTACAGAAAACCAATACAGACAGACAACTACATAAAAGCTAATGGCTACAATCCAAGATCCCACAAACAGGCAATCTTTAATAGTTTAGCACACAGACTGGTCAACATCCCTCTCACAGCAGAAGAATACAAAATAGAATACAACAAAATTATTGAAATAGCACAGAAAAATGACTTTCCCAAATCACTAGTAGACAAAAAAGTGAACTTAGCAAAAAAGAAGAAACTACTAATGGAAACCACAACCCTCTCAGCTACAGAAACTAAAATGATCTTCAAAAAATTCACTTACCATCCATGGGCCTTTGATAAATTCAAAAAAGTCTTCAAAAAACAAAACATTCAACTAGCTCCAGTGAACCATTACTCCTTAAAAAACCTAATTTGCTCAAACATCAAAGATGCCATTCCATCTAACAAAAAATCTGGTATATATCAAATTGAATGCTAAGACTGTAGTCAAATTTATATTGGAAAAACCAAAAGAAATTTAGAAACAAGAGCAAAGGAACACTTTAGGAACATAAAGTACAAACAATTAGAAAAATCAGCAGTTGCCACGCATTTTTGGGAAAAAAACCACAACATAAATCCAGAACCAAAATTACTAAAACATACAACAGGAAAAGAAGAGCTGTCCACATGGGAACAAATCTTTATTTCAAAAAATAGGAACAAAGTATTCAATTTCGACATCCCCCAGAAAGATTTGTTCAGCAAGTTCCTCGGACCGCCACCAGAGGAGACCGAAGACAAAATATTGCCAGCTACACCAATGAGAACTAGTCAATGTCCGGCTGAAGATAGAGGGAAGCCCTCAGAAACCGGTTCCGGGAAAATTTAAAAGTGAGTGTTGTTTTGTGTTATTAATCGACTCCCAATTAACTTAATTTATACAACAACACTGTTTTCAACACTTCCATGAAAGGATTTAAAGAATATAATATATTAAATTTTGGATTAAATATACCTTACTTTTTACAATAATTTAGTATGCCACTAAGTGTTTTAGAATAACTGAAATGGCAGCTCTGACTATTTAAAGTATGAGCTGCTTAATGTCATCTAGCATGTGCATTTGAAAATTATGAGCAAATGTAGCGCTCCAAATGAATGTTTCAGGTGGCAGATTTGGGAACATTGATGTGGCACTGGAAACTACTATTTCACTTAAAAACTCTATGTCATATTTTATAAAGTAGTGTAAGAAAGGTTCCTTTAGTGTTGCGGTATGTTATGCAAGCTGTAAAATATAGTGTTTCACAGATTCTATTTTGTATTGCAATATTTATACCACAATGCAGGGTGTGATAAATTCTCAAAATTCTTACATTAATTACCATACTGTAATAATACAGGGTGATCCATTTTGAGATGTCAGAAAAGTAAGACCATATATAAAGGAAAACATTCAACTTTATTGGTTGGTAATGGTATCATTTGTGTAGTAAAGGCAGGAGTTTCGTGTCCAGCTTATTAGCACTCAAATGACCACCATTGTGAATGTAATGTGGCTTATAGCACTTCTGGAATGATTTGCTGAAAGGCTGCTGTAATCTTCAACAAGTCAGTTAGATTCTTTGGTCCTTTTGAATACAGTGTTGACTTGATGTAGGCCCAGAAAAAAAAAAACATCTGGGCTATTAGGAGGCCATGAGATAGGTCCATCATGGCAGCACCAGTGATTGTTGATTTAACTGATTCTGCACTATGAGAGCCCCATTCTGTAGATAGTGGTGTCCATTAACCCATCTTCCTGTAATTGAGGGATCACAAAACATTCACTTTAGGACTGGCTCGTTCAAGTTTGTATGAGACATGTGGATTCTCGATATTCCAATGCAGTTATGTGTGCTGACTCAGTGACTGACTCAAAATATGGCTTCATCACTAAACATTAATTGATTTAAGCATTGTTCATATGCTTCCTGCTCCTCACACATCATGATAGCACAAATTAGTTGAGTTTAGCAATTCTGCTGCGTCAGAGCTTGCATTTATTGAATATGGCAAGGAAACATCTTAAGGTACCATCATGTTTTATATGATAAGCGGTGCAGTGGCTGTTATCATACAGTCTGCATTTTCAGACAATTTTTCAACATCATGTTGTACCATTTAACAATGTCTCAATGTGATGGAACATACTGAGTAAGCTGTTGTGGCATTAAAACCATTTTGTTTTGTTCTGCTATCTTTGCACGATAGCGTTTTCATGCCACTGGAAACATCACAACCTTTCCACTTACATTACAGAAAACCGTTCAGAGATATGTACATTAACTTCAAAAATATAACGTTTTAGTTTTCTGACGTTTCAAACAGATCAACCTGTATATTGTATATTGTGTCATTCTGTGACAATATTGAACAGAAAGTTTAAGGGCTTGTCAACAGCTAAGTCATTTAGGCCCAAAGAAAACATTTAAGAAATACGGGATATTATTACAAAGAGCATAAAAATCACCTTTCCAGCAGATGACACTGCTACTATCATTTTGTGAAATCCAAATACATCCCTCACAAGGCCTGCTCTCTGTCCTGCTGATGGAGGTTCTCCTAATCCAAATGTGGTCAACAGAAGAGCTCTGAGTTGCAGCACCTGACTCGTCAATCGATGTATGAACATACCAAAAAAGCCCGCTGAAATTTAAAAACATTATTCTTTTCTTTTGTTTTTAGAAAAACATTAACATCTAATCTTTTAAACTTAATTTGCTGTTCTATGCAAACAATAACTGCAAATTAGTTTGAAAAAATAAGGTTATTACATGCAACGTTATATACAAAAATCCACAATTTGTTGCGCTCCATGGTCTAGGGGTCACATGCTAGCCTCTAATTTCCAAGGTTGTGGGTTCAAACCCGGCAGAGGCTGACATCTTTTGAGGTAAAAAGCTTAGCATGGCTTCCTTCGGAAGGGAAGTAAACCCTGTGATCCTGTGACACAGACTTATGACATATAAAAGAATCTCACGGCTGATAAAGAGGCCTCTGAGCAAAATTAAGAAGTCTTTCAGGAGCAATATAGAATGGGACACTGAACACTACAGCAGTTAAAAGAGCATTCATAAATAAAAACTTCACTTCACTATTCCACAATTCAGAATAAGTGTATTTAGAGAGGCTAACTAGAATGTGGATATGACTTAATTGCTTTTATCTTATTACTAGCTCTTTTATTTTAAGAATGTCATTCTCTCATCTTTATTCCAAAGTCACCCTCACCTATGATGCTATATTAACTGCATAAAACCTTTGTAACTGTTATTTTTATTGTAGCCCAAGACAATCTGCAGTTGGTAGTCAAAATGAGCAGAAAGACATGGCATAACCCAATTGGTGCAACTCCTCTCCATATATAACCCTCAAATATTTCTCATCTTTCCTTTTACACCATCAAATAGAAATACAAAATCATGATAACAATTATAAAACCCATATTGGAAAGTGTCATATATTCCTAAATCCTAAAAATCCTACCATGTTAGTAAATTGATGGAAATTAATCATTTCTTCACACTAGCCGTATATATGCTAAGATCTTTGATTGATAGAGTCAACATCAAAAATTAAATGTCATGGCCGGGATTTGAACCACGGATCTCTCAAATCCCCGCCATGGCATTGAATTTTTCATGTTGACTCTATCTACCCTACCATGTTGCTTGCCACTGAATAATAATTCGGACCCCATACAGCTAACCCTAGGTTTTAGTGTATTGATACACTAAATGTATACACATTTTGCCATTTCACCTATCCAACTCTACATTTTTCTCTTAATTGTTCTTGGCCATCTCTCTTTAACTTTCCCTAAATAATTCCCTAAATTTCTCCTGTTCTTCTCCCCTTTTACTGACAAAATTTTTCTAAATACTAATTTGCCCCTTTACGTAGCCAGGCCTGCTCTCTCCATATCTTTGTTTGACTACAATATAATATACAACAGATATCTGCATTCTCTTCTCCACACAATGGACATTTATCTAGCTCTCTCTCTCTTGACCTATACCTTTCAAGTTTCTCAATCCTCTTCTCGCCCAAACTTATTACATATGTCTATATACTGAGGTGAGGCGGTGCGAGGGACAAGTTCAAAGAGACGGGCAGTGCACTGCGGAGATAAAAGCTTGCCGAAACGGTGGGAGGAAGGAGACGGATTTCTGGAGAGTTTGTCTTTCTTCTAGCGCCATGTTGATTGAGAACATTCTGGAATAATGAGTAAGCTATAAAAGTCACCGGCCGCCACTGGTAGACAGTGAGTTGGTAATTGGACGCGTGATCGTGGACAGCTGTAAAAGTGAACTCTTTTGTGGTCGATGACCTTGAGAGTTGTATGTGTATGTGACCTAATTCTCCTACTGTACAGGTTGAACAAAGTGTGTTTCTCCGAGAATAAGGGGCAATTTTTAGTGTTTGTAACCTGGACTTTTAATTTCATGAACCTACACTCACAATTGGTATCAGGAGTGGGACGTACCACCATGGAGGGTGCACTGCTAAAGATTCTACAGAACCATATCCTGGCAACCGAAATGACGGCTGCGAACGATATCCTGGCAACCGAAGTGAACGCTGCAAACGATAGCCTGGCAACCGAAATGAAAGCAGCGAACGATAGCCTGGCAACCGAAATGAAAGCAGCGAACGATAGCCTGGAAACCGAAATGAAAGCAGCGAACGATAGCCTGGCAACCGAAATGAACGCTACGAACGATAGCCTGGCAACCGAAATGAACGCTGCGAACGATAGCCTGGCTACCGAAATGAACGCTGCGAACGATAGCCTGGCAACCGAAATGAACGCTGCGAACGATAGCCTGGCAACCGAAATGAAAGCAGCGAACGATAGCCTGGCAACCGAAATGAACGCTGCGAACGATAGCCTGGCAACCGAAATGAAAGCAGCGAACGATAGCCTGGCAACCGAAATGAAAGCAGCGAACGATAGCCCGGCAACCGAAATGAAAGCAGCGAACGATAGCCCTGCAACCGAAATGAAAGCAGCGAACGATAGCCTAGCAACCGAAATGACGGCTGCGAACGATAGCCTGGCAACCGGAATGAAAGCAGCGAACGATAGCCTAGCAACCGAAGTGACGGCTGCGAACGAAAGCCTGGCAACCGAAATGAAAGCAGCGAACGATAGCCTAGCAACCGAAATGAAAGCAGCGAACGATAGCCTGAAAACCGAAATGACGGCTGCGAACGATAGCCTGGCAAAAGAAATAAAAGCAGCGAACGATAGCCTGGCAAACGAAATAAAAGCAGCGAACAATAGCCTAGCAACCGAAATGAAAGCAGCGAACGATAGCCTGGCAACCGAAATGAAAGCAGCGAACGATAGCCTAGCAACCGAAATGAAAGCAGCGAACGATAGCCTGGCAAACGAAATAAAAGCAGCGAACGATAGCCTAGAAACCGAAATGACGGCTGCGAACGATAGCCTGGCAACCGAAATGAAAGCAGCGAACGATAGCCTAGCAACCGAAATGAAAGCAGCGAACGATAGCCTAGCAACCGAAATGAAAGCAGCGAACGATAGCCTAGCAACCGAAATGAAAGCAGCGAACGATAGCCTGGCAAACGAAATAAAAGCAGCGAACGATAGCCTAGAAACCGAAATGACGGCTGCGAACGATAGCCTGGCAACCGAAATGAAAGCAGCGAACGATAGCCTAGCAACCGAAATGAAAGCAGCGAACGATAGCCTAGCAACCGAAATGAAAGCAGCGAACGATAGCCTGGCAAACGAAATAAAAGCAGCGAACGATAGCCTGGCAACCGAAATGAAAGCAGCGAACGATAGCCTGGCAACCGAAATGAAAGCAGCGAACGATAGCATAGCAACCGAAATGACGGCTGCGAAGAATAGCCTGGCAACCGAAATGACGGCTGCGAACGATAGCCTGGCAACCGAAATGAAAGCAGCGAACGATAGCCTGGCAAACGAAATAAAAGCAGCGAACGATAGCCTGGCAACCGAAATGAAAGCAGCGAACGATACCCTGGCAACCGAAATGAAATAGCGAACGATAGCATAGCAACCGAAATGAAAGCAGCGAACGATAGCCTAGCAATCGAAATGAAAGCAGCGAACGATAGCCTAGCAACCGAAATGAAAGCAGCGAACGATAGCATAGAAACCGAAGTGACGGCTGCGAACGATAGCCTGGCAACCGGAATGAAAGCAGCGAACGATAGCCTAACAACCGAAGTGACGGCTGCGAACGATAGCCTAGCAATCGAAATGAAAGCAGCGAACGATAGCCTAGCAATCGAAATGAAAGCAGCGAACGATAGCATAGCAACCGAAGTGACGGCTGCGAACAATAGCCTGGCAACCGGAATGAAAGCAGCGAACGATAGCCTAACAACCGAAGTGACGGCTGCGAACGATAGCCTAGCAATCGAAATGAAAGCAGCGAACGATAGCCTAGCAATCGAAATGAAAGCAGCGAACGATAGCATAGCAACCGAAGTGACGGCTGCGAACAATAGCCTGGCAACCGGAATGAAAGCAGCGAACGATAGCCTAACAACCGAAGTGACGGCTGCGAACGATAGCCTAGCAATCGGAATGAAAGCAGCGAACGATAGCCTAACAACCGAAGTGACGGCTGCGAACGATAGCCTGGCAACCGGAATGAAAGCAGCGAACGATAGCTTAACAACCGAAGTGACGGCTGCGAACGATAGCCTGGCAACCGGAATGAAAGCAGCGAACGATAGCCTAACAACCGAAGTGACGGCTGCGAACGATAGCCTGGCAACCGGAATGAAAGCAGCGAACGATAGCCTAACAACCGAAGTGACGGCTGCGAACGATAGGCTGGCAACCGGAATGAAAGCAGCGAACGATAGCCTAACAACCGTAGTGACGGCTGCGAACGATAGCCTGGCAACCGGAATGAAAGCTGGGAACGATAGCCTGGCAACCGAAATGAAAGCAGCGAACGATAGCCTGGCAACCGCAATGAAAGCTGCGAACGATAGCCTGGCAACCGAAATGAAAGCTGCGAACAATAGCCTGGCAACCGAAATGAAACCTGCGAACGATAGCCTGGCAACCGGAATGACGGCTGCGAACGATAGCCTGGCAACCGAAATGAAAGCAGCGAACGATAGCCTGGCAACCAAAATGAAAGCAGCGAACGATAGCCTGGCAAACGAAATGACAGCTGCGAACGTAAGCATGGCAACCGAAATGACGGCTACGAACGATAGCCTGGCAAACGAAATGAAAGCAGCAAACGATAGCCTGGCAACCAAAATGAAAGCAGCGAACGATAGCCTGGCAAACGAAATGACAGCTGCGAACGATAGCCTGGCAACCGAAATGACGGCTACGAACGATAGCCTGGCAAACGAAATGAAAGCAGCGAACGATAGCCTGGCAACCGAAATGACGGCTACGAACGATAGCCTGGCAACCGCAATGAAAGCAGCGAACGATAGCCTGGCACCGAAATGAAAGCAGCGAACGATAGCCTGGCAAACGAAATGACAGCTGCGAACGATAGCCTGGCAACCGAAATGACGGCTACGAACGATAGCCTGGCAACCGAAATGAAAGCAGCGAACGATAGCCTGGCAACCAAAATGAAAGCAGCGAACGATAGCCTGGCAAACGAAATGACAGCTGCGAACGATAGCCTGGCAACCGAAATGACGGCTACGAACGATAGCCTGGCAAACGAAATGACGGCTGCGAACGATAACCTGGCAACCAAAATGAAAGCAGCAAACGATAGCCTGGCAAACGAAATGACGGCTGCGAACGATAGCCTGGCAAACGAAATGACGGCTGCGAACGATAACCTGGCAACCAAAATGAAAGCAGCGAACGATAGCCTGGCAAACGAAATGACGGCTGCGAACGATAGCCTGGCAACCAAAATGAAAGCAGCGAACGATAGCCTGGCAAACGAAATGACAGCTGCGAACGATAGCCTGGCAACCGAAATGAAAGCAGCGAACGATAGCCTGGCAACCAAAATGAAAGCAGCGAACGATAGCCTGGCAAACAAAATGACGGCTGCGAACGATAGCCTGGCAACCGAAATGACGGCTGCGAACGATAGCCTGGCACCGAAATGAAAGCAGCGAACGATAGCCTGGCAACCGAAATGACGGCTGCGAACGATAGCCTGGCACCGAAATGAAAGCAGCGAACGATAGCCTGGCAACCGAAATGACGGCTGCGAACGATAGCCTGGCACCGAAATGAAAGCAGCGAACGATAGCCTGGCAACCGAAATGACGGCTGCGAACGATAGCCTGGCAACCGAAATGACGGCTGCGAACGATAGCCTGGCACCGAAATGAAAGCAGCGAACGATAGCCTGGCAACCGAAATGAAAGCAGCGAACGATAGCCTGGCAACCGAAATGACGGCTGTGAACGATAGCCTGGCACCGAAATGAAAGCAGCGAACGATAGCCTGGCACCGAAATGAAAGCAGCGAACGATAGGCTGGCAACCGAAATGACGGCTGCGAACGATAGCCTGGCACCGAAATGACGGCTGCGAACGATAGCCTGGCAACCGAAATGACGGCTGCGAACGATAGCCTGGCAACCGAAATGAAAGCAGCGAACGATAGCCTGGCAACCGAAATGACGGCTGCGAACGATAGCCTGGCAACCGGAATGACGGCTGCGAACGATAGCCTGGCAACCGAAATGACGGCTGCGAACGATAGCCTGGCAACCGAAATGAAAGCAGCGAATGATAGCCTGGCACCGAAATGACGGCTGCGAACGATAGCCTGGCAACCGGAATGACGGCTGCGAACGATAGCCTGGTACCGAAATGACGGCTGCGAACGATAGCCTGGCAACCGAAATGAAAGCAGCGAACGATAGCCTGGCAACCGAAATGACGGCTGCGAACGATAGCCTGGCAACCGAAATGACGGCTGCGAACGATAGCCTGGCAACCGGAATGACGGCTGCGAACGATAGCCTGGCACCGAAATGAAAGCAGCGAACGATAGCCTGGCAACCGAAATGACGGCTGCGAACGATAGCCTGGCAACCGGAATGACGGCTGCGAACGATAGCCTGGCAACCGGAATGACGGCTGCGAACGATAGCCTGGCACCGAAATGACGGCTGCGAACGATAGCCTAGCAACCGAAATGAAAGCAGCGAACGATAGCCTGGCAACCGAAATGACGGCTGCGAACTATAGCATGGCACCGAAATGACGGCTGCGAACGATAGCCTGGCAACCGAAATGAAAGCAGCGAACGATAGCCTGGCAACCGAAATGACGGCTGTGAACGATAGCCTGGCACCGAAATGAAAGCAGCGAACGATAGCCTGGCAACCAAAATGAAAGCAGCGAACGATAGCCTGGCAAACGAAATGAAAGCAGCAAACGATAGCCTGGCAAACGAAATAAAAGCAGCGAACGATAGCCTGGCAACCGAAGTGACGGCTGCGAACGATAGCCTGGCAACCGAAATGAAAGCAGCGAACGATAGCCTGGCAACCGAAATGACGGCTGCGAACGATAGCCTGGCAACCGAAATGACGGCTGCGAACGATAGCCTGGCAACCGAAATGAAAGCATAGAACGATAGCCTGGCAACCGAAGTGAACGCTGCGAACGATAGCCTGGCAACCAAAATTAAAGCAGCGAACGATAGCCGGGCAACCGAAGTGAACGCTGCGTACGATAGCCTGGCAAACGAAATGAAAGCAGCGAACGATAGCCTGGCAACCGAAATGAAAGCAGCGAACGATAGCCTGGCAACCGAAATGACGGCTGCGAACGATAGCCTGGCAACCGAAATGACGGCTGCGAACGATAGCCTGGCAACCGAAATGACGGCTGCGAACGATAGCCTGGCAACCGAAATGACGGCTGCGAACGATAGCCTGGCAAACGAAATGAAAGCAGCGAACCATAGCCTGGCAAACGAAATGAAAGCAGCGAACGATAGCCTGGCAAACGAAATAAAAGCAGCGAACGATAGCCTGGCAACGGAAATGAAAGCAGCGAACCATAGCCTGGCAAACGGAATGACGGCTGCGAACGATAGCCTGGCAACCGAAATGAAAGCAGCGAACGATAGCCTGGCAACCGAAATGACGGCTGCGAACGATAGCCTGGCAACCGAAATGACGGCTGCGAACGATAGCCTGGCAACCGAAATGAAAGCATAGAACGATAGCCTGGCAACCGAAGTGAACGCTGCGAACGATAGCCTGGCAACCAAAATTAAAGCAGCGAACGATAGCCTGGCAACCGAAGTGAACGCTGCGAACGATAGCCTGGCAAACGAAATGAAAGCAGCGAACGATAGCCTGGCAACCGAAATGAAAGCATCGAACGATAGCCTGGCTACCGAAATGAAGGTAGCGAACGATAGCCTGGCAACCGAAATGAACGATGCGAACGATAGCCTGGCAACCAAAATGAAAGCAGCGAACGATAGCCTAGCAACAGAAGTGAACGCTGCGAACGATAGCCTGGCAACCAAAATGACAGCTGCGAACGATAGCCTGGCAACCCAAGTGAACGCTGCGAACGATAGCCTGGCAACCAAAATGAAAGCGGCGAACGATATCCTGGCAACCGAAGTGAACGCTGCGAACGATAGCCTGGCAATCAAATTGAAAGCAGCGAACGATATCCTGGCAACCGAAGTGAACGCTGCGAACGATGACCTGGCAACCGAAATGAACGCTGCGAACGATAGCCTGGCAACCGAAGTGAACGCTGCGAACGATAGCCTAGCAACCGAAATGAAAGCACCGAACGATAGCCTAGGAACAGAAGTGAACGCTGCGAACGATAGCCTGGCAACCGAAGTGAACGCTGCGAACGATAGCCTAGCAACCGAAATGAAAGCAGCGAACGATAGCCTGGCAACCGAAATGAACGCTGCGAACGATAGCCTGGCAACCGAAGTGAACGCTGCGAACGATAGCCTAGCAACCGAAATGAAAGCACCGAACGATAGCCTAGCAACAGAAGTGAACGCTGCGAACGATAGCCTGGCAACCGAAGTGAACGCTGCGAACGATAGCCTAGCAACCGAAATGAAAGCACCGAACGATAGCCTGGCAACCGAAGTGAACGCTGCGAACGATAGCCTGGCGACCGAAGTGAACGCTGCGAACGACGACCTGGCAACCGAAATGAACACAGCGTACGATAGCCTAGCAACCGAAATGAAAGCAGCGAACGATAGCATAGCAACCGAAGTGACGGCTGCGAACGATAGCCTGGCAACCGGAATGAAAGCAGCGAACGATAGCCTAACAACCGAAGTGACGGCTGCGAACGATAGCCTAGCAATCGAAATGAAAGCAGCGAACGATAGCCTAGCAATCGAAATGAAAGCAGCGAACGATAGCATAGCAACCGAAGTGACGGCTGCGAACAATAGCCTGGCAACCGGAATGAAAGCAGCGAACGATAGCCTAACAACCGAAGTGACGGCTGCGAACGATAGCCTGGCAACCGGAATGAAAGCAGCGAACGATAGCCTAACAACCGAAGTGACGGCTGCGAACGATAGCCTGGCAACCGGAATGAAAGCTGGGAACGATAGCCTGGCAACCGAAATGAAAGCAGCGAACGATAGCCTGGCAACCGCAATGAAAGCTGCGAACGATAGCCTGGCAACCGAAATGAAAACTGCGAACAATAGCCTGGCAATCGAAATGAAACCTGCGAACGATAGCCTGGCAACCGGAATGACGGCTGCGAACGATAGCCTGGCAACCGAAATGAAAGCAGCGAACGATAGCCTGGCAACCAAAATGAAAGCAGCGAACGATAGCCTGGCAAACGAAATGACAGCTGCGAACGTAAGCATGGCAACCGAAATGACGGCTACGAACGATAGCCTGGCAAACGAAATGAAAGCAGCGAACGATAGCCTGGCAACCAAAATGAAAGCAGCGAACGATAGCCTGGCAAACGAAATGACAGCTGCGAACGATAGCCTGGCAACCGAAATGACGGCTACGAACGATAGCCTGGCAAACGAAATGAAAGCAGCGAACGATAGCCTGGCAACCGAAATGACGGCTACGAACGATAGCCTGGCAACCGCAATGAAAGCAGCGAACGATAGCCTGGCACCGAAATGAAAGCAGCGAACGATAGCCTGGCAAACGAAATGACAGCTGCGAACGATAGCCTGGCAACCGAAATGACGGCTACGAACGATAGCCTGGCAACCGAAATGAAAGCAGCGAACGATAGCCTGGCAACCAAAATGAAAGCAGCGAACGATAGCCTGGCAAACGAAATGACAGCTGCGAACGATAGCCTGGCAACCGAAATGACGGCTACGAACGATAGCCTGGCAAACGAAATGACGGCTGCGAACGATAACCTGGCAACCAAAATGAAAGCAGCAAACGATAGCCTGGCAAACGAAATGACGGCTGCGAACGATAGCCTGGCAAACGAAATGACGGCTGCGAACGATAACCTGGCAACCAAAATGAAAGCAGCGAACGATAGCCTGGCAAACGAAATGACGGCTGCGAACGATAGCCTGCCAACCGAAATGACGGCTGCGAACGATAGCCTGGCAACCAAAATGAAAGCAGCGAACGATAGCCTGGCAAACGAAATGACAGCTGCGAACGATAGCCTGGCAACCGAAATGAAAGCAGCGAACGATAGCCTGGCAACCAAAATGAAAGCAGCGAACGATAGCCTGGCAAACAAAATGACGGCTGCGAACGATAGCCTGGCAACCGAAATGACGGCTGCGAACGATAGCCTGGCACCGAAATGAAAGCAGCGAACGATAGCCTGGCAACCGAAATGACGGCTGCGAACGATAGCCTGGCACCGAAATGAAAGCAGCGAACGATAGCCTGGCAACCGAAATGACGGCTGCGAACGATAGCCTGGCACCGAAATGAAAGCAGCGAACGATAGCCTGGCAACCGAAATGACGGCTGCGAACGATAGCCTGGCAACCGAAATGACGGCTGCGAACGATAGCCTGGCACCGAAATGAAAGCAGCGAACGATAGCCTGGCAACCGAAATGAAAGCAGCGAACGATAGCCTGGCAACCGAAATGACGGCTGCGAACGATAGCCTGGCACCGAAATGAAAGCAGCGAACGATAGCCTGGCACCGAAATGAAAGCAGCGAACGATAGGCTGGCAACCGAAATGACGGCTGCGGACGATAGCCTGGCACCGAAATGACGGCTGCGAACGATAGCCTGGCAACCGAAATGACGGCTGCGAACGATAGCCTGGCAACCGAAATGAAAGCAGCGAACGATAGCCTGGCAACCGAAATGACGGCTGCGAACGATAGCCTGGCAACCGGAATGACGGCTGCGAACGATAGCCTGGCAACCGAAATGACGGCTGCGAACGATAGCCTGGCAACCGAAATGAAAGCAGCGAATGATAGCCTGGCACCGAAATGACGGCTGCGAACGATAGCCTGGCAACCGGAATGACGGCTGCGAACGATAGCCTGGTACCGAAATGACGGCTGCGAACGATACCTGGCAACCGAAATGAAAGCAGCGAACGATAGCCTGGCAACCGAAATGACGGCTGCGAACGATAGCCTGGCAACCGAAATGACGGCTGCGAACGATAGCCTGGCAACCGGAATGACGGCTGCGAACGATAGCCTGGCACCGAAATGAAAGCAGCGAACGATAGCCTGGCAACCGAAATGACGGCTGCGAACGATAGCCTGGCAACCGGAATGACGGCTGCGAACGATAGCCTGGCAACCGGAATGACGGCTGCGAACGATAGCCTGGCACCGAAATGACGGCTGCGAACGATAGCCTAGCAACCGAAATGAAAGCAGCGAACGATAGCCTGGCAACCGAAATGACGGCTGCGAACTATAGCATGGCACCGAAATGACGGCTGCGAACGATAGCCTGGCAACCGAAATGAAAGCAGCGAACGATAGCCTGGCAACCGAAATGACGGCTGTGAACGATAGCCTGGCACCGAAATGAAAGCAGCGAACGATAGCCTGGCAACCAAAATGAAAGCAGCGAACGATAGCCTGGCAAACGAAATGAAAGCAGCAAACGATAGCCTGGCAAACGAAATAAAAGCAGCGAACGATAGCCTGGCAACCGAAGTGACGGCTGCGAACGATAGCCTGGCAACCGAAATGAAAGCAGCGAACGATAGCCTGGCAACCGAAATGACGGCTGCGAACGATAGCCTGGCAACCGAAATGACGGCTGCGAACGATAGCCTGGCAACCGAAATGAAAGCATAGAACGATAGCCTGGCAACCGAAGTGAACGCTGCGAACGATAGCCTGGCAACCAAAATTAAAGCAGCGAACGATAGCCGGGCAACCGAAGTGAACGCTGCGTACGATAGCCTGGCAAACGAAATGAAAGCAGCGAACGATAGCCTGGCAACCGAAATGAAAGCAGCGAACGATAGCCTGGCAACCGAAATGACGGCTGCGAACGATAGCCTGGCAACCGAAATGACGGCTGCGAACGATAGCCTGGCAACCGAAATGACGGCTGCGAACGATAGCCTGGCAACCGAAATGACGGCTGCGAACGATAGCCTGGCAAACGAAATGAAAGCAGCGAACCATAGCCTGGCAAACGAAATGAAAGCAGCGAACGATAGCCTGGCAAACGAAATAAAAGCAGCGAACGATAGCCTGGCAACGGAAATGAAAGCAGCGAACCATAGCCTGGCAAACGGAATGACGGCTGCGAACGATAGCCTGGCAACCGAAATGAAAGCAGCGAACGATAGCCTGGCAACCGAAATGACGGCTGCGAACGATAGCCTGGCAACCGAAATGACGGCTGCGAACGATAGCCTGGCAACCGAAATGAAAGCATAGAACGATAGCCTGGCAACCGAAGTGAACGCTGCGAACGATAGCCTGGCAACCAAAATTAAAGCAGCGAACGATAGCCTGGCAACCGAAGTGAACGCTGCGAACGATAGCCTGGCAAACGAAATGAAAGCAGCGAACGATAGCCTGGCAACCGAAATGAAAGCATCGAACGATAGCCTGGCTACCGAAATGAAGGTAGCGAACGATAGCCTGGCAACCGAAATGAACGATGCGAACGATAGCCTGGCAACCAAAATGAAAGCAGCGAACGATAGCCTAGCAACAGAAGTGAACGCTGCGAACGATAGCCTGGCAACCAAAATGACAGCTGCGAACGATAGCCTGGCAACCCAAGTGAACGCTGCGAACGATAGCCTGGCAACCAAAATGAAAGCGGCGAACGATATCCTGGCAACCGAAGTGAACGCTGCGAACGATAGCCTGGCAATCAAATTGAAAGCAGCGAACGATATCCTGGCAACCGAAGTGAACGCTGCGAACGATGACCTGGCAACCGAAATGAACGCTGCGAACGATAGCCTGGCAACCGAAGTGAACGCTGCGAACGATAGCCTAGCAACCGAAATGAAAGCACCGAACGATAGCCTAGGAACAGAAGTGAACGCTGCGAACGATAGCCTGGCAACCGAAGTGAACGCTGCGAACGATAGCCTAGCAACCGAAATGAAAGCAGCGAACGATAGCCTGGCAACCGAAATGAACGCTGCGAACGATAGCCTGGCAACCGAAGTGAACGCTGCGAACGATAGCCTAGCAACCGAAATGAAAGCACCGAACGATAGCCTAGCAACAGAAGTGAACGCTGCGAACGATAGCCTGGCAACCGAAGTGAACGCTGCGAACGATAGCCTAGCAACCGAAATGAAAGCACCGAACGATAGCCTGGCAACCGAAGTGAACGCTGCGAACGATAGCCTGGCGACCGAAGTGAACGCTGCGAACGACGACCTGGCAACCGAAATGAACACAGCGTACGATAGCCTAGCAACCGAAGTGAACGCTGCGAACGATAGCCTAGCAACCGAAGTGAACGCTGCGAACGATAGCCTGGCAACCGAAATGACGGCTGCGAACGATTGCCTGGAAACGGAAGTGAACGCTGCGAACGATAGCCTAGCAACCGAAGTGAACGCTGCGAACGATAGCCTGGCAACCGAAATGAACGATGCCAGCGATAGCCTGGCAACCGAAATGAAAGCAGCGAGCGATAGCCTGGCAACCGAAATGACAGCTGCGAACGATAGCCTAGCAACCGAAGTGAACGCTGCGAACGATAGCCTGGCAACCGAAATGAACGATGCCAGCGATAGCCTGGCAACCGAAATAAAAGCAGCGAACGATAGCCTGGCAACCGAAATGACAGCTGGGAACGATAGCCTAGCAACCGAAGTGAACGCTGCGAACGATAGCCTGGCAACCGAAATGAACGATGCGAGCGATAGCCTGGCAACCGAAATGAAAGCAGCGAACGATAGCCTGGCAACCGAAATAACAGCTGCGAACGATAGCCTAGCAACCGAAGTGAACGCTGCGAACGATAGCCTGGCAACCGAAATGAACGATGCGAGCGATAGCCTGGCAACCGAAATGAACGATGCGAGCGATAGCCTGGCAACCAAAATGAAAGCAGCGAACGATAGCCTGGCATCCGAAATGAACGCTGCGAACGATAGCCTAGCAACCGAAGTGAACGCTGCGAACGATAGCCTGGCAACCGAAATGAAAGCAGCGAACGATAGCCTAGCAACCGAAGTGAACGCTGCGAACGATAGCCTGGCAACCGAAATGAACGATGCGAGCGATAGCCTGGCAACCAAAATGCAAGCAGCGAACGATAGCCTGGCATCCGAAATGAACGCTGCGAACGATAGCCTAGCAACCGAAGTGAACGCTGCGAACGATAGCCTGGCAACCGAAATGAAAGCAGCGAACGATAGCCTAGCAACCGAAGTGAACGCTGCGAACGATAGCCTGGCAATCGAAATGAAAGCAGCGAACGATAGGCTGGCAACCGAAATGAAAGCAGCGAACGATAGCCTGGCAACCGAAATGAAGGCTGCGAACGACAACCTGGCGACCGAAATGAACGCTGCGAAAGATATCCTGGCAACCGAAATGAAGGCTGCGAACGACAACCTGGCAACCGAAATGAAAGCTGCGAAAGATATCCTGGCAACCGAAATGAAGGCTGCGAACGACAACCTGGCAACCGAAATGAACGCTGCGAAAGATATCCTGGCAACCGAAATGAAAGCTGCGAACGACAACCTGGCAACCGAAATGAAAGCTGCGAACGACAACCTGGCAACCGAAATGAAAGCTGCGAAAGATAGCCTGGCAACCGAAATGAAAGCTGCGAAAGATAGCCTGGCAACCGAAATGAAAGCTGCGGAAATGAAATGTGTAGTGTTTAACGCCCGCTTTTACTACGTACGGCACCGCAGGCGGTGACACTGATGATGCATGATATGAAGATGGAGCACCGGTGGAATGAGATGGCGGGGGAAACCGGAGGTCCCGGAGAAAACCCGCCCCAACGCCGAGTTGTCCACCACAAATCTCACTTTGCGGTCGCCTGGGATCGAACCCAGGCCGCCGTGGTGAGAGCCAAGCGGTCTAACCACTGAGCCACGGCGTGGCCGGAAAGCTGCGGAAGATAGCCTGGCAACCGAAATGAAAGCCGCGAACAATGACCTGGCAACCGAAATGAACGCTGCGAACGATATCCTGGCAACCGAAATGAAGGCTGCGAACGAGAACCTGGCAACCGAAATGAAGGCTGCGAACGACAGCCTCGCAAGCAAGATGTAGGCTGCGAACGATAGCCTGGCAACATCGATAGCCTGACAACCAAAATGAAGGCTGCGAACGATAGCCTGGCAACTGAAATAAAGGCTGCGAACGAGGCCCTCGCCACCAAATTTCAAAAGCAGTTGAGCGGCGTGAGGAATGGCGTCGCGCAGCTGGGCAAGCGGATGTGTCAACTGGACGAGCGCGTTAACGACCAAGAGGGAATGGCCGAAAATAACACCAAATCCCTCGAAGACCTGGCGAACCGCGTTAAAAACCTTCCGGGAAAGGCCGACTCAAACACTAAGTCCCTGAACGCTATGGTGGAGGGCATTTTCGTCAGAAGGATGGAAGGGACGCGACACATCTGCGCGCGTCAAGCCGCCAAAGTACGACGGCACGTTCACGTTCGAAGTCTCCCGCCGCCATTTCGACACGGTGACCAAGAAAAACAAGTCATCACCAGAGGAGGAGGAGGCCGCACTGCTAATAGCCAGCTTCCAGGGACGGGCCGCAGAAGTCCTGAATGCGGTCCAGACAGCAGCGGCGCCCAAGGACATCTGGGAAGCCCTAGAAAACCGCTTCGGGAAGCACCGCTTAGCCGCAGTCTGCCTCAGCCAGCTGAAGTCAAGGACGCAGCAGCCAGGAGAGACGCTGCAGGAGTTCGCCCTGGCAATTGAACAGCTGGCCAGCAAAGCTTTTGTCAACCTCCAACCTGAATTCGTATCCCGGTAAGCCGCCTACACCTTCGTTAACAGGGTACGAGACGTTGAGATACGTCAGGGCCTAATGCTCGCTGACTACAGAACCCTCTACGAGGCGCTAACGACAGCATTGAGGATGGAGGCGGCCAAGATGACGGCTACTCCGGAGTCGAGGACAAGGAGCATCCGCTACACTGGAGACCGAAGAGCAACCGAGGGAAGTCGGCGTAGACCAAGTGGGGTGTGTTGTGGTATGGCCAGCCAGGATAACTGGAGGGACTTCCCACACCAGGGAGAGCAGTCGGAGCAACAAGGGCCGGCGTGGCAAGGGGAACGTCACGTCGTCACAATCCCCTCCAAAGACGCTGCGTGCCGTCAGCCGACGGATGGATGACAGCCTCATCACGGATGGTTGGGTGATAGGGAAGCCGTGCCGCGTGCCTGTGGAGACCGGGGCAGCCGTGACCGTCATCAGACCTGACGCAGCCAGGGGTTTGCGGTCAAGGAAACCAGGCCCACCATAGCAGCTAGTGACGGCATAGGGAGACACCTTACCTGTGGAAAAGGCCTTGCTGAAGTTGACCTTTGGACGGAGTGCCGTACGTCTGTGGGTGTTCGTCGCGGAGGTGGCTGAAGTGATACTGGGACTGGATGCCCTCAGAAGCCACGAGGCGACAGTCGTCGTTGGAATAACGTCCTGTGCCTCAATGGACAAGATGAGTCTCTTGCAACCCAAAGAACGCCTGGAAATTTGCAGGGTCGTCCTGAGGGAAGACATGGTTGTCCCCGCGAGAAGCAAGGTGGTGGTGACTGCGCGATTAGAAGGCCAGCGGACGAAGAACTTGATGATGAACCAGAAGACGCCTCTGCACGGACTCCTTGGAGCCAGAACATTGTTGCCGTGCCGAGAGGAGCCGGTGAGACTGCTCAACCCATCAGAAACCGATCACGACGTCCAGGCCGGGACGGAGTTGGGGAACTGCGAGCCCGTGGTCAGCGTAACACCAATCGACAAGACCCAGGAGCCGGTGCCGACGCAATACCTGAGACCAGAGCTGGAAGGCTTATTGGAGAGGGCGGCCGATTACCTGACCGCACAACAGCTCGAGAAGGTTCGACAATTAAGACGATAACAGCGCGTCTTCAGACAAGGCGACAGCGACTACGGCCGCACGGACCGAGTGCTCCCCACATCGACACCGGAGACGTCCGGCCTATTCGGCAACCACCAAGAGGCAGATCACCAGGCGGCCTCACCGAGGTTTTTCGGTAGTCTTCACCTTGAGTGTTGACGCGCGTAAGTGGCGTATCCACTTCCATCCCGTCTTGAGTCCATAGGACCAGATGGGGGGGCTTGTTAGTCTCTAGGTCTTGTCCCATGGAAAGCCCCAAGGAGGACGCCGAGCGCCCTTTGGGACAGCTCGAATAACTCCCTGGTCGAAGGAGGCCCGGGTCCAGTTCCTACTGGTTCAGGACTAATGGGAGTAGAAACTCTGGCCTAAACCAACTAGAGGCGTTCCGCTAGCGAAACAATCGGCGTTACTGGACATGCTGGCGGACAGGAGATCCGCACGGACCAAGTGTTCCCCCACATCGACACCGCAGACGCCCGGCCTATTCGGCAACCACCTAGAGGCGTTCCGCTAGCGAAACAATCGGCGTTACTAGACATGCTGGCGGACATGAGATTCAGGGGAGTGACTGAAGAGTCTCACAGCCCTTGATGTTCCTCTGTAGTCTTGGTGATGAAGAACGATGAGCTACGCTTCTGCGTGGACTACAGGAAGCTGAACGCTGTCACCAGGAAGAACTGCTTTCCTTAACCCGGATTGACTACACCCTGGACACGCTTGCTGGTGCTCAGTGGTTCTCGACCCTGGACCTGAAGTCTGGTTACTGGAAGGCAGCTCTAGACCCGAGAGACAAGGAGAAGACCGTATTCTGGACAGGCCCAGGGCTTTGGCAGTTCACAGTTATGCCCTTTGGTCTTTGCAACGCACCAGCTACCTTCCAACGTCTCATGGAGTCAGTGATAAAGAGGATTGACTTATGACGCCTGTCTGCTATACCTAGACATCATCGTCGGCAAGACATTCGAAGACCATCTCGAAAACCTGAGCAAGGTGTTACAGAGACTGCAGGCGACCAACCTGAAGCTGAACGCAAAGTGCCAGCTCTTTCGCAAGGAAGTCAACTACTTGGGCCACATAATCTCACCAACCGGAGTGGCCACAGACCCGGAAAAGACACAGACCCTGAGAGATTGGCCTCGGCCAAAGGATAAAAGAGAATTGTGCAGTTTCCTGGGGATGTGCAGTTACTACCACCGTTTCATAAAGGGGTTCTCCAACATCGCCAAGCCCCTCACCCACCTGACAGAAGAACACCGGCCTTATGCATGGACGGAAGACGCCGAAGCTGCTTTTCAGCAGCTGAACACACTTTGTAGTGCTTCTATTTTGGGATTCCCACAACCAGATGGCGACTTCATTGTGGACACCGACGCCAGCGACCATTGCATTGGAGGTGCATTATCCCAAGTCCAGGACGGCCACGAGCGAGTGATAGCTTACAACACCAAGACGCTGTCCAAGGCCCAGAAGAACTACTGCATTATACGGCGAGAACTACTGGCGGTAGTAAAAACCTTGGAGCACTTCCACAAGTACCTGTACGGTCAGCCATTCCACCTGAGGACTGACCACTCCGCCCTAATCTGGCTACTAAGCTTTAGGAACCTGGAAGTCCACACACCACGTTAGTTCCAGAGGCTGCAGGATACGATGTGTAGTGTGTGTGTAGTGTTTAACGCCCGCTTTTACTGCATACGGCACCGCAGGTGGTGACACTGATGATACATGAGATGAAGATGGAGCACTGGTGGAATGAGATGGCGGGGGAAACCGGAGGTCCCGGAGAAAACCCGCCCCAGCACCGTGTTGTCCACCACAAATCTCACTTTGCGGTCGCCTGGGATCGAACCCCGGGCCGCCTTGGTGAGTGCAGGATACGACTTCACCACTGCACTTCGTAGAGCGAAGAGCCACGGTAACGCAGACGCCATGTCCCGGAGACCCTGCCCGGAAGAGTGCGGCCAATGCTCAAGAGTGGAAGAGGGGCGTGCCACAGCTGTCACAATGGTCATGGCAGTGTCTGCGGACGGCTGGAATAACGCAGGCCTGAGGAGGGAGCAGCTGGCGGACGCCGACTTGGGGCCAGTCTTGAGGGAAGTGCAGGCAGGGATGAGACCGACCTGGGAGGACATCGCACCCAGAGGCGCTGCGTACAAGTCGTACTGGGCCCAATGGGAATCGTTGAAGACTAAATAGGGTATGCTGTTCCGGATATGGGAATCACCCGATGGGAAGATGCAGAGGGAGCAGTTGGTACTTCCCCGGAATAAGGTCCCGGAAGTCTTGGAAGTGCACGGCGGTACTTCAGGAAGACACCTGGGAGCAAACCGAACGATCGACAAACTCCGGCAGCGCTACTACTGGCTCAGGCTCCGAGCAGCTGCTGAGACGGTGCCATCAATGTCACGTGTGCACGGCGAGTCGCGGCACCAGACTAGGAGCCGGGGTCGCATGCCGCAGTACAACGTCGGAGTGCCTTTCGAACGCATCGCTGTCGACATAGCTGGACCATTCCCAGTGGCCGACCGAGGCAACAAGTAACTGATGGTGGGCGTGGACTACTTCAGCAAGTAGCCGGAGGTGTATGCCATTCCGAACCAGAAGGCGAAGGCAATCACGGACTGCCCCGTGGAGCAACTGTTCTGCCGTTTGAGGGTGCCGTTAGAGCTCCACAGTAACCACAGCACCAATTTTGAGTCTAACCTGATGAAGGAGGCACTGGAGAGACTTGGGGTTAACAAGATCCGCACAACACCTCTTCACCCACAGACGGACAGCATGGTCGAGAGGTTCATCAAGACCTTAGAAGAACATTTGAGGAAGGTTGTGGCCAGCCATCAGCGAGACTGGGACGTCAAGGTGCAACTGTTCTTGCTGGTCTACCGCTCGTCAACACACGACACCACTGGGATGATGCCTCCCAGCTTAATGTTCGGCCGAGAGTTACGCCTACCTTGTGACCTGGCCTTTGGCATCTTCCCGGAAGCGAAACAGCCAGCAACCGAGTATGTGGAGAACTTGGTGGAACATCTCCACGACATGCATGAGATGGTTCGCCAGAACATCCAGAAGGCGAGCGACCGCATGAAGACCCGATACGACAGACAAGGTAACAGCCAAGGGTTCCAGCAAGGTCACTTGTTCTGGTTGTACCACCCTCTCCGGACCAAGAGATGCTACCCGTAACTTCAACAACCAGCATGGACCGTACCGGGTGGTAAAGAGGATTAACGACTTGGTCTACCGCATCCAGGTGCTCCGAGGAAAAATGTTGGTGGTACTCCTGGAGGGAGCAATGTCGCAAACGCATTGTGGAGGCGGCACTGCCGACTAGTTCAAAGAGACGGGCTGTGCACTGCGGAGATAAAAGCTCACCGAAACGGGGGGAAGGAGATGGATTTCTAGAGTGTTTGTCTTTCTTCTAGCACCGTCTTGATTGTTTGAGAACATTCCACATAGTGAGTAATCAATAAAAAGGGAGCCGATGCCTGCCACAGCCAGACAGTTGTTAATTGAACTCGCGTGCGTGTACAGCTGTGTGAGGTGTGTTGTGGTCGTTGATCTTGCAAGTTGTATTGTGTATGTGACGCAATTCAGAAACGGTAAAAGTTGACACAGTGTGTTTCTACGGAAATAAAGAGCAATTTGCGGTGTTTGTATCCTGGACTTTCAATTCTACTAACCCACAAAGTCACACTATGTTGTGGTGTGTATTCCATTATATTCTGATGATAGTAAAAGGATAATAACTGAAATAAAATATCGGAAGATTTATCTTGATTTACTTGCATTTTCTACAGAAACTAACGAATGTTTTCTTCCATGGCAATCTAGATTAAACATTCAAGCTTCTTTGGAAGTACAGTAAAACCTCATTAACCTGGACCTCTTTAACAGGGATGTCCAGATAATCAAGGCCAGTTTTGAAGAAAAAAAATCCTCTTTCATACAGTAAATGAAGATTAAAAATAATTTTGAGTCAAACTAGTACTCAATGCTCCATTTATTGCTAGTGTTTACCAGGAACGCATTTCGTTAGGACCTTGCTAACATCTTCAGCTGATGTTGACTATTGAATGTTTGTTTGGTGAACTCCTTGGAGGTGATAGGGACTTCTCTGTCGGTATCTAGATGAACTTGAAGTTTGGATTCTCTTTAAAGGTAGTGTTGAAATTGAAGTTTTCTTGCATATTTCTTTATGAATATTTTTTCCCACGTGGTTAATGCAGTTGGAACTTGGACACTTTAATAAGTGGATTTCTTGTTCCATATTGTGATTAACATTCCAAAAATTGTATGCTGCTGCCGATTAATCTATTTATTTATTCCTGATGTTCCTAAGATGCTCTTTAAGCCTAATGTTCAAATTCCTTTTAGTTTTTCCAATGTAAAGTAAAAATTGTCGCAGCCTTTGCAATTTATCCAGTACACACCTGATCTTTTGTCTGTAGGTATCTCCTTAGTATTATATGATTTCAAATTTGTTCTGTGGAGTTGAAGTAATGTTGTGCTCTTTGAAGACTTTTTGGAAAAGGTATGTAACTCTGGGATGATATGTAAATGTTCTGTAAGAAGTTTTATTTTAGACTGGAGAAAGAGAAGTAACTTGTTTACATCTTTGTTGTCTTTTGAATTTTTAAATTTTCTTTTTGACCAATTCAACACTGAATCCATTGTATTCTGCAATGTGAATTATATTATTGTACTCTTTGATATAGTCCATCTTGTGTAAAGGTACATTAATCTTACTCATTGGACTTACTCCTTACTCATTACTCCTAGGAAAATGAAGATTTGTTTTGCAGACGATAAATTGCTACTCTCAGTAGGTACATTACTCAGATTCTCTTGCCAGCAGCCTAATTCATTGCTCTCACCCACCTGCTTGGAACCAAGATACAAGAGAAAAACTGATATTCATGGAAAAAGTTGTGGCCAAAATGCTACATAGGTCAAACTAAAAGAAATCTAAAAACCAGAGTCAAAGAGTACTTTAGAAACATGACATTGAAACAAGAAGATAAGTCGGCAGTAGCATTTCACTTTTGGAATGAAAACCATGACATTGATCCAAATCCAAAATTATTAAAAGGAATGATAAACCAAAATAAACTGACATGGGATAACATATTCATATGGAAAAATAAGGATCACGTAATGAACTTTGAAATCCCACCAGTAGATAATTTGACAAAGAAGTTCATAGTTCCACCACCAGAGAGAGAGCAGACAACAACAGATGCCAGTTGGAAAGAGATTGAAAATGGAGGCGAATGTGTTTGAAACCAGTGTCTCATAAATATAAACAAGTAAGTGACGAGTATTAATAAACCAACTACAAAGAGTTTCTGAGAGAAATTTATGTTTAATTCCAAGGTCGAAACATTGCCAAATGAACTTCTAATGTTAAAGGGGATGCAAGATTGGGCTACTCATAAGTGATACACTAAACTGAGATAGCAGAAGCTCTCTGCCTTTTTTACTATTGACTAGTTTGTAGCTATATTGTGTATAGTGCAAATACACAGGCTATTACCATACAGTGTATGTGTTCTTAGATTAAAGTTGCCAAGAGTAATTTCTAGAGTTTTATTAGAAATAATTTGGTGATGTTAGACATGATTTTTTTAATTTTTTTTTCTTTCGTTATTCTCTGGATAACTCAGATTTTCATTAACTCAAATTGACCCTGGTCCCAGTTTATCTGAGTAAACAAGCTTCTACTGTATATTCTTTTATAACTTCAATGTGTTTATATTCTAATACATAGGCTTTGTAAATCCTTGTTTGATGTCCATGTCTGTCAGAGAGAATACGGCTTTGCAATGATTAGAGAATTATAAAAAGCAGCACACATACGCACACACATTAGTGAAATCACACTTGCCTTAAGTACTTGACACACTACATGTCACAATATGTAAACTAATTGGCAGAAATTTGCTTAGTCATACATTTTTTTAGTTGATAATTCTTTAAGAAGTAGTACATTTTAAAAATTATATTTCTGATCAAAAAATGGAATTAGCTATTCCACTTATACTGCTAATACCAAGAGACAGGATTAACAGTTCATAAAATATGCAGTATAAAACTTTAAGCTATAGTAAAAGTATTGCGCTAAGTTGTAAAAAGCACTTAAAATGAATGCTTGGTGTTTACCTTAAATGAGTAGCAGAGATTACTGCACATAACCATTTCCGAACATGCACAGATCTCAAGAATCTTCAGTTAAGTGCACAATCCAAACTCAATCACTGCCTACACAGCTCTTATCATGCGAGCAATGTATTTTGTTTATTTGTGATGACATAATGTTCAATGTTTCATGCTGCATACTTCTATGCAGAGTAAAGCAGCCTAACTTTTCCTCTAATTTTGTTGCATGGCTATACTGTCCACATGCCCAAAGTCTGACAGCTCTGTTTTCGAAAACAGGTGGAGTTATGGAGTGGGACAGCATAGGAACAGAGTGGTGCCAACAACAAATATTACACAGCATTATTTTTTATGACAGAAATGAAGTTTACAGGACTTTTTCCAAAAGCATTGGATGCTGTGCATCTGAAGTTACTAAACATTAATAGGGCATCCATGATGATTGGTATTTCAGTACACAGGGTATAACAAAAAGATATGTAAACATTTGAGAAAACATTTCTTGTGGATAGAGGATAAAAATGTTATATGAATATGGGCCCAGATATTGTTTATCCCCTTTTTAGAGCACTTTTTCTACAACTGAACCACATACAACATCATTGACGAACTCTTAGAAAACAGGAAATCACAACACATTAGCTGCAATGCACCTCTTTTTTTTTTCTTTTTTTTTTTTTTTTAAATTTACATCCTCCAATGTTAAGTCATATCGGACGGTGAATGAATTGGGTGAAATGATGCTCAAATGAGTCCAGGGTGCATGGAGCTTAGAGTTACCCGACATTCGTCTTGAAGGATAAGGGAAAACCCTGGAGAAAACCTTATCCATCTAATGCACCCTGACCGAGATTCAAACTCAGGACCTCTTGAACGTGAGGCAGACATGCTACCTACCATCTATGCTGCCGAGGCAGGCAATGCATCCGTCAACCCACTGTCGCATGGGCTCCCTAATGTGCTGAGTTAAGTCTGGAGAATTTTGTATTCTCTAGCAGTCTTCCACAATACGAACACAAAGAGTCTCTACATCTGGAATTGGAACTGCATAAACAAGGGATTTCAAATGTCCCCAGAAATAAAAATCTAGTGGGTTAAGTCAAGTAAGCATGGAGGCCACAGAATTGATCTACCCCTTCCTATTCATCTACCAGAAAACCTGCTATTCAGAAATTGATGTAAGAAAGCATGAAATGACGAGGAGCTCTATCATGCATGAATAGATGTCTTGTCATATTGCTAATAGATTATCTTGCAACAAGACAGGTAAGTCATTCTGTAAGGAACCTCTGTACCTTTGTCTATTATGATGTGGTAGTACATGTGGTCCCACTAAGCAGTCACCAACAATCCCAGCCCAAACATTAACAGAAAATTGATGTTCCTGTACTTGAAACACACAAAGTAATGGCAGAACCGACTCTTGGTGTACTACCGTATTATCTTCGCCTGATGCATACACTGAACGAGAATTTGTCAAATCCTAATGTAAATGTAAATGCTACTGCACCTGAAATTCACAGGACAGACTCTGCTGTGCTCGGTGCTACAACAAGCAATAAACTGAGTACCAGTGCCTAACAAGCGGACTATTGCTGTACTGTACTGTACTGTAGCACAATGGCAATGGGAAATTCATCACCTCCAACCAGTTTAACCAGATGTAAAAGCAAATGTTTAATACTTTACAATTAAACCACAGTTCTGTTGTGGGTTTATGGCAACAAGATAGCTATGTATTACACATTTGACCATGTAAGCAGAGTTGTAGAAAAGGCACTCTACTTTGGAAATAAACAATTTCCACACCTATGTTCATATAAGATTTTTTTTAACCTCTATATATAAGAAATGTTTTCCCAAAGTTCTGACATACCTTTTTGTTACACCCTTATATGGCTGACATATGCTTCAAGAAGCATGGGAACCCATTAACAAAGACATGGTAACAGATGAACTAGATAAGGGCATGGTAGTGGGCTGCCAACATAAAGGGTTGTCAACCAAGACAATTGCAGTAAAGTTATACAGGATCAAATCAAATGTAGCATTTATCCTCAGTAAGTGAAAGGTCAATGGGTATTATGTTGCTGATGAATATTCTAGGTGATCAAAAATGGTTACAGACAGAAATCGCAGAATCATTAAACAAGAACTGTAAAAGTGTGGCACCAACCATGGCTATCTGACTGTTCCATTTAACAAAATGAGCATGTTAGAATACTAACAAATTCTGTGTAATTGGCAAGTGTTCAACTGTAAGTCAGTGGAAATAAAGAACATTTTTGAGTGGTGTAATCGGACTTTTAATTTCACGAACCCACAAAGTCACAATATAAATATGAACAGTGAAATGTTTAAATGTAAGAATTATCTGATTTCAAAAAATAAATAAATATAATAAAAAAACAACATAACCTGTTTTATTCTTTCCTCATATATCAAAAATTAGAACACTTTGTAAATCTCAGTTAAGTTTATATAAGGAAGAAGGTAGAAACAGTGATGCGTTAAGATGTAATTTACTTAAGATGAGTCGGTAAACATCATTTTTTATATGAGTGAGTGGTGTTTTAGGGCCCATCGACGAGGTCATTTGGGCCCGATTATTTTTTTTTTTTTTAATGTGTTTGGAGGAATTTAGTAACAGTGACGTCAAAATTAATCTCAAAAACTATTTGCAGTTGGTTTATTGATAGTAGTAAGTGACAAGTATCAATAAACCAACTACAAATAGTTTTTGAGATCATTTTTTTTTTTTTTTTTTTTTTACTCTCTGTTAACATGTTTCCGCATCTTCAGAATGTGTCCAACTGACCCGTGTTGCTCTTAGAGCAGTTGTAATAAAGTATATTGTGACTTTGTGGGTTCGCGGAATGAAAAGTCCAATTACACCATTCAAAAATGTTCTTTATTTCCACCGACTCACAGTTCAACACTTGCCAACTACATAAAATTACTTGCTGCACACAATTACAATTCACCAGTTCGTCCGTTACAATTTCACTTGTACTCGCGATTACATAAACTCCGATGCACATACCAGTTACGTACAGTCTCCCGTTGCACAATCTTCTCGTTCATTAACACGTCACTGACTAACTCTTACACCAAGAACTGCGTCTGTCTCCTCACTAACACTCACTAACCAACTGACTGACTAACTGACTTCACTTCGCTCCGGCAGCCCCTTTTTATAGGAATATCGCAGCCTTCTGGTGTCCACAGGAATGTTCCAGTAAAAGAATGATCGAGAACCAGGTGTAAGAGAAACAGACGGCACAGTCATGTTTTTCTCCCAACCACCGCCTGTCACCACTATAAGACAAAGGAGGAGGAGGTGTGGCTAACACGAACCTCCCCTGTCTTCCGCTCCCAGCTGCTTCCACAGGGTGTTCCAGCGCTCGCGTTACAATATATAGGAAAAACAAAAACAAAACCACACTAAAGGAGCATAGGAGATGCTTAGAATACTAACAAATTTACATATCCGCAGTTTCACACCATTTCTGAATGACCAGACATAACATCAAACCAAACATTACACTAATCAAACCAGTCATGCAGCAGAATTACATACATGGGAGAAGATCTTCATTTTGAAACACAAACGACAGTTAACGAATTTTGACTTACCACCACTAAGTACCCTCTGGAAATACATACACTATGTGATCAAAAGTATCAAGACACCCCCCCCCCCCAAAACATACCTTTTTCATATTAGGTGCATTGTGCTGCCACCTATTGCATGGTATTCATTATCCACGACTTCAGTAGTCATTAGACATCGTGAGAATGTGGTCACTTGTGTCAGAAGTCTGTGTGCAAGATTTCCACACTCTTAAACATCCCTAGATCCACTGTTTCTGATGTGATAGTTAAGTGGAAACATGAAGGGACACGTACAGCACAAAAGCATACAGACCGAACTCGTCTGTTGACTGACAAAGATCGCCAACAGTTGAAGAGGATCATTAAGTGTAATAGGCAGACATCTACCCAGATCATCACATAGGAACACCAAACTGGATCAGGATCCGCTACAAGTTAGGTGTGAGGTGAGAAACTTGGATTCCATGGTTGAGTAGCTGCTCATAAGCCATACATCAAGCGGCAAAATGCTAAACAACGCCTCACTTGGTGTAAGGAGCATCAACATTGGACGATTGAAAGGTGGCAAAACGTTGTGTGGAATGACGATTCTCTCAGCATGTATATCTAGTAAATACATAAAATATGAAGCTATTAACAGTGAAGCAAACAAATATATACAAATATAATTTGTAGCTTAAAACTTCACCTATCCTATAACAAATGATGAAACTTTTCTCATAAATTGATCAGGATCGCAATTTCGTGAAAACTTTTTTCACATCCTCAGCCAGAGTCATAAACAACCTTGCCATCAATATTACAATCGCTAGATGTCACTATGTTTTTGTTAGTACTACCAAAATCTGAAAATGAAACAAATTTAAAAACAGAATCGACTACCAGTATTTCAAAATTCATTATGCAATGTTTATTTTTTAAAATAAATATATTTTCCCAAACCATTAAATCTATTGGACCATTTAATTGTTTTAATAATTTAACTTCTGAATTTATTTCATGGATCATGAAAGACCGTGATGTTTCGTCAAGAGTCAGGAAACTTCCAGATACTGCAACTGGTGTATATAAGTGATGCATTGGACTAGAGAGCTCAGTAATGGCAGGAAGCTGCTAGAGTACAGCAAGGACCGAGAGAACAGTGTGGACTTGATTGCATATGTGTGTTACGTAATTCTGCTGGTGTACAAAGTGTATTTCTATGCAAATAAAGAACGTTTTGAATTTCTGCAACTTGGACTTTTAATTCTACAAACCCACCAGTCACAATACTGTGACTTTGTGGGTTCGTGAAATTAAAAGTCCAATTGCACAAACTCAAAATGTTCTTTATTTCCACCGAATTACAGTTGGAACACTTGCCGATTACATAGAATTACGTAGCGCACACAAGTACAATTCACCAGTTTGTCTGCCACAGGTCCACTCCACACTCACAATTACGTACAACTCCTCTGATACACGTACACAGTCTTCCAGTCCGTTCGCTAGCACGGCACTCCTCACAGCTGCTCGCCAAGAACTGAACTCTCTCCAGCCCGGCGCATCGCTTATATAAGACCAACTGACCTATCTAGTAGGTTCTGGGTTAGATGAAATATCCTGACTGTTCCAGACGTCAGGGGGAGGGAAAGAGGCAGCCAGCGAACAGTGACACTTCCCTAACCATCCCCTGAGTTAGTGACACGAGATAAATGGGTAGGTGTGGCCTGAATGCCTCCTGTCCCCCACCCAGCCGTCAGTTGGTTCTGCCTTCCAATAACTGGGTGACAATACTATACTTATTTTGAGGAACTACAGTTATACCAAACTCTTTAAAAATATTTGAAAATGTTCATTAACCCAAGGAGGGAAAGTAAATCTTTTAAAATTATAATCATCTTTTATTTTATTAAGGGCACAAATAGCAAATTATTATATTTGTATATATATATATATATATATATATAGTGCCAATAGTTAAGTTTGAAGGTGGTGGTGTTATGGCATAGCCGTATTTTACTTGGAGGGCTTGCATCTCTTGTTTTTTGTGGCACTATCACAGTGCAGGCCTAATGTTTAATGTTTTAAGCAACTTTTTGCTTCCCACTTCAGGGATGGTGGTTGCATTTTCCAAAACGATCGAGCACCTGTTCATAATGCACAGGCTGTGGCAGAGTAGTTACACGACAATAACATCCCTGTAATGGACTGGCCTGCACAGAGTACACACTTGAATCCTATAAAACACCTTTGGGATGTTTTAAATGCCGACATCCTGCCAGGCCCTACTGACCTATGTATGCTCAGTTGAGCACTCAGCGAAAAATAGGCTGCCATTACCCAGGAAACCTACCAGCACCTGATTAAGAGTGAAAGCTGTCATCAAGGCTAAGGGAGGGCCAACACCATATTGATACCAGCATTACCAATGGAGGGCGCCACGAACTTCTAAGTCATTTTCAGCCAGGTGTTTGGATACTTGATCACATAGTTTATCACTACCACATGATGACGCCATATAGACTGAAGATGGGAAAACTTGTTCCCATAAAATGTTAACAGAGAGTAAAAAAAAGTGTTATTAGTATCGATTCATCTTAAGTAAATCACATCAATTAAGCTATTTTTTTCTAGAAAATACTCAACTTCATGTGAAATTGCTCTTCTGTAATTAAAACAAGATCTTCCACTAATGGTAAAGGAAAGAGAGAATAGCCAAACAATTATTCCCAAGAGGTAAATGTAAAGGAGTGCAACAACAAATATGTATTATGCATGATTTAAGGAATTTAGTAAGAGAAACATCAACATTAACTGAAAAAAAAAACTATTTGTAGTGGGTTTTTAACACTTTGTCATCTGATGGAAATTAATTGTCCTTTCACACTGGCCGTGTGTAGGTTAAAGTATGGAAAGATATAGTCACACTGAAAAATTCAATGCCACAGCCAGGATTTTAACCACGGATCTTCTGGTTGCTGTCCAGCTGCTCTAACCCTTGAGCTACTATGGCCAACATGCCGACATAACATTAAATTCTCCAATGAATCGTGTTTTTCCCAGAAAACCACTAGGAGTTCTCATAAACACATGAGACAACTACCTTAAAGGCGACTTACTATGCTGTAAGTACTTTAAGGCCCGGGTATGACATTAGATTCTCCCTAACTCATTCGTGTATTTCTTGGTAAACCACTAGGAGTTCTCATAAACAAACGAGACAACTACCTTAATGACGACTTACTATGCTGCAAGTACTTTAAGGCCCGGGTATGACATTAAATTCTCCCTAACTCATTCGTGTATTTCTTGGTAAACCACTAGGAGTTCTCATAAACACTTGAGACAACTACCTTAATGGCGACTTACTATGCTGCAAGTACTTTAAGGCCCAGGTATGACATTAGATTCTCCCTAACTCATTCGTGTATTTCCCGGTAAACCACTAGGAGTTCTCATAAACAAACGAGACAACTACCTTAATGGCGACTTACTATGCTGTAAGTACTTTAAGGCCGGGTATGACATTAGATTCTCCCTAACTCATTCGTGTATTTCCCGGTAAACCACTAGGAGTTCTCATAAACAAACGAGACAACTACCTTAATGGCGACTTACTATGCTGCAAGTACTTTAAGGCCGGGTATGACATTAGATTCTCCCTAACTCATTCGTGTATTTCTTGGTAAACCACTAGGAGTTCTCATAAACAAACGAGACAACTACCTTAATGGCGACTTACTATGCTGCAAGAACTTTAAGGCCGGGTATGACATTAGATTCTCCCTAACTCATTCGTGTATTTCCCGGTAAACCACTAGGAGTTCCCATAAACACTTGAGACAACTACCTTAATGGCGACTTACTATGCTGCAAGTACTTTAAGGCCGGGTATGACATTAGATTCTCCCTAACTTATTCGTGTATTTCCCGGTAAACCACTAGGAGTTCCCATAAACACATGAGACAACTACCTTAATGGAGACTTACTATGCTGCAAGTACTTTAAGGCCGGGTATAACATTAGATTCTCCCTAACTCATTCGTGTATTTCCCAGTAAACCACTAGGAGTTCTCATAAACAAACGAGACAACTACCTTAATGGCGACTTACTATGCTGCAAGTACTTTAAGGCCGGGTAAGACATTAGATTCCCCCTAACTCATTCGTGTATTTCTTGGTAAACCACTAGGAGTTCTCATAAACAAACGAGACAACTACCTTAATGGCGACTTACTATGCTGCAAGTACTTTAAGGCCGGGTATGACATTAGATTCTCCCCAACTCATTCGTGTATTTCCCGGTAAACCACTAGGAGTTCCCATAAACACATGAGACAACTACCTTAATGGCGACTTACTATGCTGTAAGTACTTTAAGGCCCGGGTATGACATTAGATTCTCCCTAACTCATTCGTGTATTTCTTGGTAAACCACTAGGAGTTCTCATAAACAAACGAGACAACTACCTTAATGGCGACTTACTATGCTGCAAGTACTTTAAGGCCGGGTATGACATTAGATTCTCCCTAACTTATTCGTGTATTTCCCGGTAAACCACTAGGAGTTCCCATAAACACATGAGACAACTACCTTAATGGCGACTTACTATGCTGCAAGTACTTTAAGGCCGGGTATGACATTAGATTCTCCCTAACTCATTCGTGTATTTCCCGGTAAACCACTAGGAGTTCCCATAAACACATGAGACAACTACCTTAATGGCGACTTACTATGCTGCAAGTACTTTAAGGCCGGGTATGACATTAGATTCTCCCTAACTCATTCGTGTATTTCTTGGTAAACCACTAGGAGTTCTCATAAACACTTGAGACAACTACCTTAATGGCGACTTACTATGCTGTAAGTACTTTAAGGCCCGGGTATGACATTAGATTCTCCCTAACTCATTCGTGTATTTCTTGGTAAACCACTAGGAGTTCTCATAAACACTTGAGACAACTACCTTAATGGCGACTTACTATGCTGCAAGTACTTTAAGGCCGGGTATGACATTAGATTCTCCCTAACTCATTCGTGTATTTCCCGGTAAACCACTAGGAGTTCCCATAAACACATGAGATAACTACCTTAATGGCGACTTACTATGCTGCAAGTACTTTAAGGCCGGGTATGACATTAGATTCTCCCTAACTCATTCGTGTATTTCTTGGTAAACCACTAGGAGTTCTCATAAACAAACGAGACAACTACCTTAATGGCGACTTACTATGCTGCAAGTACTTTAAGGCCGGGTATGACATTAGATTCTCCCTAACTCATTCGTGTATTTCCCGGTAAACCACTAGGAGTTCCCATAAACACATGAGACAACTACCTTAATGGCGACTTACTATGCTGCAAGTACTTTAAGGCCGGGTATGACATTAGATTCTCCCTAACTCATTCGTGTATTTCTTGGTAAACCACTAGGAGTTCTCATAAACAAACGAGACAACTACCTTAATGGCGACTTACTATGCTGCAAGTACTTTAAGGCCGGGTATGACATTAGATTCTCCCTAACTCATTCGTGTATTTCCCGGTAAACCACTAGGAGTTCCCATAAACACATGAGACAATTACCTTAATGGCGACTTACTATCTGCAAGTACTTTATGGCCCGGGTATGGCATTAAATGCTGAGACTGGCTCTTGTATTTCCCAGTAAACCACTAGGAGTTCCCATAAACAAACGAGACAACTACCTTAATGGCGACTTACTATGCTGCAAGTACTTTAAGGCCGGGTATGACATTAGATTCTCCCTAACTCATTCGTGTATTTCTTGGTAAACCACTAGGAGTACTCATAAACACATGAGACAAGTACCTTAATGACGACTTACTATGCTGCAAGTACTTTAAGGCCGGGTGTGACATTAGATTCTCCCTAACTCATTCGTGTATTTCTTGGTAAACCACTAGGAGTTCTCATAAACAAACGAGACAACTACCTTAATGACGACTTACTATGCTGCAAGTACTTTAAGGCCGGGTATGACATTAGATTCTCCCTAACTCATTCGTGTATTTCCCGGTAAACCGCTAGGAGTTCCCATAAACACATGAGATAACTACCTTAATGGCGACTTACTATGCTGCAAGTACTTTAAGGCCGGGTATGACATTAGATTCTCCCTAACTCATTCGTGTATTTCTTGGTAAACCACTAGGAGTTCTCATAAACAAACGAGACAACTACCTTAATGGCGACTTACTATGCTGCAAGTACTTTAAGGCCGGGTATGACATTAGATTCTCCCTAACTCATTCGTGTATTTCCCGGTAAACCACTAGGAGTTCCCATAAACACATGAGACAACTACCTTAATGGCGACTTACTATGCTGCAAGTACTTTAAGGCCGGGTATGACATTAGATTCTCCCTAACTCATTCGTGTATTTCTTGGTAAACCACTAGGAGTTCTCATAAACAAACGAGACAACTACCTTAATGGCGACTTACTATGCTGCAAGTACTTTAAGGCCGGGTATGACATTAGATTCTCCCGAACTCATTCGTGTATTTCCCGGTAAACCACTAGGAGTTCCCATAAACACATGAGACAACTACCTTAATGGCGACTTACTATCTGCAAGTACTTTATGGCCCGGGTATGGCATTAAATGCTGAGACTGGCTCTTGTATTTCCCAGTAAACCACTAGGAGTTCTCATAAACAAACGAGACAACTACCTTAATGGCGACTTACTATGCTGCAAGTACTTTAAGGCCGGGTATGACATTAGATTCTCCCTAACTCATTCGTGTATTTCTTGGTAAACCACTAGGAGTTCTCATAAACACTTGAGACAACTACCTTAATGGCGACTTACTATGCTGCAAGTACTTTAAGGCCCGGGTATGACATTAGATTCTCCCTAACTCATTCGTGTATTTCCCGGTAAACCACTAGGAGTTCTCATAAACAAACGAGACAACTACCTTAATGGCGACTTACTTAGCTGTAAGTACTTTAAGGCCGGGTATGACATTAGATTCTCCCTAACTCATTCGTGTATTTCCCGGTAAACCACTAGGAGTTCTCATAAACAAACGAGACAACTACCTTAATGGCGACTTACTATGCTGCAAGTACTTTAAGGCCGGGTATGACATTAGATTCTCCCTAACTCATTCGTGTATTTCTTGGTAAACCACTAGGAGTTCTCATAAACAAACGAGACAACTACCTTAATGGCGACTTACTATGCTGCAAGAACTTTAAGGCCGGGTATGACATTAGATTCTCCCTAACTCATTCGTGTATTTCCCGGTAAACCACTAGGAGTTCCCATAAACACTTGAGACAACTACCTTAATGGCGACTTACTATGCTGCAAGTACTTTAAGGCCGGGTATGACATTAGATTCTCCCTAACTTATTCGTGTATTTCCCGGTAAACCACTAGGAGTTCCCATAAACACATGAGACAACTACCTTAATGGAGACTTACTATGCTGCAAGTACTTTAAGGTCGGGTATGACATTAGATTCTCCCTAACTCATTCGTGTATTTCCCGGTAAACCACTAGGAGTTCTCATAAACAAACGAGACAACTACCTTAATGGCGACTTACTATGCTGCAAGTACTTTAAGGCCGGGTAAGACATTAGATTCTCCCTAACTCATTCGTGTATTTCTTGGTAAACCACTAGGAGTTCTCATAAACAAACGAGACAACTACCTTAATGGCGACTTACTATGCTGCAAGTACTTTAAGGCCGGGTATGACATTAGATTCTCCCCAACTCATTCGTGTATTTCCCGGTAAACCACTAGGAGTTCCCATAAACACATGAGACAACTACCTTAATGGCGACTTACTATGCTGTAAGTACTTTAAGGCCCGGGTATGACATTAGATTCTCCCTAACTCATTCGTGTATTTCTTGGTAAACCACTAGGAGTTCTCATAAACAAACGAGACAACTACCTTAATGGCGACTTACTATGCTGCAAGTACTTTAAGGCCGGGTATGACATTAGATTCTCCCTAACTTATTCGTTTATTTCCCGGTAAACCACTAGGAGTTCCCATAAACACATGAGACAACTACCTTAATGGCGACTTACTATGCTGCAAGTACTTAAAGGCCGGGTATGACATTAGATTCTCCCTAACTCATTCGTGTATTTCCCGGTAAACCACTAGGATTTCCCATAAACACATGAGACAACTACCTTAATGGCGACTTACTATGCTGCAAGTACTTTAAGGCCGGGTATGACATTAGATTCTCCCTAACTCATTCGTGTATTTCTTGGTAAACCACTAGGAGTTCTCATAAACAAACGAGACAACTACCTTAATGGCGACTTACTATGCTGCAAGTACTTTAAGGCCGGGTATGACATTAGATTCTCCCGAACTCATTCGTGTATTTCCCGGTAAACCACTAGGAGTTCCCATAAACACATGAGACAACTACCTTAATGGCGACTTACTATCTGCAAGTACTTTATGGCCCGGGTATGGCATTAAATGCTGAGACTGGCTCTTGTATTTCCCAGTAAACCACTAGGAGTTCTCATAAACAAACGAGACAACTACCTTAATGGCGACTTACTATGCTGCAAGTACTTTAAGGCCGGGTATGACATTAGATTCTCCCCAACTCATTCGTGTATTTCCCGGTAAACCACTAGGAGTTCCCATAAACACATGAGACAACTACCTTAATGGCGACTTACTATGCTGTAAGTACTTTAAGGCCCGGGTATGACATTAGATTCTCCCTAACTCATTCGTGTATTTCTTGGTAAACCACTAGGAGTTCTCATAAACACTTGAGACAACTACCTTAATGGCGACTTACTATGCTGTAAGTACTTTAAGGCCCGGGTATGACATTAGATTCTCCCTAACTCATTCGTGTATTTCTTGGTAAACCACTAGGAGTTCTCATAAACACTTGAGACAACTACCTTAATGGCGACTTACTATGCTGCAAATACTTTAAGGCCGGGTATGACATTAGATTCTCCCTAACTCATTCGTGTATTTCCCGGTAAACCACTAGGAGTTCCCATAAACACATGAGATAACTACCTTAATGGCGACTTACTATGCTGCAAGTACTTTAAGGCCGGGTATGACATTAGATTCTCCCTAACTCATTCGTGTATTTCTTGGTAAACCACTAGGAGTTCTCATAAACAAACGAGACAACTACCTTAATGGCGACTTACTATGCTGCAAGTACTTTAAGGCCGGGTATGACATTAGATTCTCCCTAACTCATTCGTGTATTTCCCGGTAAACCACTAGGAGTTCCCATAAACACATGAGACAACTACCTTAATGGCGACTTACTATGCTGCAAGTACTTTAAGGCCGGGTATGACATTAGATTCTCCCTAACTCATTCGTGTATTTCTTGGTAAACCACTAGGAGTTCTCATAAACAAACGAGACAACTACCTTAATGGCGACTTACTATGCTGCAAGTACTTTAAGGCCGGGTATGACATTAGATTCTCCCGAACTCATTCGTGTATTTCCCGGTAAACCACTAGGAGTTCCCATAAACACATGAGACAACTACCTTAATGGCGACTTACTATCTGCAAGTACTTTATGGCCCGGGTATGGCATTAAATGCTGAGACTGGCTCTTGTATTTCCCAGTAAACCACTAGGAGTTCCCATAAACAAACGAGACAACTACCTTAATGGCGACTTACTATGCTGCAAGTACTTTAAGGCCGGGTATGACATTAGATTCTCCCTAACTCATTCGTGTATTTCTTGGTAAACCACTAGGAGTACTCATAAACACATGAGACAAGTACCTTAATGACGACTTACTATGCTGCAAGTACTTTAAGGCCGGGTATGACATTAGATTCTCCCTAACTCATTCGTGTATTTCTTGGTAAACCACTAGGAGTTCTCATAAACAAACGAGACAACTACCTTAATGACGACTTACTATGCTGCAAGTACTTTAAGGCCGGGTATGACATTAGATTCTCCCTAACTCATTCGTGTATTTCCCAGTAAACCACTAGGAGTTCTCATAAACAAACGAGACAGCTACCTTAATGGCGACTTACTATGCTGCAAGTACTTTAAGGCCGGGTATGACATTAGATTCTCCCCAACTCATTCGTGTATTTCCCGGTAAACCACTAGGAGTTCCCATAAACACATGAGACAACTACCTTAATGGCGACTTACTATGCTGTAAGTACTTTAAGGCCCGGGTATGACATTAGATTCTCCCTAACTCATTCGTGTATTTCTTGGTAAACCACTAGGAGTTCTCATAAACAAACGAGACAACTACCTTAATGGCGACTTACTATGCTGCAAGTACTTTAAGGCCGGGTATGACATTAGATTCTCCCTAACTCATTCGTGTATTTCCCGGTAAACCACTAGGAGTTCCCATAAACACATGAGACAACTACCTTAATGGCGACTTACTATGCTGCAAGTACTTTAAGGCCGGGTATGACATTAGATTCTCCCTAACTCATTCGTGTATTTCCCGGTAAACCACTAGGAGTTCCCATAAACACATGAGACAACTACCTTAATGGCGACTTACTATGCTGCAAGTACTTTAAGGCCGGGTATGACATTAGATTCTCCCTAACTCATTCGTGTATTTCTTGGTAAACCACTAGGAGTTCTCATAAACAAACGAGACAACTACCTTAATGGCGACTTACTATGCTGCAAGTACTTTAAGGCCGGGTATGACATTAGATTTTCCCTAACTCATTCGTGTATTTCCCGGTAAACCACTAGGAGTTCCCATAAACACATGAGACAACTACCTTAATGGCGACTTACTATGCTGCAAGTACTTTAAGGCCGGGTATGACATTAGATTCTCCCTAACTCATTCGTGTATTTCTTGGTAAACCACTAGGAGTTCTCATAAACAAACGAGACAACTACCTTAATGGCGACTTACTATGCTGCAAGTACTTTAAGGCCGGGTATGACATTAGATTCTCCCTAACTCATTCGTGTATTTCCCAGTAAACCACTAGGAGTTCCCATAAACACATGAGACAACTACCTTAAAGGCGACTTACTATGCTGCAAGTACTTTAAGGCCGGGTATGACATTAGATTCTCCCTAACTCATTCGTGTATTTCTTGGTAAACCACTAGGAGTTCCCATAAACACATGAGACAACTACCTTAATGGCGACTTACTATGCTGCAAGTACTTTAAGGCCGGGTATGACATTAGATTCTCCCTAACTCATTCGTGTATTTCTTGGTAAACCACTAGGAGTTCTCATAAACAAACGAGACAACTACCTTAATGGCGACTTACTATGCTGCAAGTACTTTAAGGCCGGGTATGACATTAGATTCTCCCTAACTCATTCGTGTATTTCCCAGTAAACCACTAGGAGTTCCCATAAACACATGAGACAACTACCTTAAAGGCGACTTACTATGCTGCAAGTACTTTAAGGCCGGGTATGACATTAGATTCTCCCTAACTCATTCGTGTATTTCTTGGTAAACCACTAGGAGTTCCCATAAACACATGAGACAACTACCTTAATGGCGACTTACTATGCTGCAAGTACTTTAAGGCCGGGTATGACATTAGATTCTCCCTAACTCATTCGTGTATTTCTTGGTAAACCACTAGGAGTTCTCATAAACAAACGAGACAACTACCTTAATGGCGACTTACTATGCTGCAAGTACTTTAAGGTCGGGTATGACATTAGATTCTCCCTAACTCATTCGTGTATTTCTTGGTAAACCACTAGGAGTTCTCATAAACAAACGAGACAACTACCTTAATGGCGACTTACTATGCTGCAAGTACTTTATGGCCCGGGTATGGCATTAAATGCTGAGACTGGCTCTTGTATTTCCCAGTAAACCACTAGGAGTTCCCATAAACAAACGAGACAACTACCTTAATGGCGACTTACTATGCTGCAAGTACTTTAAGGCCGGGTATGACATTAGATTCTCCCTAACTCATTCGTGTATTTCTTGGTAAACCACTAGGAGTACTCATAAACACATGAGACAAGTACCTTAATGACGACTTACTATGCTGCAAGTACTTTAAGGCCGGGTATGACATTAGATTCTCCCTAACTCATTCGTGTATTTCTTGGTAAACCACTAGGAGTTCTCATAAACAAACGAGACAACTACCTTAATGAATACTTACTATGCTGCAAGTACTTTAAGGCCGGGTATGACATTAGATTCTCCCTAACTCATTCGTGTATTTCCCAGTAAACCACTAGGAGTTCCCATAAACACATGAGACAACTACCTTAATGGCGACTTACTATGCTGTAAGTACTTTAAGGCCAAGGTATGACATTAAATTCTGCAACTGATTCGTGTATTTCCCAGTAAACCACTAGGAGTTCCCATAAACACATGAGACAACTACCTTAATGGCGACTTACTATGCTCCAAGTACTTTAAGGCCCAGGTATGACATTAGATTCTGCAACTGATTCGTGTATTTCCCAGTAAACCACTAGGAGTTCTCATAAACACATGAGACAACTACCTTAATGGCGACTTACTATGCTGTAAGTCCTTTAAGGCCTAGGTATGACATTAAATTCTGCAACTGATTCGTGTATTTCCCAGTAAACCACTAGGAGTTCCCATAAACACATGAGACTACCTTAATGGCGACTTACTATGCTGCAAGTACTTTAAGGCCCGGGTATGACATTAGATTCTCCCTAACTCATTCGTGTATTTCCCGGTAAACCACTAGGAGTTCCCATAAACACATGAGACAACTACCTTAATGGCGACTTACTATGCTGCAAGTACTTTAAGGCCGGGTATGACATTAGATTCTCCCTAACTCATTCGTGTATTTCCCGGTAAACCACTAGGAGTTCCCATAAACACATGAGACAACTACCTTAATGGCGACTTACTATGCTGCAAGTACTTTAAGGCCGGGTATAACATTAGATTCTCCCTAACTCATTCGTGTATTTCCCAGTAAACCACTAGGAGTTCTCATAAACAAACGAGACAACTACCTTAATGGCGACTTACTATGCTGTAAGTACTTTAAGGCCCGGATATGACATTAAATTCTCCAACTGACTCGTGTTTTTCCCAGTAAACCACTAGGAGTCCTCATAAACACATGAGACAACTACCTTAATGGCGACTTGCTATGCTGTAAGTACTGTGATTTTGTGGGTTCGAAGAATTAAAAAGCCAAGTTGCAAAGACTCAAAATGTTCTTTATTTCTGCTGAATTACACTTGGTACAATTACAAGTCCCACATACAATTATGCAGCACTCACAATTATGCAACACTCACGATTTCAATTCACCAGTTCGTCTGTCACAGGTCCACACCACACTCACTACTCGCCTTGCCTTAAAACATGAAACAGTTCAAAGACTCGAAACTGATTGACTCGTCCAATGCATTGCTTATATAGACAAATCACAGTATCTGGCACTTCCGTCTATTAACCAAACATCACAGTCCTCCAAGGCTGCCGGTCCAGTAGTTTCTGGTTGTTTCTCTCCATACATCGTCTCCACTCGGCAGGCCATTAGTGCCACGCTAGCGTAGGCGTGGCCTAGCACCATTCATCTCCCTTACCCCCACAGCAAGAGCCATTCGGTCACATGAATAGACGTGGCCTCGATGCCATAAGTCCCCCTCCGCTGGACATCTCTTTCCGCCAGCTGCTCGTATGCTCGAAGATTGAGTAAAACTTCCCCCTCCTCAAGGCTGGTCGTCCCAAACAGCACCATTGTAGTGGGCCAGACGATCCAGATGTACTACTAACATCTTTCCTCAGGGAACATTCTGGATAGGGTAGACCATGTCTATAATCCCCTTCACCACCCAGTACGGTCATTGCTAGGGCTGCTGAAGTTTCGGGCAGCGTCCCTTGGTCCGGTTAGGGCGGACAACCAGACCAGGTCACCTTGCTGGAACCCTTGGCTGTTGGCTTGCCTGTCGTATCGGATCTTAATGCAGTCGCTCGCCTTCTGGATGTTCTGGCGAGCCTCTCTCGTCCATGTCGGGGAGGTGCTCCACCAGGTTCTCCGCTTACTCGGTTGCTGGCTGTTTCGCTTCCGGAAGGCTGCCAAAAGCCAGGTCAAAAGGGAGGCGTAACTCTCGGCTGAACATTAAACTGGCTGGCGTCATCCCCGTGGTATTGTGTGTTGACGAGCGGTAGGCCAGCAAGAACAGTGGCACCTTCTAGTCACAGTCAAGCTGATGGCTGGCCACGACTTTTCTCAGGTCTTCCTCTGTCTCAATGTACCTTTCGACCATGCCGTCTGACTGTGGATGTACGGTGTTGCGCGGATCTTCTTCACCCCAAGTCTCTCCAGCGCCTCCTTCATTAGGTTGGACTCAAAATTGGTGCCCTGGTCGCTGTGGAGCTCTAACGGCACCCCAAATCGGCAGAACTCCGGCTACACGAGGCAGTCTGTGATTGTCTTTGCCTCTTGGTTCGGGATGGCATACACCTCCGGCCATTTGGTGAAGTAGTCCACGACCACCATCAGGTACTAGTTGCCTCGGTCGGACACTGGGAACGGTACAACTATGTCAATGGCGATGCTTTCGAATGGCGCTCTGACGTTGTACTGCTGCATGCGACCCCGGCTCCTAGTCTCGAAGCTGCGGTTCGCCGCACACACGTGACACTGACGGCACCATCTCTCAGCATCTGCTCGGAGCCTCAGCCAGTAGTAGCGATGCCGTAGTTTGTCAATCGTTCGTTTTGCTCCCAGGTGTCCTCCTGAAGTACCGGCGTGCACATCCTCCAAGACTTCCGGGACCTTACTCCTGGGAAGTACCAACTGTTCTCTCTGCGTCTTCCCATCGGGTGATTCCCATACCCGGAAAAGCTCCCATAGGGGAGGGGATCCGTCCCCTTCAGCTGCCAAAGTGCAGGCACTGCGGACCCTTAGCACTCGTGGTACCTCTGAAGTTACTAGAGGAACCTCGGGCCGAACATTCGAGCCCCTCCTTCGGGAGTTGTTCAGATTGGGATGGACTCGAGGGGGCAGTGTGTTTCCGATACCCATGGGAATCGGGTACGTCTTCGGACGGGGTTGAGGGAAGCCATTAATTCTCCCGGGTACTAGCCTGCAAAGCTAGTAGAAGGTGTGCAAGATCACCAGGCGGCCCCACCGAGGTCAGATCGGTAGTCTTCACCTTTGGTGTTGACGCGCGTAAGTGGCGTATCCACTTCCATCCCGTCTTGAGTCCATAGGAATAGATGGGGGGGCTTGTTAGTCTCTAGGTCTTGCCCTATGGAAAGCCCCACGGAGAACATCGAGCGCCCTTTGGGACAGCTCGGATAACTCCCTGGTTGAAGGAGGCCGAGGTCCAGTTCCTACGGGTTCAGGACTAATGGGAGTAGAACCTCTGGGCTCAAATCCGGAACAGCACGCCCTCTCTGATCTTCAGCGAGTCACTTTGGGCCCAGTACGATTTGTAGGTGGCGCTCCTCGATGCGATGTCCTTCCAGGTTGGTCTCGTCCCTGCCTCCACTTCCCTCAAGAGTGGCCCCAAGTCGGCGTCCGCCAACTGCTCCCTCCTTAGACCTGCGCTATCCAAGCCATCCGCAGGCACTGCCGTGACCACTCTGACAGCTGCGGCATGCTCCTTCTCTTCCACTCATGTGCATTGGCCGCACTCTTCTGGACAAGGCCTCCAGGACATGACGTCTGCATTGCCGTGGCTCTTCCCTCTACGATGTTCAGAGGTGAAGTCGTACTCCTGTAGCATCGGAACCCAACGTGCTCTCTGGCCTTCTCGGTTTCTAAGGCTCAGTAGCCAGGTTAGGGCGGAATGGTCAGCCATCAGGAGGAATGGCTGACCATAAAGGTACTTGTGCAAGTGCTCCAATGTCTTTACTACCGCCAGTAAATCTCATCGGGTGGGGCAGTAGTTCTTCTCTGCCTTGGATAGCGTCTTGCTGTAGTAGGTTATTACCCGCTTATGGCCATCATGGATCTGCGATAGGACGCCTCCAATGCAATGGTTACCGGCTTCGGTGTCCACAACGAAAGCGCCGCCTGGTTGTGGAAATCCCAGAATAGGAGCACTGCAGTGTCTTCTTTAGGAGCTGGAAAGCGCCTTCGCCGTCCTCCGTCCACACATATATTCGGTGTTCCTCTGTCAGGTGGGTGAGGGGCTTGGCGATGTTGGAGAACCCCTTTATGAAACAGCGATAGTAACTGCACAGACCCAGGAAACTGCCCAACTATCGCTTATCCTTTGGCCGAGGCCAATCTCTCACGGCCTGTGTCTTCTCCGCGTCTGTGGCCATTCTGGTTCATGAGACTATGTGGCCCAAGTAGTTGCCTTCCTTGCGGAAGAGCTCGCACTTCTTCGCGTTCAACTTCAGGTTGGTCGCCTGCAGTCTCTGTAGCACCTTGCTCAGATTCTCAAGATGGTCTTTGAATGTCTTGCCGACGATGATGTCGTCCAGGTATAGCAGACTGGCGTCGTACGTCAGTCCTCTTATCACTGACTCCATGAGGCGTTGGAAGGTAGCTGGTGCATTGCAGAGGCCAAAGGGAATAACTGAGAACTGCCAACGCCCTTGGCCTGTCGAGAATAAGGCCTTCTCCTTGTCTCTCGGGTCTAGAGCTACCTGCCAGTAGCCCGACTTCAGGTCCAGGGTCGAGAACTGAGCACCAGCTAGCGTGTCCAGGGTGTCGTGAATCCGGGGTAAGGGGAAACAGTCCTTCCGGGTGACAGCGTTCAGCTTCCTGTAGTCCACGCAGAAGCGTAGCTCGCCATTCTTCTTTTTCACCAAGACTACAGGGAACACCAAGGGCTGTCAGACTCTTCAATCACTCCCTTGTATCTCATGCCCTCCAGCATGTCTCGTACCGCCCCTTGTTTCGCCAGCGGAATGCGTCTAGGTGGTTGCCAAATAGGCCGGGCGTCCTCGGTGTCGATGCGGTGAAGCACTTTGTCCGTGCGGCCGTAGTCAGTTACCTTGGGTCCCCGTAGGGGAGGGGACCCGTCCCCTTCAGCTGCCATGGTGCGGGCGCTGCGGACCCTTAGCACTCGTGGTACCTCTGACGTTACTAGAGGAACATCGGGCCGAACATCTGAGCTCCTCCCTCTGGGAGTTGTTCGATTTGGGTTGGTCTCGAGGGGGCAGTGGTTCCCGATACCCGTGGGAATCGGGTACGTCTATGGACGGGGTTGAGGGAAGCCATTAATTTTCCCGGGTACTAGCTTGCAAAGCTAGTAGAAGGTGTGCTAGATTGCCAGGCGGCTCCACCGAGGTCATGTCGGTAGCCTTCACCTTTGGTATTGGCGCGCGTAAGTGGCCTATCCACTTCCATCCCGTCTTGTGTCCTTGGACCAGATGGGTGGGCTTGTTTGTTACCCAGGTCTTGTCCTATGGAAAGCCCCACGGAGGACGCCGAGCACCCTTTGGGACAGCTCGGATAACTCCCTGGTTGAAAGAAGTCCGGGTCTTGGTCCTACAGGTCCAGGACTAATGGGAGTAGAACCTCTGGAGTCAAACTGTTACCTTGGCTGAAGATACGCTGGTATCGTCTCAGAGTTTCCGAAACTTCTCCAGCTGTTCTGCGGCCAGGTGGTCGGCCACCCTCTCCAGTAAGCCTACTAGCCGGGGCCCCAGGTGTTGAGTCTGCACAGGCTACTGTCTTTTTGATTGCTGTTACACCTACCACGGGCTCACACGTTCCCAACTCCGTCGCGGCCTGGACGTCGTGATCGGTGTCCGTTGGATTTAGCAGTCTCACTGGCACCTCCTCTCGGCACGGCAACAATGCCCTGGCTACACATAGTCCGTGTACAGGCGTCTTTTTGTGCAGCATCATGTTCCTGGTTCGCTGGCCTTCCAGTCGCACCATCACCACCACTTCGCTCCTCGCGGGGACAACCACGTCTTCCTTTAAGACGACCCTGCCGATTCCAAGGCGCTCTTCAGTTTGCCAGTTTCACCTCTTCTCCGTTAAGCCACAGGACTTTCCTGCCGACGTCGACCGTCGCATCGTGGCTCCTGAGGACATCCAGTCCTAGTATCACCTCCTCAGCCACCTTCGCGACGAACACCCACAGACGCACGGCACTCCGCCCAAAGGTCAGCTTCAGCAGAGCCTCTTTCTCCACAGGCAAGGTGTCGTCCGATGCCGTCATCAGCTGGTATGGTCGGCTTGGTTTCTTGGACGGCAAACCCTTGGCTATGTCAGGTCTGACGACGGTCACAGCTTCCCCGGTGTCCACCAGCACGCGGCACGGCTTCCCTCTCACCCAACCGTCCCCGATGAGGCTGTCGTCCATCCGCCGGCTGACGGCGCGCATTGTCACTCGAGGGGATGATAGTGAGGGCGCCGACATGCTCATTTCCCGGCTGCTCTCTGATGTGGGCAGTCTCTCTCCAGGTGTCCCGGCTCTTCACACCCCCAACACTTGCCACTAGGTCTTCGCCGGCGTCCCTCGGTTGGCCTTCGGTCTCCCGTGTAGCGGATACCCCTGGTCCTTGCCGTCGGGGTAGCCATCCCCTTGGCCGCCTCCATCCTCAGTGCTGCCGTTAGCGCGACATGAATGGTTGTGTAATCGCTGAGCATTAGGCGCCGACTTATCTCGGTGTCTTGTACCCCGTCAACAAAGGCGTAGGCGGCTTCCCGGGATACAAACTCCGGCGGGAGGTCAACTAAGGCCTTGCTAGCTAGCTGTTCAATTGCCAGGGCGAACTTCTGCAGCGTCTCTCCTGGCTGTTGCGACCTTTTCGTCAGCTGACTGCGGTAGGCTGCGGCTAGGCGGTGGTTCCCGAAACGGTTCTCCAGGGCCTCCCAGATATCCTAGGGAGCCGGCGCTATCTGGACCGCGTTTAGGACTTCTGCGGCCCGTCCGTGAAGGCTGGCTATTACCTGTGTGGCCTCTTCCTGCGGTGATCACTTGTAATGCCTGGCCATGTCGAACTGGCGGCGGAAGACCTCGAACGTTGACGCGCCGTTGTATTTAGGAGGTTTGTCGCACGCAGATTTTTTGTCGCGTCCCGGTGCATCTGCCTTCAAGTCCTTCAACCTCCTGCCGACGACGTCCTCCATCATGGCGTTCAGGGACTTGACGCTGCTGTCGGCCTTACCTTCCAGCTGATTAACGTGGCTCACCACGTCTTCGACGCGCTCACCGAACTCCGTGACGCCCTTCTTTTACGACGGCCAACTGTTCTTCAAATTTTTTGGCGAGGGCCTCGTTGGCAGCCTTCATTTCCGATAATTCGGCCTTCATTTCCGTGGCCAGGTCGTCGTTCGCTGCTCTCATTTCCGTGGTTAATTCTGTCATCTTTGCGGTCATCGTCGTGGCCAAGTTGCTATTTGCAGCTTCTGTCTTCGTTGTTAATTCAGCCTTCATTTTTTCCATCTTCTCGGTGATGTCGTTAGCCGCCTTCATTTCTTTCATCTTGGCGGTGAGGTTGTCCATTTTCTGTAGAATCTTCTCCAATGCCGCCTCCATGTCATATTATCCCCCTCAGACGCCAATTGTAACTTTGTGGGTTCGAAGAATTAAAAAGCCAAGTTGCACAGACTGAAAAAGTTCTTTATTTCCGCCGAATTACACTTGGTACAATTACAAGTCCCACACACAATTACATAGCACTCACAATTACGCAACACTCACGATTGCAATTCACCAGTTCGTCTGTCACAGATCCACACCACACTCACTACTCGCCTTGCCTTAAAACACTGAAACAGTTCAAAGACTCGAAACTGACTGACTCGTCCAATGCATTGCTTATATAGACAAATCACAGTATCTGGAAACTTCCGCCTATTAATCAAACATCACAGTTCTCCAAGGCGGCAGGTCCAGTAGTTTCTGGATATTTATCTCCACACCCCGTCTCTACTCGGCAGGACATTAGCGCCACGCATTAGCGTAGGCGTGGCCTAGCACCATTCATCTCCCTTACTCCCACAGCAAGAGCTATTGGGTCACACGAGTAGGCATGGCCTCGATGCCATACGTGCCCCTCCATTGTACATGTCTTTCCGCCAGCTGCTCGTATGCTCGACGATTGGGTAACAGTACTTTAAGGCTCGGGTATGACATTAAATTCTCCAACTGACTCTTTTTTTTTTTTTTTCTTTTTTTTCTTTTAGTAATTTACGTCCTCCAACGTTAAGTCATATCGGACGATGACTGGAATGAGTGAAATGCTCAAATGAGCCCAGGGTCCATAGAGCTTGGAGTTACCTCACATTCGTCTTTCTGGATAAGGCAAAAGCCCGGAAAATACCCTTATCCAGGTAACTCACCCTGACCGAGATTTGAACTCGGGACCTCTCTAACGTGAGGCAGACACTTTACCACCACGCTACCCGAGGTGGGTGTTTTTCCCAGTAAACCACTTAGGAGTTCCCATAAACACATGAGACAACTGCCTTAATGGCGACTTACTATGCTGTAAGCACTTTAAGGCCCGGATATGACATAAAATTCTCCTATTTACTCGCATATTTCCCGGTAAACCACTAGAAGTTCTCATAAACACATGAGACAACTACCTTAATGACAACTTAGTATGCTGTAAGTACTTTAAGGTCCGAGTATGGCATTAAATTCTCCGACTGACTCGGGTATTTCCCGGTAAACCACTAGGAGTTCTCATAAACAAATGAGACAACTACCTTAATGACGACTTAGTAAGCTGTAAGTACTTTAAGGCCCGGGCTTTATAGTGAACCACTATTAGGTCAATTAATGGAAATTAGTTGTTCTTTCACACTGGCCGTGTGTGGGCTAGAGTATGGAAAGATAGAGTCAGACTGAAAAAATTCATGTCATGTCGGCACGTTGGCCATAGTGGCTCAAGGGTTAGAGCGGCTGGATGGCAACCAGAAGATCCGTGGTTCAAATCCCGGCTATGGCATTGAATTTTTCAGTCTATCTTTCCATACTTTGTAATTTACAGTTTTATATTATTGAGGGACTAGTTTTGGAAGCCATTGTGTCCATTTTTAACCTCAAAGGTCCAACTATAGTCTGTTGTCATCTGCTCTCTTCTCTCTCGTAGAGTAGATATGAAATTATCAAATTATCGACTGGTGGGATTTTGAAGTTCATTACTCAGCCCCTAATTTTCCATATTAATGTGTTCTCCCATGTTGTCTGTTTTGGTGAATCACGCCATTCAGTAATTCTGGGTTTGGGTCAATGTGATGGTTTTTGTTCTAAAGAAAACCATTACAGAAGCAACCACATTTACTACGGAAAAAGAAAGCAACAGCATATTCAGTGAATTCAGGTACCACCCAAAAACATTTAATAAATTTAGAACATTTACTAAGGAAAAAAAAAAACAGCATATTCAGTGAATTCAGGTACCACCCAAAAACATTTAATAAATTCAGAAACATCTTTAAAGAACAAAATATCATCTTGGTACCGACAAATAGACACTCAGTATTAAAATTACTAAATTCAAAAGCAAAAGATGAAATCCCACCAATTAATAGATCTGGAATATATCAAATAAGATAAGCATTCTGAAAAAGGCTAAATAGGGCAAACTAAAAGAAACCTAAAAACCAGAGTCAAAATACATTTTAGAAACATCAAATTGAAACAAGAAGATAAGTCACAAGTAGCAGTTCATTTTTGGAACAAAGACCATGACACTGGCCCAAATTCAAAATTACTAGTGATAAGTGACTAGTGAGTGATAAACCAAAACAAACTGACATGGGAGAACACATTAATATGTAAAAATAAGAACCAAGTAATAAACTTTGAAATTCCACCAGTCAATAATATAATAAAGAAGTTCATAGTTCCACCACAAGAGAGCAGATGACAACAGACTATAGTCGGACCTTTGAGGTTGAAAATGGATACAATGGAATCCGAAACTAGTCCCTCAATAATATAAAAATGTAAGAGACGAAGTGTTAAAAACCAAATACAAACAGTTTTTCAATTAACTTTGTTGTCACTGTTATTAAATTCCTTAAATCATGCATAATACATATTTGTTGTTTAACTCCTTTGCATTTACCTCTTGGGATTAATTGTTTGGCTATCCTCTCTTTCCTCTGCCATTAGTGGGAGATCTTGTTTTAATTACAGAAGAGCAATTTCACATGAAGGTGGACATTTCCTAGAAAAAAATAACTAAAGTGATGTAATTTATTTAAGATGAGTTGGTACTAGTAACACTAACATTACTTTTTTTTACTCTCTGATAAGTTTTAGGAACAACTGTTCCCATTCCAGTTTTTTTCAGCTATGTAGATGATGACAACAACACTATAACATGCATGCAATCAGCAGCCAACTGTAATGAGGTTGTTCTAAATAATATGCAAAAACGTCCTCTGTAAGTACTTGTTTTTGCTCATCGTGTTCATTTCAAATTCAACATTCAAGGATTCGACCCTAATCTTTTTTTTATACAATCCCAAATTCTTTAGGCTTGTTAATTTTATGTTGCACTAGAACTCTGTAAGGGGACATACTCATAGCAGCGTTCTATTTCCAATTTATTTTATATATTTACATAATATGCTTTTTATGAAAATAGATTTTCTGAGCTTTGATTTTGATTTCTTTCTTAGAAGTGTTGAAAACAGTGTTGTTATAATAAATTAAATTTAAAGGGAGTCGATTAATGACACAGTAAGTGTTGTTTAGTGTCATTAATCGACTCCCTTTAAATTTAATTTGATTTTGATGCTCATTAATATAAAATATCAACCAATAGACTGTTTAAAAAAAAAAAAAATTCAACAGGGAGTTCTATTTATTTGCAATAGGCACCATGATGAACGCATGAAGATACCTATATATCAAGCCAGAATAATGCACATTAAGCAAGAGAAACGCACTGCCATCGCAACTGTGCCTAGTGCTGCTATTATCATCAGCATGCAGAAGGCAATTTAGCATGTATAGTGTATGTGCTTGAGTTGAGGCAATAACCTTTGAGTTCCAGAGAGGCTGTTTGGTGACATGTGTATTAAAAATAAGAAGAAACTGCAGTTCTAAGGCTAATGATTTTGTTGGTTAAAACTACATTCAAAAATATACTTTGTCATATTTCTGTTTTCTGTTACCAGCTCTAACAAGAACATGATGCTCCTACTGAAAAATAGATGTATATACAGCCCCAAAAGAGCGGTGTGTTACACCAATCAAACCACACTGTTCTGTCATTTAACAACTCTCTTCAAACTCTAAACATGCCAGAACAATTTCTCAAGCCATGCAAAATTACCTAGTACTTACATGACACTCCTAAATCCACTGGAAGCAAAGAAAAGAACAAATAATTAGACAGTAAGAAATGCATTAATGCCCAAGATACATTTGATTAGTTTGTTTAGTTGACTGATTAGTTACCGGATTATCACTATCAACAGCATATTGGTTTATTACTAGGTCCATGAAAGCTAATATCGCAGAAAGTAGAGAGGCAAGTAAAAGCTTTGTGAGCCTTAGAATATTACAAAGCCAACAAAAACTGAAGCTGTGTACCACATATTTGTGTGCTTGTACCAACACCACCTTCAGGATGCTACTCCATTTACTGAGTAGTAATTTACATAACTTAAAGCAACATGCTTGCCATTAATTCAAAGCAATAAAATGTCTATGTATATTTTGACTAAAGGAAAAAAATTAGATTTGAACAAAAGTAATTCATTAATTACTAGATCCAAACTATAAAAAATTACAGTTTACCTTTGTAAAAATTAAGTAAAGGTTTGTATTTATGAGGGAGTAGCAAAAACCTATAACACCGAGGCTCTAAACATTATATATTATGGATTCATTATTTATATATATTATTTGGCCAAAACTTACACAGAATAGGAATTTATACAAGTCCAAATTTTCCTCTGTGCAACAAAGAAGAAGCAATGACTGAAGAACATCTTTTAACCTGTGAAGCCCTACCTGTCGGACCCACTACACAGAAATATTGGAGAGCAAGAGAGCTAATGGCTTCATTGCCAAAGCCTAGCATTTGAAAACAACAAGAATATATTATGGATTCATTTATTTACATATCCAATATGGTTCTGAATTATGGGTTGGTGGTAAGTCTTAGAAAAAAAATGTACTACAACTAATGTTAAAAATGGGGGCATACAAATCATGTAGGAAGGTTTTTAAGAGTAAAGATGTTGACTGTAATGTCTATATATTTACATGGTGAATCACCTAAAACTTGCACTGCAAATATTTCTGAAATGGAAAGTGCTATTAATGTGCAATTTTCTCAGCATTCGTTGACAGTGAGGGGCTTGTACTTTTCACCATTAAACAGATTTTAATAATACTGAGAAATTGTGTTTTTTGAGCAAACATACTATTTTGTAAATGGAACAACACATGTCGACCAAATAAAAGTAGGATAAATTAGAATGCTAATGGTGTTTGTTAGGAGGCTTCTAGTCCAAATAGTTTACAAGAAATCTTGTACAGACACAGACACTTGTTTGTTCCATTCAACTTGCTTAGTTGCTTGGTGCAATGTCATTAGTTTGTTCATCGATTGCATGGGGACTTTCTAGTCAGTAAGTTTATAGGTTGCAATTACAGTGTATGCGAAAACATATCCCAATTGACATCAACCTCTTCAACCACTTACATGAATGTGGTAGTGTAACAGAAACACACAAGTGACTGCAGAAGAGGGAGAAAATCTTTTGCTTGCTGTTGCAGTGTATCTGCAAATTGGTTCCCACGCAATTGCAAGATGAAGTGGGATGGGTCAGGCAAGTGAAATCCCATTCCTATCACATTTCTCTTTATCAATACTTGCATGGAAACGATTTTGAGAATTGTCTAAACTTTTTACATGGACAATTAAGACATAATACTCCAGATTCATCATGTATCTTGTTTAGTGATGCAGCAACATTTACTAATCATGGACAGGTAAACCACAGAAATATGCACTATTGGTCTGTTGACAATTCCTGTTGCCTTCCTCAGGTGGAATTTCAGCATCCATGGAGTTTAAATGTGAGGTGGGGATAGTGAACCTTAAGCTCATAGGGCACTTTTTATACGAGTACTGAATTTACACAAGAATCACAGCCTCCTAACAGACCATCTTCTGTAGATGCTAGAACACATTCCTCTGCAGACTAGGAGGAATCTGTGTTACCAGCATGTTGGCCATAAAGCCCATAGTGTATGAAATACTGCAATTTGTCTTAAGTGATTGTTTCTAAATTGTTGGAATGAACAAGAGGGCCTATACGTTGGTGATAATAATGATGTATATAAGGGCGCTCAACTACAGCGGTCATCAGTGCCCTTTAAAAAACTAGTCATGGCAAAAGCCAGATATAAGACTTTCTAAAATGCTATACTAGTGTAAATAAACTTAGGAAAGATACATATACATAACCACAAACAAACAAAAGTAAAATAAATAAAAAGAAATATAAATCCAACCTACCAAAAATTCTGTTCACTAAATCCTAAAGTCTAACCTAGAAAAGAATCGAAAAACCTTCTCCACTACTTTACTATCACCCGCTAGCATTTCTGCAAAGGTAGCCGGTAGTTGCAGAGACGTCCTAAGGTGTGCTACGTTAAAACACTCTAGCACCACGTGTCAGACAGATAACGCTTCGCTGCAAAACGGACACAGTGGGGCAGGCTCCTGTTTAAAAAGAAAACTATGAGTAAAAAAGCAGTGCCCAATACGCAACCAAGCCAAATTCACCTCCTCGCAACGAGATGAACAACAGGAGGTAACCCAGGGAATCGGAAGTTCTTTCCCAGATCTAAGTTTATTATTATGGAGAGCGGACCACTCTTCCTGCCAGCAGGTTTGCACAGCTCTCCACAATATGGCACTAAAATCTTCCGATGTCACACATGGTACTGGAACCCTGGGCTTCATGGTAGCCGTCTTGGCTGCTGAATCCGCAATTTCATTTCCCCGCAAGCCTACGTGACCAGGGATCCATGATGCACACACCACGCTAATGCCAGAAGCGTGTAAAACGTGGAGGGCATCCTGGATACACTGTACAATAGGTGGATATAATGCAGAGGTAATAATTACAATAAACAGTTCTAACATAAATCACATAGAAGTATGCCAAAATCAGGCCCTGCGACTAATAACCGGTGCAGCAAAATCAACTCTAATAATGGCAATGCAAGCCTTCACACATAACTAGCCAATACATCTAACTTTAGAGAAGCAGGCACTAATACAACATGAAAAAATGTTGCGGTCAAAAACAACAAAATGGGAGAAAAGATTACTACAACCAATCAAGATGAAAACACAAACAAGTTTCCTACACAAAGTTATGGAATTAAAAACAGATCTGAATCTTCCTAATTCTAAAGAAAACATTTTAATCAAAGAAAACCCACTGACTTTTGAACCAATTAATATTCAATTAGATTTAGAGCAAATAGTTACAAAATCTGAAACTTCCAAACCTGTACTAAAAGCACTAGCACTAGAAACTGTGAACAATAGATACCCACCTGAAGAATGGTTACATATCTACACAGATGGATCTAACTTGGACAACAACTCAGGAGCAGGAATTAAGTGTGCACTGTTCTCATTCTATCAACCAGCAGGATACCACTCTACAAATTTTGTTGCAGAAGTAACGGCTATTCATATTTCACTCCAACACCTTCTATACAGAATAGATAAATTAAAAAATGCTGTCAAACTTTCTGATTCTAAAGCAGCATTATGTGCAATAAGTTCATATAAAATGAGGTCAATCCAAATTAGAGAATGTCACAAAATGATCCAACAACTTCAAAAACTACAGAAAAGAATTATATTACAGTGGATACCTGCACATTGTGGAATTGCTGGAAATGAATCAGCTGATTTTCTTGCCAAAAAAGGTGCAAATTTAATTCAGAACAAAAGTAAAAACTTACCCTTTACATCCATAAAAAGATTAATCAAAAGCAAATATAAAAACAAACAAAACCAATCAATACCTAACAAAGCCAAAGATAAAAAATGGAACATTTTAATTAAAAATCCAGAAATTATTCCAGAAATCCAACGTAAAAAAGCAGTAGCAAATTTTAAATTACTTATGGAACATGATTTGGCAAAACACTTACACAGAATAGGAATTTATACAAGTCCAAATTGTCCTCTGTGCAACAAAGACGAGGAAATGACTGAAGAACATCTTTTAACCTGTGAAGCTCTACCTGCCGGACCCACTACACAGAAATATTGGAGAGCAAGAGAGCTAATGGCTTCATTACCAAAGCCTAGCATTTGAAAACAACAACAACATAGGTGGGTAGTTGTACAGCTGCCATAGGCTTTGAAGTGCACTGAGGGAATCACTCAGGATTAAGCAGTCCCCGAACTTTCGTCGACGTACGTGTAAAATGGCCCAGTATATTGCATAAAGCTCTGCAGTAAAAATGGAAGTTTTAGTGTGGAATCCGAATGTATACGGTTCGGTTCCACACACGTAAGCACAACCAACACCATCTGAGCTCTTGGAGCCATCAGTCCTCATATCGCGATAAAAATTCTATAAAACATGTGCAGATACTAGACATAGACATGGTAGATTTATCATATTTAGTCATGCCCTGATCTATGTGAGATGCTCTGCACAACCAAGGAGGGTATGTCCTCTCCCCCTTAGCATACATCTTGGGCATTTCAGTATCAAGCTATCTAAGGAGCTCCCGTAATCGAAAACCAGGCGGTGTTGGTTTAATAGAAGTGTTCCTATAACGCACATCCATTAAGCTGTTAAAGAACAGCGTAAACGATGGATGCGTGGGTATGCAATTAAGTCCACAGCCATAATTTGCTAATAACATGTTGCGCCTGTACGGCAGATGAGGTTCTGCAGATTCAACATTCAGGCTTATAACATGGCTCATTGGAAATGTCCCAACTGCTATACGTATGCCACAATTATGGACAGTGTCTATTCTCTTCAGCACAGATGGTCGTGATGAGCCATAAACGATACTACCAAAATCTAATTTGGAACGGATAAGTGCGCGATACAGTCGCAATAACACTGTACGATCCGCTCCCCACGATTTTCCACTTAGTACCCTCAAGATATTTAAAGATCGGCCACATTGTGCTTTCAGTTGTACTATATGCGACGACCAACTAAGTTTTCTATCAAATATAAATCCAAGGAACCTCATCTCATGTACAAACGGTAGTAGATCAGTGCCTAAACGGAGCCTTGGAAGTAGTCGACTCTGACGATGCCAGAAGTTAACACAGATTGTTTTCTCAGCGGAGAATCGGAAGCCGTTTTTTAAACTACAATTCGTTTTTAAACTCCCTTTCCGGCCCAGTGGTTTTGCTCTGAAACCATGTTTTCAAAGTGCTTAGCCAAACAGCCCTTTGGCTTCGGATTGAAATGAGCAGCATGTCCCTTTAGCTGGAACCCTCTAGCGTAGGATTGCAGTACTGGTTGCAACAACTGAGTAGCGTGGATAGCGCCAGTGGTATTTTAATGTGGCAGTGTGTCTGATGCCGTGTAGTTTACGCGCGCTTTATTGTTATCTGTTGTGGTGTATTCAATATAATTTTTTTTTTCGAAAAAAAGGTAATATATTATTTGTCTTTAGCCTATTAGTGATGTTATAGGTCTTGTAAGATTACATTTATAATATCCGGAAGATATTTTTGCAAAAACATTGGTGGTTTCAGTATGAAACCACTGGGATACACCGGTTTGTTTTACAAAATTTCCTATCACAGTTATTTATCTTTACAGAAGTTCATTATGGAAGAAAGATGTTCTGCAATTGGATCCAGAGTGTTTAGAGCTAGTGAACTCAATACAGATATGGTAATGGACATTCTTGTGGAAATTCCAAGCGATCCTGAATCGGAAGTTTTAGAGGATGACACACAATCCGACGAAGAAGTGATGTTGGAAACTCAAGTGGACAATATAAGTTACTGTGCCATTAGTAATGGACATTCCATGAATATCTACGTCCTGCAATTGTAAAGGATTACAATGCAAATATGGGATTTGTAGACAAAGCCGACATGCTAAAATCAATTTACGAGATTGACAGAAAAAGCAGGAAATGGTGGCATAGAAGTTTCTGGCATTTCCTTGATGTTGCTACTGTAAATGCCTTTATCATCTACAAAAAGGTATTGGATCAAACATCAGTTACACTGAAGCAGTTTAGACTCTCAGTAATTGCTGGTCTAATTGGATCCAAATCATCAACTCCTAAGCGGAGGAGGGCGGCCATCTGAACCAACAGATTCAAACCATATGTAGCGCCTGAAAAAAGGTTCGATAAGGCATCTCATATGCCAGAAAAAGGGCCATCTCGTAGATGTGCAGTCTGCAGTACAGCCAAAGAACCCCATCGTACAAGATCTATGTGCAAAACGTGCAATGTAGGACTTTGTTTGTCAAAAACCAAGAACTGTTTTGCAGAGTTTCATCAGAAGCTGTAACAATGGACTTTGTGTTACGGCGCAGTGGTTTCAGTATGGAACCACAACAAATGTTCAACAATGGAACAATTATTTTCTTTTTATTTTAAAATGTTTTTAGATCATTAAACATGGTTTTTCAATGATATCACACATTTTTATTTCTATTTCCCCTTCTTGGGCCTGAAAGGGTTAAGGGTGTCTAAGGTGGTGGCCGCGCCATGGCTCAGTGGTAAGACCGCTTGGCCCTCACCAAGGCGGCCCGGGTTCAATCCCAGGCGATCGCAGTGAGATTTGTGATGGACTGATGGACAACACAGCGCTGGGGCGGGTTTTCTCCGGGATCTCCGGTTTCCCCCACCATCTCATTCCAATGGTACTCCATGTTCATCTCATGTATCATCAGTGTCAATGCCTGCGGTGCCGTATGTAGTAAAAGCGGACGTTAAACACTACACATTTCATTTCTAAGGTGCTCTGTAGACAGCGCTCTAAAAACGGTGTGCGCTGAGATGTACAGTAGACGGCAAAGTCGTCTACAAATAGGCATGACAAGACCTTCGAGATAGAATTAATCGCAATAGCAAACGTAACACTTAGTACCAATCCCTGTGGTACACCGTTCTCTTGAACAAAAGGATTTGAAAATACCGAGCCAACCCTTACTCGGAATACGTGGTCTTTCAAGAATTCCTGAAGGAAGAGTGGTAGGCATCCACGTATATTCCAGGTGTGCAGAGTACGTAGCAACCCTGCCCGCCAACACGTATGTCTTTTCAAGGTCAAAAAATATTCCGACGGTCTGACAGTTTTTAAGAAATCTGTTCATAAGCTGTGTCGACATTGACACAAGATGATCCACTGTTGAACGGCGTCGTCGAAAACCGCACTGGATGTTATTCAGTAGGTTGTGCGTTTCCAGCCACCATACCAACCACCCATTTATCATGCGTTCCATCACCTTGCATACGCAACTGGTGAGGAAAATAGGAGGTAGCTAGAAGGGAGGTGACGGTCCTTGCCAGCCTTCAAGATAGGTATAATGGTGGCTTCTCGCCACTTGTCAGGAAACGTGGCATCAACCCAAACACAGTTATAGACCTCGATCAGGAATGCCTTACCTTCAGGTGAGAGAGATAACATTTGAACATGGATTCCATCCGGTCCTGGTGCTGTCAGTCACGATGATGAAAGAGCGTGTTCTAACTCTGCCAAGGTGAAGAGGCGGTTATAATCTTCAAGGTTTCTGGAACTAAACATGAAACCTTGAGATTCTACTTGAGTCTTAATTGAGATTAACTCAGGAGCATAATTATTTGAGCTAGACACCTGAGCAAAAGCACAGCCGAAGGTGTTAGCCACGACAAACGGATCAACAACTCCTGCAGTTGTTTTCAGACCAGCGATTGGGAAGTGGGTCGATTTTCCGGCTACGCGCCTTAACTTATCCCATACAACAGAGGAAGGTGTACGTCTGTTAAAAGATGATACAAAGTTGTTCCACTAGGTCTTTTTACCATCCTTAATTATTTGCCTAGACTTTCCATGCGCTTTCCCGGCGGTCGTTGCTCCACCATGGGACAGGAAATCGACCGGGGTGAGTAGCCGAACGTGGAATAGGCTGTACTGTAACGGAAAGAATTTTCTCTGTGAAATGATCAACAAAATCATTCACAGAATCCTGCACGTTGTAATCAAAGACAGCCAACTGGGTGTAAAGGTTCCAGTTGGCACGATCAAAGCGCCATCTAGGGATACGTGAGGGAGACACATCTTGTGCTAAGAGACTAAGAAGACATGGGAAGTGGTCACTGGAGTGTAAATCAGAGATAACATTCCACTGTAATGAAACTGCTAACTGGGATGAACACATTGCCAAATCGATGTGGGAACAGGTGTTAAAGGTGTCAGAAAGGAGCGTTGGCTCTCCGGTGTTCAGGAGAACCAAGTTATTACTCTCCAAAAATCTTGCAATGAGGTTGCCTCTCGAACATGCCCGATTTGAGCCCCAAAGTGGGTGATGGGCATTAAAGTCCCCCACTATGAGAAATGGTGTTGGTAGTTGGGAAACCAGATGTTCAAGGTCAGTTAACCAGAGGTCATCTGATGGAGGTAGATATACATTGCAAATGCAAAACTCGACTGATGGCAGCTTAATCCTTACAGCTACAGATTGGATGTCAAGATTGTAGCAGTAACAGATCTACAAATATGTCATCCCTGAGGAGCATCATAGTTCCCCCGTGAGCAGGAATGCTCTCTTCTGTTTCAATATCGCACCTCAGTGGTGTGTAGCGTCTGATTTTAAAAGTGTCTTGTGGTCGTAGCTTAGTCTCTTGTAAGCATACCAACAAGGAGTCATACTTATTGAGCAAAAGTTCGAGTTCTGGTCGATGTGCTCTTAAACCTCGTATGTTCCATTGAAGGATAGCCATGGCGATAGTAATGGGATATGATGTCAAATAAATACGCACATTACGTAGGTTTTAGCGGTGGTCGGATCAATTTGCCCTTTTTCTTGGGTGTAGGGCTAGTTTCTGCAGATTTATCCTGTCTCTTATTTGCTGCAGATGCAGCAGCGTGGTCAGGTATTTCCTGCTCCATATCTTATATGGAAGAGGACCGTTTTCCCTCTACAACTTTCGGTTCGAGAGGCTCAAAGCGATTCCAAAGTGCAACCAACGTAGATGACTGCCTCCGGTCAGAGTCCTCTCCAGATGACTCCGAAGATGATCTTGGAGATGCGCTTGGACTTTTCTTCTTGGTCTTTTCGTGAGCAGGCTTTGCATTTTCCTTCAGAAAAGCAGTTCTGTCATATTGAGTCCTGAACTTTATTTCTGGTGCTTGGTACACTACGGGCAATTTGGTCCTGTTGCTAGACGTCGATGGTTTGTCAGGCGACTTAACTGAGCTGTTCTTATTTGTAGTAGTCTTAGATGGTGTGCTCGGAGCTTTACGTGTTGCTATTGATGCTTTTGGTTGTGATCTAGGCACTAGAACTTTCTCTGATATAGTTGCCCCGTTCATATCGCATGTTTGGGTACCAGCTTCTCGTTTTAGTGACGGGGTAGCCGCCACAGAGCAGTTGGTACGGGAGCTAGTTAAAAAGGGCTTGTGGATACGAAGAAGTTTCCGGGCTTCCGAAAAGGAGACCTCTTTAACCTGGATCTCCTGAATAGCTCGCTCTTCAATATAGCGGGGGCATTTTCGTGAACTTGATGGATGTTCACCGCTACAGTTAACGCATGCTGGGGGTGAAGTGCATGCATTTTCATGCGGCCGTCTCCACAGCTGACACATGTAGGTACACCTTTACAGAATTCACTAGTGTGACCGAACCGCTGACATTTGTAGCATCTCAGAGGGTTAGGTATATATGGTCTAACCTTTATCACTTCATATCCTGCCTTGATCCTTTGAGGGAGATCTACCCGATCAAAGGTCAAGAACAGGGTACTAGTAGGAACCCTTTCCCCTCGCTCTCTCCGTAGCACACGATAGACTGCTGTAACACCTTGTTCCTGAAGGTTTTCCTGAATATCCTCGTTGGACATGCCATCCAACGCACTAGTGTTTACAACACCGCACGAGAAATTCAGGGTCTTATGCAAATGCACTTTGACTGAATAACTGCCCAGCATGGTGGCTCTCTGTATCTTAGCTGCCTGGGATGCTGAAATTGCTTCCACCAGCAGCGTGCCATTCCGAGATTTTGTACAGGATTTTACCGCACCAGCTATTTTGTCAAGACCTTTCTGAACTATAAACGGATTAACCGTTGAAAAATTTCTACCTTCCTCTGTTCGTTTAATGACTAGATAGCGAGGACCACACTCAACTACTTCTTTTACACTGTTAACACACTTTTTTTTTTCTTTTTTTTATATTGGGGTTTACCATAATAAATGGACTAAGTTTCATCCCACAGTGCTCCCCACGCACCACGGAGCCCAACAAGGGGTCACCCCACTGGGATGACAGGGCTACACAGAGGATACAGCGAGCTCGCCGTCCCACTCATCCTGGAGTTCGGCACAATACCTAGTCCTGGCCGATTGATTAGGGGTGGGTTAGTCCCTAACCTCCCGTATAGGCGAAGCAGAAACCAAAGTAGTGTATTGGAAATGCGCACACTTCCCGAATTCAGAAGAACATTGGAACGAGCTCAGATGCGCATCCCTGAACCACTAGGACAAACCATTCCACTGACACGGGTCTCCACGCACGGCCCACATGAGTTTGTTTTTTTTTTTGTTTTTTTTTTTTCCCTACACCTTGGCCAGCCCATTTGTCAATATTCCCTTTAGTTGTTAGAATCCACAGAAGTTATGTAATTCCCTTTTATTTTTCTTTAGTTGGCACTACCACAGATTGTATAAGTGCCTGTGTGCAAAAGTTTCAAAATAAGATTTCTCATAAACTATATGCACAACCCCATGCTCAATTTCTTCTCGGGCAGCAAGCCAGGTGAACAGATGATTAGAAATCGACATTTCAGGAGTGTGCATCACTCCCATCATCAGGATATTTATTAAATGAAACAAATGAAACACTAGATATAACACAAATGTCAACAAGACAAAACACTATCAAAATTCGTATTTCTAAAAAAAAAAAAAAAAAAAAAAAAAAGACTTCAGTAAATTAAATGCCAGGCCAGGAGATGGCGTGAGTATAGAAAATTAATTGAGTGAAAGAAATGTACCTACTTAACTTGATTATCAAGCTGTATTGATCTGTGTTTCTTAAATCGACGGATTTCCATTTTTAAGGCAAAGAAATACCTGACCACGTTTTGAACTCAGGACCTCTTGAACGTGAGGCAGACATGCTACCACCACACTACTGAGGCAGGCTTCATTTCTGTTAGCTCCGCGGCCAGACTGTTAATTGCCACTTTCATTTCCGTAGTCAATTCGACCATCATTTCAATCATCTTCTCTGAAATCTTTTCCAATGCAGCTTCCACTGTCGTATGTCTCACGCCTGACATCAATTGTGACTTTGTGGGTTCGAAGAATTAGAAATCCAGTTGCAGAAATTCCAAAATGCTCTTTACTTCCATAGAAACACAGTTTGTACACCCTTGGCAGCAGAAACAGAATGACGTAACACAAATACAGTCAAGGTTGTCGACCACAAACAAGAGTTCACTTTCAAAACACGGCTGTATGCACACCAATCAAGTTCAATTACGACTCTCTCAACTGGCAATCTGCTGCTTCTTTTATAGCACCACTCATTGACCTGGAAGTTTGTGGAATGATCTCTATCAATCAAGACTGCACTAGAAAGACGAACCATCCAGTTATCTATCTTTATCTGTTCCGGCAAGCTTTTTAGCTCCGCAATGCACTATGTCTTTTTGTGTGCGCCAGCCGCAACAATGGGTTTGCGACAATATCCTGAATGCATAGCCAACAATGGAGGAGGAGAAGGAGGAGGAGGTGGTGGTGGTGGTGGTGGTAGTATATTATGGAGTATAAGAAATCTTGAAAAATAAATTAAAAATGGATGTTTAGAACAAGTTTTTTATCCTTTCTATTAGTTCAAATGTGTTCTTGATGATGAGGGTTTAAACTCTTGAAGTAAGTTTTATCTATCTGAATTAGGAGCATCAACATTATTCAGGTTTAATGTTTCGAGTGATTCTGCATACATAATTATTTATATATATATATATATATATAATTAGTGATAGTCATTTTAAAGAGTGTTAAGCATTAAAATTTACACAGTGTAACTTTAGCACAGCTATAAGAATAGAATCCAGTGAGTGGATAAACATATTAAGTATTTATCAGGCAATATTTGATGATATTAATCTTAACCTAAAAATGGCTGCAGATGATCGCTGCCAGCTAAAGTGGAGTGCCATTGTTACTAAAATTAGGCAAGTGAGTCAACCTTGTATATACTTTTCTCCACTTACAAGTTTTTTATGAAGACTAGTTTCTGGGGACTTCTCCCCTATCGTCAGTTCTGTGGTTGACTGATGATGCATCCGGTGTCTGCATCTGGCTTGGTGTCGTGCTGCCATCTAATGTCCTGGTAAGTTTGATGATGTCATCTACCACGGGAATTTCAAAATTCTTCAAGAGGTCCTGTTTCTTCGTAATAAATATGTTTTCCCAAATCTGTAGTTCCAGAGGTTTCTTTGCCTGTTTCATCAGTTCGATTTCTTATTTTATGTTGTGATTCTCAGACCAAAAGTGATGTGCTACGGCCGACTTGTCCATGTGTTTGATATCAGATCTCTATTCACGAGCATACCAGTAGGAAAAATTCCAAAACTGATGAAAGGCTGGTTATCCAAAAGCAACGTTGCTGATGATAAATAGAGGAATACATCAAATTAACCATCCTATGTATTGAAAAAAACAGCTTCACGTTCTCCAGCAAGATCTTCCAACAAACAGCAGGCTTGGCCATGGGTAACCCTCTTTCACCATTACTAGCTAATCTGTTCATGAGTAATTTGGAAACACACATTACTAAAGCCTTTCCACATATTTTCAAATGTTGGCATAGATATGTCGACGATGTGTTTGCTATAGTCCCTAGAAGACTAACTGAGGACGCTATAAAGTTGCTAAACCTACAAGAAAAATCCATAGTTTTCACCATTGAAGTAGAGCAGAATGAATGGCTACCTTAAATCATTAGAACAAGAAACAGGATTGCAATTTGGAATATACAGAAAAGCAACACATGTTGACAATTAAATTAAATGCAACCCATTCAACCCAGTACAACATCAATATGCAGTATTCCATAGTTTGGTTCACAGATTAGTCAACATTTCGCTAACAAAAACAGAATATGAACAGGAGTACACTAGCATACACCAGGTTGCCGAATTGAACAACTATAACACAAATTTCATCAAAAAACTGATCTACAGACACAAAAGAAACAAAAACTTAAGGGACATTACTACATTAAAAAAACTAGAAAACCCAAACACCAGATATGGCAAATTTACATTTCATCCAAAATACTTAAAAAAATTTGAAAAGATATTTAAGAGCTTCAACATAAAATTAGCCCCTCAGAACAAACACAACATCCGCAACTTACTAAACCACCCTCTAAAAAATAGCACACCAAAAACTCAATTATCAGGCATTTACCAAATGAGCTGCCAAGATTGTGACAAGATATACATTGGTAAGACCAAAAGGAATCTAGGAACAAGAATGAAAGAACACTTCAGAAATATTAAATTCAAACACATGGACAAGTCGGCCGTAGCACATCACTTTTGGTCTGAGAATCACAACATAAAACAAGAAATAGAACTGATCGAACAGGCAAAGAAACCTCTGGAACTACAGAATTGGGAAAACATTTATTACAAAGAAACAGGACCTCTTGATGATTTTGAAATTCCCGCGGCAGATGACGTCATCAAACTTACCAGGAGATTAGATGGCAGCACGACACCAAACCAGATGCAGACACCGGATGCATCATCAGTCAACCACAAAACTGACGATAGGGAAGAGGTTCCCAGAAACTAGTCTTCATCAAAAAACTTTTAAGTGGAGAAAAGTATATACAAGGTTGACTCACTTGCCTAATTTTAGTAATAAAGACCAATGGTTATAATGCAGCAAATGATTCATCTAGAAATGTATCATATTCTATAGGTTTACACCCAAAGAGAGAACAAGCTATAGTAATTGAATCCCACAATGATATATCAATAAAAGAATATGTCCTAGCAATAGGCCAACTAATTGATCCCTCAAACATACGTTTTGTATCAAGAATATCAAACAACAGAGTATGCATGTACTTAAGAAGTAAATCTTTTGTAAATTCATTAACCACAAGACACCCTAATCTCTGTTTCATATAACCTTGCCCTGCTGAAATGTATCACTCCGCGTTCAACAACCCTCCCCCTCGCCCTAATTGGCTAATACTTTCGCGTCATAGGCCATAGGCGGTACCTTCCCGTAACATTTAAACCTGCAGTAAATGTCGTAATAATTGCCGGGAAGATAAATAAAATCATACAAAAAAGGATATGAAGGCATGCAAAAATACAAGTTTATAATGAACTGAGCAAATTGAAACACAATGACTGAGCAATGAAACTGAAAGAGTTTATAATGAAAGGCCTTTGGCCTTTTCCACTGGGATTTTTTAAACCAGCACACATACCTTTCAAAAATGCTTGTCTTTCAGTCTTAAAAGTCGTGTCACACCATACTTTACTTTTCGTGTGTTCTTCGTGTATATTTTGCGATTTGTATCTCGGTGCAGTCTGGTTGTCTTTAAATAACGTCTTCGCCACACAGCAATTTCGCCTCTGTCTTTTAGCACATTTTTCTAGCCTCTTTTTTCATTCACAAATCCCAGCTGTATAAGCAATCTGCTGAAATTTGGTAAATCTGCATCCTCATTTACAGCAGACGAAATGTTACTTATGTTAGGTAGTTCGTTTCTAAAGAAAAACTACACACATGACGACGCACAACACTTTTCACGTATTTTCTCCGAGCACGCACTTTTGTTTATTCCTGCTTTTGCCTGGAGTGGTAAGTTTTCCTGTTTCCTCAATTTCATGTCGCGATGTTCCTATGGATCTAACACTCACACCTGTAACTTCAGAGCAGAGCTGTTCGACTTCTCTCACTGACAAAGACGGATTCTTCTCTGTGAGTGCATTAAACACATGCAACACAATTCTTTTCTCGCCTGTTTGTAAATAATTATCCTTGCGATACTTCAGCGAAAAACTGGCGGTAGACTCTGCCATTATACATATAATAAGTACATGCGCAATAAACGATCAATAAAATAATTTAGCTCCCGCACTCTCGAATGGCGATGCATGACTAATCCAGTTCAAAACAAGGTCAGTGATAAAAGTCATATAAACAAATGTCACCACCACCGCTAAATCACGTGCTATTGTGCCATGTGCTTGAGAGCAAAGGAACCTCTTTACTTCGTTTAAGAATTAACATGCATTTCAGATAAATTAACTCTGTTGCGTAATACATTTAATTAAAACTATTACGAAAATATAAATTTGACAATTCTCTTCCAACATATAATGATATATCACCATGTTAAATAATGAACTAATTTTTACCGCACGACAGTCATTACCACAACAGCAACCAATGAGAGGTGATTAGGTCACGTGACCGTTAAAGAGATACTGGGCAAGCTTACGTGAAACAAGGTATAGATTGATGATAAATAATGTTTCGCTTCAAATGAGGCCCCTTTTGGAAAAAAATAAGCAGGCGATTATATCTGTCCAGTGATACCGAATTCTATTCTCCAAGAAAGCTTACTACAGCTAGGAATGCAGCCTGTTTCTCATATAGAGTATATAAAGGCTGGGATTGCTGCTCCTGGATTTTCCCATGTCCTAAGTTTTAGACGCCAAAAGTATATACTTCCAGACAACGTTGAAAAGCTCCCAAACAGTATGGTAATTGAATATGAAAGTGCAAATTATTGGATATCCTTTTCAACAGACAGACCAGTGTGCTTTCTGTGTAAACAAGGTCATTTAGCTAGACAGTGTAAACAAAATGGCCAAGCCAAAGCTACAGATCACACTCATTCACAAGTTCGTAACCTAATACTTCCTTCAGAAACTGAATTTCCACCACTTAGCAGAACTTCTGAACCTTCTTCAAGTAAGCAGCTAGAAACCACACATATACAAAACTCCAAAGAACTTAATAATTTAACAGTGAATTTAACTGAAAATGAAGTATCCGTTACTAATACAGAAAAAAACCCACAGCAAATGCATGTATGAGCTGATGATATCACAGCTGACAAACCAGATGACAGATGACAGAACACAAGGTTTTGAAGAAAATAACTTGAATCTACCAATAGATTTATCTCAAAAAGTGGCATATGACAATAGCACAGATGACGTTTTAGAATCAGTTCACGTTCCCACTGCTCAAACAGGAAACAAGTTACAAAAGACAAATTTCTGAACCAACCACCTCTGAGGTGACTGACCTCAATAAAGAGCCCAATCATTACACTGAAAGTGCTTCTTTTATCTCAGAAACTATTTGTAGTTGGTTTATTGAGGCGAATGCCTGTCACGGCAACAGGCATAAAAGTTTCGGCACAAATAAGGAAACAATTGGCAGATAAAGTTTCATGGCAATAATGAGCACTTAACGATAGCGCGTAGTGTAAACAGATATGGCCAGCAAGCAAGATAACTGAGGTAAAGGACTTGCCGCTCAGATAGGGTTTCAGTGTTGGAATGTTCTAGAGATATCTCAATTAACGGAGAATGATTGTTTTTCTTGTTTGCTCCAGAAGGTTCTCAGTTCATGAATTTGTGCATAAAAAGAAGCCATGGCTAGTGATTAGAGTAGTTGTGAAATGAGAGATAGCCAGCTGTGTTGTTGTAACGACAGCTAAAGATGTAATCTGCTGTCACTGTTTGTTATTGTGATCAACCTTGTAAGACTGTGTATATGTGATTTAATGTTCTTACGTGAGAATGGAATAGTGTATTTCGACGATAATAAAGGAGATTTTTAATTTCTGCAACTCAGCCATTTTATTCTACGAACCCACAAAGTTACAATATAAACAAGTAAGTGACGAGTATCAATAAACCAACTACAAATAGTTTCTGAGATTAATTTTGACGTCACTGTTACTAAATTCCTCCAAACACATATGCTTCTTTTATATTAGATGAAGATCCCTTAGAGGATAAAACATTCAAAAAGAAGACAGAAAATAAGGCAAGTAACCCTCCTGTCAAAAAAGTCAAAACTAGTATGGACGAAATCCTTTCACCAATAAAGAAAGTAATAGAAGAAGCACCACAAGATTATGCATTAAACTATATACAGCTTTTAAGCTTCTATGAGAATGCTACTGAGAATGAACACATTATTAAAATTGCAGAAAATTATGATATTAGTTTAGACAACATCTCACAAACCAAAGTTTAAAGAACAAAACCACACAAATGGAAAAAAAATTACTCGCCACCCTAAATGTTGAAAAAAGCACTCTAGCTACAAGTCAATAACATGACCATAGTAATGGCTACATCATATGGAAAGAAACCCTTTTACTAAAGATAACTCTTCATTATTATCTAATTTTGCATTATGGCTTGTACAATTTTGCAGTGGAATATTAATGGAATAAAACCCCAACTAGAAGAACTGCAATTCTTGATAAATAAGCATCAACCTAAAATTATATGCCTCCAGGAAACAAACTTCAGAGAAAATTACATTTATCCAATTAAAAAGTATATGCCATATAATAAAAACCGATTTGATACTGCCATACAAGAGGAGGAGTGGCAATCTACAATAATAATAGTATAAACCAAAAAATTATACAGCTGAATACTACACTTGAAGCCATTGCAGTTAAGGTATACATACCTAAAGAAATTTGTATGTTATGTCTAACTGCCAAACAGTGTTGACATCAATTTAAATATGTTGTTAGAATTATACTGGTTGCCAAACTAGAATGTGATTGAAAGTTAATAAGCACATGGAAAAACACTTTAAATAAATGGGAGGGAATGAGTACATCATAACGGTTGTCATAGTAACGATCAGAGGCACCAATTAGAGTAGAGACGTTTCCATGACAATGTTACACGCTAAACCTTAGTTGCCAATATTCCTAACATGTGCTTAGCATGACCTGCGGGCGAGCGAGTTACGCAAACACTGCAGTAAACACAATACCTTTTTGTTTGTTTCTCTGCTGATTACACTGCATAAACAAAATGCCTTCACGTATGTTGCTGTTCTTATTTTAAACAACAGTTAGACATCCTGTACTGGCAAGTTCCTTTGCATTTTATTTGTGGCAATTTGTCTTGGTTTACATGTGTCTGGGTACGTGTATCTGTGCGTGTGTTGTGATCATTTACAATTGTGTTTTAATGAATATTTAATTATGTCTAAAAATAGTGACAAGCAAAAACCTGAACATGCTCGGGAATCAAATAAAACTATATTTGGTAAAGGTATTCCAATTAAAGGACAGGCACGGGAAATAATATGCTGTGAGAGAATACTTCGAAGAGGAGAAATTGAAAGGAGAACCTATTATTCCATTCTCTATGGTGCTTGATAGGACTTCACGTGCTGTAGGTATCAGCAAAAATACTGTGGTTAAGATTGGAAAAGAAAAGTATTTTAAAGAAGTCAGGCATTGGGGTCTAAATTAGAAACTCCCGGAAAAAAAAGAAAAGGAAGTAAGCGTATCACCAACTTGGATCCTTTCCAGCACGATGTAATTCGCAGACATATTTACTCATATTACAGCAGAAAGGAGCATCCTGCTATTTTCAAGCTGCACGTTTCTCTAGGGGAAGCCGAGCTGTTTCAAGATAGCAAGACTTATATGTGTTTGGAGGAATTTAGTAAAAGTGACATCAAAATTAATCTCAGAAACTATTTGTAGTGACGAGTATTAATAAACCAACTACAAATAGTTTCTGTGAATAGCAAGACTTCTTTGCGTAGAATAGTGATAAAATCAGGTTTTCATTACAAAAAAGTAAATGGCAGAAAATTGCTAATGGAGAAACCTGACATCTCTGCTTGGCGATGCAGATTCCTTCGGGAAATTCTTACCCATGATTTTGAAAATATTGTCTGGCTCGACGAGACACGGGTAAATGCCAATCATTCCGTCAGCAAAGTCTGGATTGACGATACGCTGGAAGGAACAATGACTGTGCCCTTGGGCAAAGGAGGCAGAATTATACTTCTACATGCAGGAACTGCATCAGGTTTTGTTCCCAACTGTGGTCTTGTTTTTAAATAAAAAAGACGGTACACTATCATGAGGAAATGAACCGTAACACCTTTCTTAAATGGTTCACAGAACAGCTTCTTCCAAATTTAACCAGACCATCTGTTATAGTAATGCACAATGCCAGTTACCATTCAGTAATTTTTGACAGAGCACCAACAATGGGTACAAGGAAAAATGAAATTATTCAGTGGCTTGCTGCTGTAATATACCAGTGAAGGAGGAACTGAAGAAAAGTGAGTTACTGGAACATTTGAAGGCGAATAAACCGCAATTTCCAAGCTATGTAGTCGATGGCATTGCTGCAGAACCCGGTCATAAAATAGTTTGTCTTCCCCCTTATCATTGTCGTTTTAACCCGATCGAGTTGATTTGGGCTGAAGTAAAGGCCGAAACAATAAAGACTTCATCGTCAATAATAAAGCTGACAGAAGAGGCTCTAACATCAATAAAAGCTGAAAACTGGAAAAAAGTGGTGACTCACACAAAAGGCGTAATAAGTGCTGCTTGGGATAATGAAGGCATTTTGGAAGACACTATAAACAACTTATTTCCAAGGGGGATTCCAGCAGCTCTTCGGATGATGACGGCAGCGGCAACATTGTTTATCAATTGAGCAGCAGCAACGATTCAAGCGATTCGAATATAAGTGGCTTTTCCCACTTCAGTAAGCATCAACATTTCACAGCTATGCCTCTTTTGTTGCGATGATCTTTAAATTCATGTGTTCTTGATGTTCAAGTGCTTGTATGTAGATCCACGACTTTGCTATTGTCTTTGTGTATAGTATTGAAGAAGAAGGAGAAGGAGGACGAGGAGGAGAAGAAGGAGAAGGAGAAGAAGGAGAAGGAGAAAGAGGAGAAGGAGAAGGAGAAAGAGGAGAAGGAGAAGGAGAAGGAGGAGAAGAAGGAGAAGGAGGAGGAGGAGAAGGAGGAGGAGAAGGAGAAGAAGCAGGAGGAGGAGGAGGAG
>CM060948.1:850916-995916 GCA_030765055.1 Mantis religiosa
CAGGCGCGATCAATACCGGAGGCGACAGTCAGTTGAGAGTGTGAGCCGGGCAAGTAGTGTTGTTGTGGCGAGCGGTGTGTAAGTAGCGCCGAGTGTACGTGTAAAGTCGAACTGGCAAAAATGTAATTGTGTACATTAAATTGTAATTGTGATATTGGAATAAGGTGGAAATAAAGAACATTTTGAGTGGTGTAATTGAACTTTTTAAATTTTACGAACCCACAAAGTCACAATAAATAATAATAATAATAATAATAATAATAATAATAATAATAATAATAATAATAATAATAATAATAATAATAATAATAATAATAATAATAATAATAATAATAATAATAATAATAATAATAATAATAATATAATAGTAATAGTAATAATATTAATAATAATAATAATAATAATAATAATAATAATAATAATAATAATAATAATAATAATAATAATAATAATAATAATAATAATAATAATAATAATAATAATAATAATAATAATAATAATAATAATATAATAATAGTAATAGTAATAATATTAATAATAATAATAATAATAAAATTAATAATAATAAAAATTAATAATAATAATAATAATAATAATAATAATAATAATAATATAATAATAATAATAATAATAATAATAATAATAATAATAATAATAATAATAATAATAATAATAATAATAATAATAATAATAATAATAATAATAATAATAATAATAATAATAAAAAATACCCATTGCAGTCATAGCTGAATCACCTTCATACCCGTAATCCTATCGCGCTCTCCACGTGGCAGCAATAAGCGGCAACGGTCACCTCTTTCTCCGTACTAAATGTCAAATCACTTTCTAGATTGGCAACCAGTTTAGTAAACCAATTACCCACACCATTTATAATAATTGTTGACTTTAATAGTCACAACAGTTATGGGGTTCTACTTTCACTGATCAACGGGGAAAAATAATACAACAGATGATTGAGAAAACTGATATAATATTATTAAACCAAGGACAACCAACCCCATAACACTCTAAGTTGCATAGACCTCACTATGTGCTCACCAGATATAGCACATTTGTTTAATTGGTCAGTTTCTCAAATTCTTCATCATGGGAGTGACCATTTTCTGATTTATATAAACAGTGATTCAATTTCTACTAATAACTATAGAGTGCCTAAATGGATCCTAAATAAATGTTATTGGACAAAATTTAGATTCTGCATCAACTATATTCTGAAAGAGCTGCCACCACCTACTGAATTCCAAAATTATAATATAAGTGACTTAGTTGAACATTCTACGGCGCTAGTTAAAGTAGCCAAATCTATGGTCCCACAAATGTCCAGTACTACAAGTTCCAAAACTGCTCCATGGTGGAATGACTCATGCAAAGCAATTACTAGAGATAAAAATTGAGCCTTCTTCAAATACAAAAAGTGCCTCACACTAGAATATAAACTGAATTATCTTCAGCACTGCGAAAAGGCACGAAGAACGATTAAAGACAGTAAAAAGGAATCCTGGACATGTTTTGTATCATCACTAAACCAGACAACACCACAATGTGAAATTTGGAAAAAAATCAAGAAAATCAATGGCAGCCGTAAGTTTTTCCAAACAAATATGCTTAAGCATCCTCAAAGTGACTCATATCTAACAGATTTCAAGCAGATGGCTGATCTTTTAGCTGAATCATTTTCTGAAATATTTAACAATAATGATCCAGTGTTCCTAAGAATCAAAAACGAGCAACAAACATTTGTAACACAAAGAATGAAGAACGATGATTCACTGGAATTTAATGATGCCATACAAATGCCAGAATTGTCAGGAATTCTAAAAAAAAAAAAAAAAAAATGTGGTAATACTAATCCAGGACCTGACTCAATACCCTATAAAATAATACGGCAGTTGCCTGAAGACGGTCTAATATACCTACTGGCATTGCATAACTTTCTGTGGTCTACTAAAGTATTCCCTGAACAGTGTCAAAGTGCCATAATAATACTGTCACACCAGATAATACCAGCTGGCAGAAAGACAGATGGCACTGAGGCCATGCCTACTCGTGTGGCGGAATGGCTCTTGCTGTGGGCGCGAGGCAGATGGATGGTGCTAGGCCACGTCTACGCTATGCGTAGCGCTAATGACGAGCCTAGTAGAGACGGGGTATGGAGAGAAATAGCCAGAAATTACTGGATACCCCTGTCCTGCCGCCTTGAAAGACTGATTCTTCGCTAGTTGTCGGAAACTTCCAGATACTGCGATTTGTGTAAATAAGTGATGCATTGGATGAGTCAGTCAGTTTTAGAGTTTGAGTCAGAGCTTACGGCAAGGTGCCGAGTGGACCTGCAACTGCTGAATTGTGTTACGTAATTGTGTGTGGTACATGCTTTAGTGTAATCGGCAAGTGTACCAAGTGTAATTCGGCGGAAATAAAGAACATTTTGAGTTTGTGCAACTTGGATTTTTAATTCTTGGAACCCACAAAGTCACAATACCAATTCTCAAGCCTTGATAAAGGTGGCTCATTACCTCAAAGTTATAGACCTATAGCACTGACATGCTGTATGTGTAAAGTATTGGAAAAAATTGTAAATAACAGGTTGAGATGGACCTTAGAAAAAAAATGACTTTTTTACTTGTGTACAAAGTGGATTTAGAAAATATCACTCTACTACAAATAATCTCTTATCCCTTGAAACAGCAATATGGAAAGCATTTAATGCCTCTCAACATTTAGTCACAATCAGTCTGGACATAGAAAAAGCCTAAGACACTGTATCCAAGGAATATATATTCAAAACCCTACTGGAAAATAATATTAACGGAAACATGATATATTTTATAGAAAATTTTCTGAAATGTAGGAATATTCAAGTAAGTCTGAAAGATCAACTTTCCAAAAGAGTATATGTAAACAATGGTGTTCCACAAGGATCTGTACTAAGTGTGACACTATTCCTAGTTGCTATCAATGACATAATATCTAACGTTCAAGCACCTGTATAAGCAACTCTGTTTGCAGATGATCTCACAATATTTTGTCAAGGTAAAAACTGTTAGAGGGAACGATATCAAATATGGAGACTTGGTTACAAGAGACTGGATTAAAACTTTCAGTGAACAAAAGTAAATGTATAGTTTTTTCAAAAACTAGGGAAGAACCTATTGAACCTGGAATACATGACCATAGTCAAAATTCAAGTAGTTAAAACAATAAAACTACTTGCTGTTACATTTGATCCAAGATTAACATGGGTCCCTCACATAAAACAACTTTGGAATAGTTGTAAACAAAATCTGAATATTCTCAAAATATTTACAGCCAACAACTGGGGAGCAGATTACTATGTTCTTAGTATGACCTACAAAACATTAATCCGAAACAAGATAGATTATGGATCTATAATCTATAATTCAGCCAGACCCAGGACACTTAAAATGCTTGATGTGTGTGTGTGTAGTGTTTAACGCCCGCTTTTACTACATACGGCACCGCAGGCGGTGACACTGATGATACATGAGATGAAGATGGAGCACCGGTGGAATGAGATGGCGGGGGAAACCGGAGGTCCCAGAGAAAACCCGCCCCAGCGCCGTGTTGTCCACCACAAAACTCACTTTGCGGTCACCTGGAATCGAACCCGGGCCGCCTTGGTGAGAGCCAAGCGGTCTAACCACTGAGCCACGGCGCGACCTAAAAAAAAATGCTTGATGTGATACATGCAGCATTACTACGAATAATTCTTGGAGCTCATCGCACCAGTCCTATTGAAAGCTTACAGACTGAAGCAGATTAACCGCCACTTGAAGTAAGAAGAAAACAGTTAAGCCTTACATACCTGTTAAGATCAACTGCATTCATTAATCCATCTAAAGTCATTGATGCCAAATGCACTACAACAGATGAAACATCACAAATATTTGCAGTTCCATATGCACAGAGAATTTCCTGTTACTTGAAACAACTTAGACTAGAACTTCCCTTGCTAATATGCAGAACTAGTAAAAATGAAATTCCCCCATGGAGAGTTTCAGTTCTAAAGATAAATTTGGAAATGTCTGAATATATTAAAGGTCAAGTGGACAGAACAGTGTACCACAAACTATTTAAAGATAATAAATGCACATTATCCTGGGTATATGGAAATTTATACTGACGGTTTCCATTCTCAGTTTGGAAATGGCTGTGCTGTTACAATACTATATAAACTACCAGAATTCTACACAACATTCTCTAGTGAATTATGTGCATTTAAAAAAGTCCCTAGAAGTGATACAATCTGCAATACACCCAAAATATGTGATTTACTCAGATTCCTCGAGTGCTTTATTGTCCCTCCAAGATTTGTTGTCCACTAAATTGATAATCAAATATATCAAAAATTTGTACAATAAACTTATTCTAGAAGACAAAGAAATACTGTTGACGTGGATACCATCCCACCAAGGAATAGCCAGAAATGAAAAGGCTGATGAAGCTGCTAACAATCACTGGTATACCCTCCAATACCTATTCCACATGAAGATGTTATAAGCCATATCAAAAAGGAAATAATTCAGGAATGGAAACATCATTGCCTAGAAACCAATGTACATAGTAAAGTCCGACAAGTGAAACTAAACACATCTCCTACTCAGTGTCTTTATAAACATACAAGTAGAAAACAACAAATATTACTCTCCAGACTTAAGAATTGAATATACAAAGCTTACACATGATTACCACCAACCAACCATTATCAGTAAACCATATTATAAATGAATGTACTCGCTACTCAAACAGAAGAGTCTACAATCACTGTATTTATTTTTACAAGACTGTAAATTAACTTCTTCAATATGAAAATCAATTGTGTTACCTGGTTTCGGTGTATTATGTGAAGTGAGATAAGTAATACACAACAAGTATGAACATAGCACTGTACAATATCGATTCTTCAGTTCTTTATGAAGGTATAGTTTATGTGAACTTATATGTTTATATTGTACCATATACTAATAGTTCCTAAAATGTTAATTGTACTGATCTACTTTACCATCTTATAGCTGTCGCTATAGGAGCATTGTTGTTAGCTGACATTAAATAAATTTATCTTTATAAAAATATATATTATTCACTAATAGTCTAGATCTACACAGTTCAAAATGGAAATGGAGGAAGGTGGAATCTTACTTTTCTGGCTTTAAAAGTCATAAAACCAAAAAGGAACTCATTTTTGGAATTTATAGGAAACCCTTGTACTTAGGCAACTATAAGGTGTGTTCAAAATGAAATGAGCTGGAGACATAATTACAGAAATCAGTACCTGTATGCTAGAAGTATTGGCCCTGGCTGTTGACACACTTGTCCCACTGTGACACAAGGAGGTGAATGGCTGAAGTACCGGGGCTGCAATGAAAGCCAGTTCCGCACATCCAGCTGGACGTAGTCATCTGAGGTGAATCGTTTGCCCCTCAAAGCCTTTTTAAGGGGACCAAAAATAACGGTGAGATTGCCTGGACTGCCTGGTCGTTCTGATTTGATCGCTTGGCAAAGGTTAGTCAAGGATTTTGAGTAAAGCTGGACACTCACTGTTGTCCCGTGCTGCAGGAAGTGTAATCTGAATGGGGCCATCTTAGTAAAAGAAGAACGTGTGTGTGTGTGTGTGTGTGTGTGTGTGTGTGTGTGTGTGTGTGTGTGTGTGTGTGTGTGTGTGTGTGTGTGTGTGTGTGTGTGTGTGTGTGTGTGTGTGTGTGTGTGTGTGTGTGTGTGTGTGTGTGTGTGTGTGTGTGTGTGTGTGTGTGTGTGTGTGTGTGTGTGTGTGTGTGTGTGTGTGTGTGTGTGTGTGTGTGTGTGTGTGTGTGTGTGTGTGTGTGTGTGTGTGTGTGTGTGTGTGTGTGTGTGTGTGTGTGTGTGTGTGTGTGTGTGTGTGTGTGTGTGTGTGTGTGTGTGTGTGTGTGTGTGTGTGTGTGTGTGTGTGTGTGTGTGTGTGTGTGTGTGTGTGTGTGTGTGTGTGTGTGTGTGTGTGTGTGTGTGTGTGTGTGTGTGTGTGTGTGTGTGTGTGTGTGTGTGTGTGTGTGTGTGTGTGTGTGTGTGTGTGTGTGTGTGTGTGTGTGTGTGTGTGTGTGTGTGTGTGTGTGTGTGTGTGTGTGTGTGTGTGTGTGTGTGTGTGTGTGTGTGTGTGTGTGTGTGTGTGTGTGTGTGTGTGTGTGTGTGTGTGTGTGTGTGTGTGTGTGTGTGTGTGTGTGTGTGTGTGTGTGTGTGTGTGTGTGTGTGTGTGTGTGTGTGTGTGTGTGTGTGTGTGTGTGTGTGTGTGTGTGTGTGTGTGTGTGTGTGTGTGTGTGTGTGTGTGTGTGTGTGTGTGTGTGTGTGTGTGTGTGTGTGTGTGTGTGTGTGTGTGTGTGTGTGTGTGTGTGTGTGTGTGTGTGTGTGTGTGTGTGTGTGTGTGTGTGTGTGTGTGTGTGTGTGTGTGTGTGTGTGTGTGTGTGTGTGTGTGTGTGTGTGTGTGTGTGTGTGTGTGTGTGTGTGTGTGTGTGTGTGTGTGTGTGTGTGTGTGTGTGTGTGTGTGTGTGTGTGTGTGTGTGTGTGTGTGTGTGTGTGTGTGTGTGTGTGTGTGTGTGTGTGTGTGTGTGTGTGTGTGTGTGTGTGTGTGTGTGTGTGTGTGTGTGTGTGTGTGTGTGTGTGTGTGTGTGTGTGTGTGTGTGTGTGTGTGTGTGTGTGTGTGTGTGTGTGTGTGTGTGTGTGTGTGTGTGTGTGTGTGTGTGTGTGTGTGTGTGTGTGTGTGTGTGTGTGTGTGTGTGTGTGTGTGTGTGTGTGTGTGTGTGTGTGTGTGTGTGTGTGTGTGTGTGTGTGTGTGTGTGTGTGTGTGTGTGTGTGTGTGTGTGTGTGTGTGTGTGTGTGTGTGTGTGTGTGTGTGTGTGTGTGTGTGTGTGTGTGTGTGTGTGTGTGTGTGTGTGTGTGTGTGTGTGTGTGTGTGTGTGTGTGTGTGTGTGTGTGTGTGTGTGTGTGTGTGTGTGTGTGTGTGTGTGTGTGTGTGTGTGTGTGTGTGTGTGTGTGTGTGTGTGTGTGTGTGTGTGTGTGTGTGTGTGTGTGTGTGTGTGTGTGTGTGTGTGTGTGTGTGTGTGTGTGTGTGTGTGTGTGTGTGTGTGTGTGTGTGTGTGTGTGTGTGTGTGTGTGTGTGTGTGTGTGTGTGTGTGTGTGTGTGTGTGTGTGTGTGTGTGTGTGTGTGTGTGTGTGTGTGTGTGTGTGTGTGTGTGTGTGTGTGTGTGTGTGTGTGTGTGTGTGTGTGTGTGTGTGTGTGTGTGTGTGTGTGTGTGTGTGTGTGTGTGTGTGTGTGTGTGTGTGTGTGTGTGTGTGTGTGTGTGTGTGTGTGTGTGTGTGTGTGTGTGTGTGTGTGTGTGTGTGTGTGTGTGTGTGTGTGTGTGTGTGTGTGTGTGTGTGTGTGTGTGTGTGTGTGTGTGTGTGTGTGTGTGTGTGTGTGTGTGTGTGTGTGTGTGTGTGTGTGTGTGTGTGTGTGTGTGTGTGTGTGTGTGTGTGTGTGTGTGTGTGTGTGTGTGTGTGTGTGTGTGTGTGTGTGTGTGTGTGTGTGTGTGTGTGTGTGTGTGTGTGTGTGTGTGTGTGTGTGTGTGTGTGTGTGTGTGTGTGTGTGTGTGTGTGTGTGTGTGTGTGTGTGTGTGTGTGTGTGTGTGTGTGTGTGTGTGTGTGTGTGTGTGTGTGTGTGTGTGTGTGTGTGTGTGGTGTTGTGTGTGTGTGTGTGTGTGTGTGTGTGTGTGTGTGTGTGTGTGTGTGTGTGTGTGTGTGTGTGTGTGTGTGTGTGTGTGTGTGTGTGTGTGTGTGTGTGTGTGTGTGTGTGTGTGTGTGTGTGTGTGTGTGTGTGTGTGTGTGTGTGTGTGTGTGTGTGTGTGTGTGTGTGTGTGTGTGTGTGTGTGTGTGTGTGTGTGTGTGTGTGTGTGTGTGTGTGTGTGTGTGTGTGTGTGTGTGTGTGTGTGTGTGTGTGTGTGTGTGTGTGTGCGCGCGTGTGTGTGCGCGTGCGTGTGTGTGTGTGCGCGCGCGTGTGCATGTGCGTGCGCGTGTGCGTGTGCGTGTGTGTGTGTGTGTGTGTGTGTGTGTGTAGTGTTTAATGCCCGCTTTTACTACATATGGCACCGCAGGCGGTGACACAGATGATACATGAGATGAAGATGGAGCACCGGTGGAATGAGATGACGGGGGAAACCGGAGGTCCCAGAGAAAACCCGCCCCAGCGTCGTGCTGTCCACCACAAATCTCACTTTGCGGTCACCTGGGATTGAACCCGGGCCCCCTTGGTGAGAGCCAAGAAGTCTAACCACTGAGCCACAGCGCGGCCTAAAAGAAAAACGTCAGCATAATCTTTCCTGCATTTGTGTGGATGGCTTTGGCTTTTTTTTGGTGGTGGTGACCCTGGATGCTTCCACCGGAGACTTTGTCATTTTTATTCTGGTTTGAAGTGATGACAACATGGCTCATCTCCAGCCACCACTTATACCAGGAACTCATTCCCTTCTCCAGCATATTGCTGCAGATGACTAAGACGGGCCATTTGACATGCTTCTTGGTGTGGTGGAAGACTGTGGTGCACCCATTGGGCACACACTTTACACAAGAGCAGTCATTCCTTAATGATGGTGTGAACACTTCCGATGATCAATAATCCAACTTTGGCGGCTATGCCTTTCACGTTCACTCGGCAGTCCTGGGTAATGAGTACATCAACCAGCTGGACGATGTCATCAGTAATGCAGTGTGGTGCTCCAGAACGTGTATCATCAACTAACGACACCCATCCTCCCTTGAAGTGCTTGTACAACGCCTTGACCCTTGCAAGGGACATGATGTGTTTGCTGTACACTTTTGACTTTCGTCAATGAATTTCCGTTCCCCCTACTCCTTCCACTGTCAGAAAAGAAACAACACTTCTTTGCTCTTCTTTTCATGCCTCCATTTCACTGTTTGCAATGTACATGACAGCATTGGACAATTGATGCATGCTGCTGTTAGCTTTGTAGTCAAGTGACATGCATGCGTGCCCTCTAACAATGGGCTGTGAACAACACTTCATTACACCCGCAACGATATTACCATCCTGTCATCGGTTTGCACATACCAGACTCTGGCTTGTTTAGTTTTGAATGCCCCCTATAGATAGAGAACAATAGCTTCAACACAATATCTCACAGACTTGCAGTCTTCAACTTTAATATACTCACATCAGCATAGAAGAATACAAAAAGGAATACCTACATATACTCCATACAGTATCAGTCAGTCAATGGTTTCAGCCCTAACACCATACAACAAAGGATGAACAAACACAAGAAAGTTAAAACTACCATGGAGACTACCACATTAAAATCTCAAAAAGACATTTTCCAGTACAATAAATTCACCTGTATTTCTTGGGCAGACCAAAAATTTAAGAAAATATTGTGACTTTGTGGGTTCGTGAAATTAAAAGTCCAATTACACAAACTCAAAAATGTTCTTTATTTCCACCCACTTACAGTTGAACACTTGCTAATTACACAGAATTACGTAATGCACACAATTACAATTCACCAGTTCGTCCGTTACCGTTCCACTGCACGCTCAAAGTTACATACACTCTTCCGATGCACGTACACAGTCTTCTCGTGCGTTCACTAGCTCGTCAAGCACTGACCTTCTCCAGCCCAACGCGTTGCTTATATAAGACCAACTGGCCAATCTAGAAGGTTCCGGATTAGATGAAATATCCCGTAAGTTCGAGAAATCAAGGGGAGTGGAAAGAGACGGCACAGTAATGTTTTTCCAGCCACCCCTCGTTACCGCTATATGACAAATGAGTGGGCGTGTCCGAGCGCCTCCGTCTCCTGATGCTGCCGCCGGCCGGTTCTATAGGGAGTTCCAGCGTTCGGGTGACAATATTCAGAAAACACAACTTCATTCTAGCATTTCAAAATACATGCAGTATACACAACTTACTCTGTACACACTTCAAAGACAGAATCCTCTACACTGAGAAATCAGCATTAGAAATCAACTCTGTATTCTGATGGCATCAAGTGGTATTTTACTGCAAAGCCATGTACAAGATTTCAGAATGAACCCGGGGTCCATAGAGCTTAGAATTACCCGACATTCATCTTTCAGGATAAGGGAAAACCCCGGAAAAACCTTATCCAGGTAACTCACCCTGACCGAGATTCAAACTCGGGACCTGTTGAACGTGAGGCAAACATGCTACCTCCACGCTACCGAGGTGGGCTAATTCCTCTATTATAGGTATGAAGGAAGTAAAGGCAACATTCTGAAAATTACAGAAAACAAGAAAACGAAGAAATTAAACAAGCATGTGATAATAGGCCGATACGAGAAGCAGAAACATACAGCTGAAAACAGATCTTCAGAATAAAGATATAAAAAAGATTTGGATTTGGATCAATGTCATGATTTTCGTTCCAAAAATGAAATGCTACTGCTGACTTATCTTCTTGTTTCAATCTGATGTTTCTAAAGTGCTCTTTGACTCTGGTTTTTAGTTTGACCTACGTAGCATTTTTCACAATTCTTACAACTTATTTGGTATATTCTGGATCTGTTAACTGATGGGATTTCATCTTTTGTTTTTGAATTTAGCAATTTTAAAATTGAGTGTCTATTAGTAGGTGCCAAGGTGTAATTTGGTTCCTTGAAGATCTTTTTAAATTTATTAAATGTTTTTGGGTGATATGTGAATGAACTGAATATGCTGTTGCTTTCTTTTTCTTTGATCCAAATCCAAAATTATTAAAAGGAGTGATAAACCAAAATAAACTGACAACATGGGAGAACATATTCATATGGAAAAATAAGGATCACGTAATGAACTTTGAAATCCCACCAGTAGATAATTTGACAAAGAAGTTCATAGTTCCACCACCAGAGAGAGAGCAGACAACAACACATGCCAGTTGGAAAGAGATTGAAAATGGAGATGAATGCCTTTGAAACTAGTCTCTCATTAATATAAACAAGTAAGTGACGAGTATTAATAAACTAACTACAAATAGTTTCTGAGCGCAATAAAGAACTTTAGGCAAGCAATTGGAAAACTGACATGAACAAATTTAAGTGCAGTGAATATCCCAATTAGGCAAGACCTAATACCAACCTCCTTGAATGACTTAAATCTTGAACTAGATAAACTGTAGGTTAGTCAATATGTCAAGATATCAAGATATGTTTACCATGCATGGCTTACATTTTAATGGTAAAGTTAAGTTAAAGGCCTTCTAGCTTCCAGTAACAGTAAATACCTTGATGAATTTGTGCAACAAAAACCAAAAATTGTTTTATAAAATCTAGGAAATTAGATGACAGTGCCATTTAGAATAATTTTAATTGGTGTATATTAAGGGTAACACAAAAAAAACTATGACATAAATAACACAAACTATGCAAAGCACATTAAAAGTAAAGAAAAAAGTAGTGAGTTTTTAATTTTACATCAAAAGCAATAGAAGGAACTAACACTAATAACACCTGAACTAGTTAACTCTTTCAATAACATTGGTAAAGAACCAGAGATACTTTGTCTTAGCAAACATCACTTAAACAAAACAAATTGCTTAACTCGGGGTGGAAAGTAATCAGCTAGAATCATATTTTTGCAGGGAAACATTTTGTAAAGGAGGCACATACATGCAATAACATATAGTATGACTGACAGCTGGCGTTGTTAACATTATATATGTTTCTTAGGCTTGCAACAAGACCTCCAAGCCTGGAAAACATAATGTTAATTTCTGTGATGAGCAAACCTTTAAAGCTAGCTAAATTAAAACTTGAAAGACACCTCAAAAATATTCATACTGTTTGTGTATATACTGCACCCATTAGCAACGTCTAAGAGCTTATTAAGAAACTAGGGACCAGTCTAAACTAATTTTACAAATCAAATTTTGAACTCATTATCTGTAGAGAGATATAGACTTTTTAAAAGAATCTGCAAATAAAACTGATCTAATGTCATTACTAATGACATAATTTATACTATGCAGTTAATTTCCCAACAAGAGTCCATAATGAATCTAGCACAAGTTTATAGACCGTAATAAAATAAATCCTTCTATAACTTTTCTATTTATAAATGCTCTGACAGACCATGATACCCATGTCTTATGCATACACAGTTTGTGCTGACACTTTATTAAGAGCTGTCTGTAATTCAATCATATCTTTGTAACACAAAGCAAGTGGTCGTAATTGATGAGCAAATGTCAACAGTTTGAGATGTAACCATGGGAGTTCCTCAAGGATCTATTTTGGGTCCCTTTCTTTTTATCGTAGCTATTAATGATTTGCATGTTGCTACTCCTGGTAAAGTGATTTTTTTTTATGCAGATGACACCACAATACTTGATACTCTTTGTGTAAGTACCTTCAACTGGCCAAATACTTTGGATCAACTGTCTGACTGGTTTGGGGCAAATGGTTTGCATATCAACCATCATATCATAATTTCCTTAAAGATAAGTGAAGTTTTGTTATAAATAATTATATTTTGTACAAACTATTTTATTTAGTTTAAATGAAACTAGGTTGGGGTATAGAAGTGTTGGAAAATAAGTATGGGAAAGTTGAAATAATAATTGTAGGTGATTTAAATGCAAGAATAGGGGAACACCAGGTTAAGTGGATTAATCCAATTGATGAAGCTAAGAAGGAACTTGAAATAGAGATTAGGCATAGTAAAGACAAAGTTACCAATAATGAAGGGAGGAAACTTTTAGATTTCTGTGAGGAGAATAATCTTATGATCTGTAATGGCCTGAAAGCGGGTGACAAAGAAGGGGAATTCACATTTGCTAATAAAAATGGCCAAAGTGTGGTAGATATTTTAATGTATTCTGTAGGAATTGATGAATGGATCCTAGATTTTGAAGTTATGAATGTTTTAACATCAAGCTGTCACTTTCCATTAAGATTAGAGTTAGGGGAAGGCAACAAGCGTATGAAGAAGCTTGATGAAGAATGTCTCAGTGTGGTGGAAGTGTATAAGTGGAAAGAAGAGTTGCATAAAACATTTGTTAATGAATTGAATTCAGAGAGTAGTAAAATCTTACAAGTGAGGGTACAAAGCTTAACTGAGAATAAAATAGAGCAAGCCTTAGAGGCACTGGAATATATTGTTAAAAGGGCAGGGGTCGGTATGAAAATGGGGGTTTCTAAAGGCATCAGTAGGCAGTGGTTTGACAAGGATTGCCAGGTGGCAAAGGCAAGAGTAGCACAGGAATTAAAGAACTGGCGGCAATCAGGGGAAAAAGAGGAAAGGGAAAATTTCCTGATCTTGAGATGGGCATACAGGTGTCTAATGGAACAAAAAAAGATGGGAATGGGGTGAGAAAATAGGCAGAATGCTAAAAGAAGCAGCAAGAATACATGACACTAAGAAAATTTGGTCAATAATAAGAGGGCTATATAAAGATGTGCGGAGAATCACTGTTAGGACAAGATAATTATATCAGAGTGGAAAGAGGTTTGTTAGGGGGTTCGCAAATAATTAATGAATTAGATAGATATATCTCGGATGCTGAATTTTGTGAACAAATAAGGAGGTTAAAAGCTAACAAAGCTAGTGGTATTGATGGTATACCAGGAGAATTTTGGAAGGCTTGGGCACTCGATGAAACTAGGAGGAAAATAGTGATAAAGTTATTCAATAAAATAATGGCAGAAAAGAAAATTCCTAGGAAATGGAGGACAAGCATGGTATTGCCAATTTACAAGGGAAAGGGAGATAAAAGTAACCCAGCTAACTACAGAGGGATTAGTTTATTGTCTATTCTAGGGAAGATTTTCACTGGAATTCTAGCAAATAGGTTGCAAAATTGGGTTGAGAAGGAGAATAAACTATCGGAGTTCCAAGCAGGTTTTAGACCGGGCAGGAGAACATCGGACAACATCTTTATTATTAAAACAATTGTACACAAATATCTGAGCAATAAAAGGGTATATATGATATTTATTGATCTAGAAAAGGCATTTGATTCTATTAATAGAGATGCATTGTGGATAAAATTAAGCAGTAAGGGGATGTCAGGCATTTATAGAATTAATATGATATACCAAGAGAATGAGTTGTGTATAAAACTACCAGGCAACAAAGTAACTAAATCTATATAGAGTAAGGCAGGAGTACAGCAGGGATGTAAACTTAGTCCAGTATTATTTAATCTTTATATCGGTGGAATTTTAGAGGAGATATCAAGTTGTAGGGTACATTCACCAGTTATTAATAATAAAGAAATACCGGGGCTACTGTTTGCAGATGACCTAGTAGTTGGGTCCATATCAAGTGGAGGGCTGAGAAGAGCAATCGAGGCAGCCAATTCTTATTGCAATAAATGGGGTTTGAAAGTGAATGAAAATAAAACAAAGATTATTGTCTTCGAAAAAGGATACAGGTTGCGTAAGGATGAGAAATGGGAGGTTAATAGAAGAGAAATAGAGGTAGTACGGAGATTTGATTATTTGAGTACAAGGTTGAGTTCAGATGGCAGCTGGAAGGAACAACAAAAGATGTCTGTGGCAAAAGGTAAAATGGCCATGAGAGTGATAAAATCATGCTACAGTAAACTGCCAGATATAAATGTCAAATGGTCGGAGAGGATTTATACGGCAGTAGTAGAAAATAGAATGTTACATGGATCAGAGGTTTGGGGAATAGATGAGGCTTGGAGAGAGACTGATAGAGTGCATAGATCCTTTTGTAAATACATATTGGGATTACCAATAGCATCACCTAATGGGGCAGCACAATTAGAACTAGGCAGGCATTCTACTAAAGTTAAAATCTTGTCAAGGGCAATGAAATATTTATACAGAATCACTAGCTTGGAAGATGGCAATATAATTAAAGAATGTTTTCATATTCAAAAGAGAAGTAACTGGGGTGGGTCTTGGGCACATAAAATGTATGACTTGTTGAAGCAGATAGGTATGGGTCATTCTTGGATAAATGCAGAGTATGGGTATAGAGGCTTCTGGAAAGAAGTTAAGCTAAGATTAGAAGATATTGACAGACAAGACATTTTTGCCAATACAAGTGACAAAAGCTCACTGAGATTATATACAGAAATAAAAACAACCTGGGGGAGGGAAGGATATATAGAAATATGTAATAAGTTAGGACGAGAAGGTTTTGCTTGGGCGAGAACAGGAGTGAGAAACTTGAAAGGTATAGGTCAAGAGAGGGAGCTAGATAAATGTCCATTGTGTGGAGAAGAGAATGCAGATTTCCATTGCATATTAAATTGTAGTCAAACAAAGATATGGAGAGAGCAGGCTTGGCTACGTAAATGGGACAGTTTGGGGGGTGAAGTAGTAATTAGAAAAATGTTGTCAGTAAAAGGAGAAAAGAACAGGAGAAATATAGGGAATTATTTAGGGAAAGTTAAAGAGAGATGGCTAAGAACAATTAAGAGAAAAATGTAGAGTGGGATAGGTGAAATGGCAAAAGTGTAAAAAGGAGCAGAGGGCCTCCAATACACAAAAACCTAGGGTTAGGTGTATGGGGACTGAATTGCTATTCAATGGTGGGCAACATGATAACATGATAGGATTTTCAGGATTTAGGAATATATGGCATATTTCAGTATGGATTTTATAATTGTAATCTTGATTTTGTATTTCCATTTGTTGATGTAAAAGGAAATAAATTACTACTACTAGTTTAAATGATAAACACTGTAATAAGCAGAGAGTTAAACTACTTGGAATATGGTTGGACAACAAGCTTAAAATGTGTGTTCCAATAGTACTTTATTACGTGTTTATTATAGTTTATTTCATTGTCATTTGAATTATGGTATTTTGCTATGATGTAGCAGTGGAGAAGGCAACCAGCTATTTTTGCTACAGAAGAAGGCTCTTAGAATAATAAAAAATTGTGATTCTCACCAACATTGTGGACCTATTTTTAAAGAATTTGGTATTTTAACTGTGGCATATTTGTATGTATTTGCATGCTTGAACTACATTCATCTTCAAAAGACAGATGAGGCACTTTTTTCTGATATACAAGCTTATGATATTAAGGGTAGGAATAGGGTACCTGCTAAATTTTGCTTACAGAAATTTCAATTCTCATCTGTATTTTGGAGTGAAATTATACAATAAATTACCTTTAAAAGTAAGACAAATTATTAATGAAAATTCTTTTAAAACTAGTGCTGACGAAACCTATTGCATTGTATGCCAAATGATGAAATAAATGATTAATTATTAATTATCATCATCATCAGGGGCGGCCAGTGAGGCATTGTATTGGCAGTGCCATAATAATTAATTAGTAATGAATGAATGAATAAATAAATTAATTAATACAAAATAAATAAATAAGGGTTGTTAAAATATAAACATGTGTACCAGTTTCGAATGATTTAGGTAATCTTATCAACAATCCATCCTGGTTTATAATATACTGTACCGAACAGAACGTACAGGGAAACGGAAATAGATAATACATCCGCAGTCTTGTTACGCACAGGTGTAAGGAGTACAGTAAAAGTTTCATAATACAATTCATGGAGAATGTGATACGAAGCGTTTGTGTACGATTTCGCGATAGAGAGACAGTTATCTTAAGTCCCGTGCTTTACTGCACTCTAACGGATAAAGCGTAAGATATGCGCCAGAGAAATCTCGGCACTACCTTCTCCCATAAGAAGCTGTGTATAAGCAGACATCTAGCCCTTAACACAGGCGCTTATGAGCGTAGACGGTGCCGTTCTGGAATCGGCACCATACCAAGGAAAACAACCAGAACAGAGAACTTGCGTTTAATGCGGCTATTCACACGAGGGAGCAGACACTCAGAAACAATCTTTTTTGGCAAATCCTATACACTTCTCTTTCTTTCGTTTTCAGACAAATGGTGCCAAGGCACAGCGGCACTACCTCAGAAACCGCCCCTGATCATCATCATCATCATCATCATTACTATTATTAAATAGAAAACTCACAGTAAGAGAAGTAAATGAGAATTTAAATTGAATTCATTGTTAGCACTAGAAGAGTGGATCACTGTCTAATCATAAAAATGGTATCACTGCAACATTTAATTTGTTTTTAAGCATCTAAGTAAATTACTTTAATGAATGCTTTCCGATAAAATATGTAATACACACATATACGTGTGCATATTGCAAAATTCTTAGTTAAGTTGATAACACAAAAATCAAGGCAACACAAAATAAAGACCATATGAAGTACAGTAAAGCAAAAACAAGTAGGATGAAAAGTAATAATGATATCTCAGCCCTTGTGATAAATAATAAGAAAATCAATAACACAACTAAAATTGCAAATGATTTCAATAAATTCTTTATACATTAATAATAATAATAATAATAATAATAATAATAATAATAATAATAATAATAATAATAATAATAATAATAATAATAATAATAATAATAATAATAATAATAATAATAATAATAATAATAATAATAATAATAATGCAAAAAGCATACACCTAAGTTATTTATGTAATCTATCAATACAATGTGGAGTATGTTTGATTTGCTGAAATTCTCATTTGTCAAATCTCTTAGAGAGAGAGGAGAGAGAGAGAGAGAGAGAGAGAGAGAGAGAGAGAGAGAGAGAGAGAGAGAGAGAGAGAGAGAGAGAGAGAGAGAAGGCCAATATCTTTATTTCCCGCATCATCAAAAATTTTAGAACAAATTATCTACAAGTTCACTAACAATGTGTTAAACGACAGGAAACATATAGGTGGATTACTCTGTGATTAAACTAAAGTAGTGGTGGCGGTGGCGGTGGTGATGGTGATGGTGATGATGATGATGATGTGTATATAAGGGCACTCAACTGCTTGGTCATCAACGCCCTTACAAAAACTAAATCATGGCAATAGCCAGAGATAAATTACTCAAAATAAAAAGAAAAAAATCAAAACAAACTGACAAAATAAATAAGTCAAAAAGAGAATAAACTGAATAAAAAACTATAATTAACAATAAAATACCAAAAGAAATAAAAAATTGTTTTCAATATTAATCCTCATTTACAAAACACCTACCTGCCCAGTGGTGGTCGATCAGTTTGTTCCTTTTCTTAGGGGCCGGGTTAGTATTTTCAGCAGGTTTATCCTGCCTTTTTCTCACTGTCGTTTTGGCAATGAGGACAAGATTTTCCTGCTGCACATCCTCAATGAAGGAGGACCACTTTCCTACTGGCAATTTCATTTTGAGTCGCTCGACACGATCGGAAACTGCGAGAGATGAAGATGAGAGCCACCGATCTGAGTCCTCTCCAGATGATTCCTCAGAAAATGTTCTCGGAGGAGATGGTCATGGACTGTTGCCCTCCTTTTGCTTGCTACTAGCCCTCTTACTTTCCCTGAGAAAGTCAGTTCTTTCATATGAGGTTTTGAACTTTCTGGGCGATGCATTATATATTACTGTTACACATATTCTTGAGGTAGATGCTTTCTGCGGTGACTTGGCTGCAGTGTTCTTCATAGGACTGGACTTGATACGTATGCTGACTGTTGTTCATGCTGGTGTCTGTTGCTTTGGCAGTGATCTGGGTGTAATTGTTCTTTTGTACATTACTGTCCCGCTTATGACGCTAGTTTGTGTTGCGATTTCAAGTCTAGGTACCGGCTTAGCTGCACCTGCACTGTAAGTAATGGTCCTAGGTACAGAAGGCTGACAAATATGCAAGAGTTTCCAGGCTTCCGCGAAGGAAACCCTCTCTCTTGGATCGCCTTTTCCTCCATAAAATGCGGGCATTCTCTGGAGTTAGATGAATGATTACCACTGCAGTTAACACACGTTGCAGGTGAAGTACATGCATTACCATTCTTGACTTCCCCACAGTCAACGCAAGCGGCAACTCCATTACATGAATCACTCGTGTGGCCAAAGCGCTGGCATTTATAACACCTCAATGGATTGGGTATATACTGCCTCACTTCAATAGCTTCATACCTGCCTTAATCCTTCGTGGGAGATCTACCCGATCAAAGGCAAGAAACAGGGTACAAGTGGGCACTAGTTCACCTCGTTCTTTGCGGTGAACTCGATATACATTTGTGACACCTTGTTCTGCCAAGTTTTCCTGAATCTCCTCATTGGACATACTGTCTAATGCGCTGGTATCTCTGATGGCGTGCTCACATCCTGGGTGCCACCCTGGCTTAGGTGAGAGTCCTGGCCTAGACCTTGCTCACCTCAGGGTGTCACCTCCCAGTGTAAAGACAAAGGGACCCAATCGCCTTCAGGAGCGTAACAGCTCATGCAATGGCCCCTCCCCGGGACTGACCTTTATCAGCGGATACGAACACAGTCCTACATGATAACCAGGAGCTGGGGGTTATGCGTTACCCAGTCACCCCTAGGCTTTCCACTCCGCGCTAGGTTATCTGTCAGACGTGTGTTCAGGGAGATTAGGGTCAAACACTGATGTGGACCTTGTTTGGGCGTTTGGCATTAGCTCTCTCACCACTCAGAGGCACCCAATCGAGAGATTTGGCTCGGGACCCCAGAATAGTTAATTCCCGTACCTACCGCAGTAGCCCCTAGGGGTGATTAAACTAAGGTTTTGACTGTGTAGACTACCATATACTTTTACAAAAATTAGAATATTATGACATTCAGGGAACTCCAATAAAATGGTTTAAATCTTATATAACAAACATGGGGCAAAAGGCTAATATTTCAGCACCAAATTCAATATATCAAGTATTCAAACCAAAAAGTTAGAAAACCCAGAATTCCACTAGGCTCTATTTTAGTTGTCATACAATTTAGCACCAACTCTAAAAGTTTCATAAAAGTCTTTCCATTTGCAGATGGCATAACACTAAAAGAAAATTCATATCACATAATAATGCTAATGTAATCATGATCCAATGCAAATGAGGATGAAACTGAATTATTAATAATAACTAAACACTAGTAACACAACTTCACTTATCTTATTTAAATCCTGGGACCGGTTTCAAAGCAAACATCTGCTTTATCCTCAGCCACTCAGCTTGACACTCACCCAAGCTGAGTGGCTGAGGATAAAGCAGATGTTTGCTTTGAAACCGGTCCCAGGATTTAAATAAGATAAGTGAAGTTGTGTTACTAGTGTTTAGTTATTATTAATAACCTAGTTTACTTCACTGTCAGCAGCTTCAGTTTTTTACATAAATAATGAAACTGAATGTTGATAAAACAAATTCTGTAAAATTCCTCTTCTTCTTTAACTGCCCTCTTATACCACGACGTGGTGTCAGGTTATTGTTGTTCCTCTTAACCCTTATGCGGGTTGAGAAATGGAATATCTGGATCAGTGAGAGAGGGAACCCAGGATGGGTGATCAGCCGGATGCCTGGTATGAGACAGGGAAATGGATGACAGAATGAGGGCGAGATGAAATGATAGAAAAGATGATGGAGCAATTGGTGGAATGATGGTGGGGGAAACCAGAGATCCTGGAGATAACCTGCCCCAGCATTGTGTTGTCCACCACAAATCTCACTTTGCGGTTACCTGGGATCAAACCAGGGCCAGCTTGGCAAGAACCAAGCAGTCTAACTGCTCGGCCATGGTGCGGCCCATACTGTAAAATTCACTAGTCAATATAACAAACATATCAGAACTTTGCTACAGAGATAAATGAAAATTATTTTCAATACTCAGATGCTATCAAATTTCTATGTTTATAAACCAACAAACATCTTAATTGGAAAACTCCATGATGAAATTTTCTCTAAATTAAGCTCAGCATGCTGTGCATTACAACTTTTGTCTTCTTTCAGATATACTCATATATTAAAATTAGCTAATTTTGCATACTTACATTTGCTAATGAAATATGGTATAACATTTTGGGAAGAATCAAACAGATTCAAAGACGGTTTTCAGTTAACACAAAAATGCCCTCAGAATTATATTAGTGCTTCCATGCAAAAACATTACGTAAAAAAATTGTCATAACCTAGAAATATTAACTCTTACTGGAGAATACATATACATATTGATAACTTTCTACATGAGAAATAAAAACTGATTTATTGCTAATTATGACATTCAAGATATTTGAACTTTATAAGCCATCTACTAACCTCACATATGTACAAAAGGGAGTACATTATCACTGTATTAAAATATTTAAAATGTTACCTCAAAATTTGAAGACCTGTAATAATCAAACATTCAAGATGTAACTGTAACAGTGTTTTCAGCAATGTTCATTTTATACTGTGACTTTGGTGGGTTCATGAAATTAAAAAGAGTTCAATTACACCACTCAAAATGTTCTTTATTTCCACCTTATTCCAAAATCACAATTACAATTTAATTTACACCATTCAATCTTGCCAGTTCGTCTTTACAAGTATGCTCAGCGCGACTACACGTCTGCCCGGCTCACACTTACACACTCAACTCAACTACACGTCCGTCCGCCGCGACTTACTCAACTCGACTAACTGTCGCCTCGCTTGTATCGATCGCCCCGAAGCCTCTCGAATCTTCCGTTATGGAGGGGGAAAACATTCTCGAAGCTTCGTGCATCTTCGCGCGGTAGAAGGAGGGGCCACCCCTTGCGTCTCCCTGTCTCCGTCAGTCCGCATTATCGATCGGCAACGCGAGTTCGCCGTTTGTGTGACACTGCTCCCTCCTCAAGGCTGGTCGTCCCGAACAGCGCCATCGTAGCGGGCCAGGCGGTCCAGGTGTACCACCAGCATCTTTCCTCGGTGCGATGTCCGCCCAGGTTGGTCTCGTCCCTGCCTCCACTTCCCTCAAGAGTGGCCCCAAGTCTGCGTCCGCCAGCTGCTCCCTCCTCAGGCCTGCGCCATCCCAGCCATCCGCAGGCACTGCCGTGACTACTCGAACTGCTGCGGCACGCTCCTGCCCCTCCACTCTTGTGCATTGGCCGCACTCTTCTGGACAGGGTCTTCGGGACATAGAGTCCGCGTTACCGTGACTCCTCCCTCTGCGATGTTCCAAAGTGAAGTCGTACTCCTGCAGCCTCTGAACCAAACCTGCTGTCTGGCCTTCCGGTCGCGCCGTCACCATCACCTCGCTCCTCTAGGGGACAACGTCTTCGTTCAAGATGACCCTACCGTTTCTTTGGCGCTCTTCGGGTTGACGGAGTATGACCTCTTCTCCGTTGAGCCGCAGGACCTTCCTGCCGACGTCGACCGTCGCCTCGTGGCTCCTGAGGGCATCTAGTCCCAGAATCACCTCCTCAGCCACCTTCGCGACGAACACCCACAGACGCACGGCACTCCGTCCCAAGGTCAGTTCCAGCAGGGCCTCCTTCTCCACAGGCATGGTGTCGCCCGATGCCGTCACAAGCTCGTATGGTCGGCTCGGCTTCCTCGTCGGCAAACCCTTCGCCAAGTCAGGTCTGATGATGGTCACGGCTGCCCCAGTGTCCACCAGCACGCGGCACGGCTTTCCTCTTACCCAGCCGTCCGCGATGAGGTTGTCATCCATCCGCCGGCTGACGGCGCGGATTGTCACTCGAGGGGATGGTGGTAATGGCGCCGACGTGCCCCTCTCCACGCCGGGCCTTACTCGTTCTTCCGGCCGCTCTTCCTGGTGTGGGCAGTCTCTCTGAAGGTGCCCGGGCTGTCCACACCCCCAACACAGGCCACTAGGTCTTCGCCGGCGTCCCTCAGCTGGTCTTCTGTCTCCGGCGTAGCAGACACTCCTCGTTCTCGACGTCGGGATAGATGATGTTACCTTGGCCGCCTCCATCCTTAATGCCGCTGTCAGCACCTCGTGGATGGTTTTATAATCGCCGAGCATTAGGCGCTGACGAATCTCCGTGTCCCGTACCCCGTCGACAAAGTTGTAGGCGGCTTCCCGGGATACGAACTCCAGTGGCAGGTCAACCAAGGCCTTGCTAGCCAGTTGTTCAACTGCCAGGGCGAACTCCTGCAGCGTCTCCCCCGGCTGCTGTGACCTTACCTTTAGTTGGCTGCGGTACGCTGCGGCTAAGCGGTGGTTCCCGAAACGATTCTCCAGGGCCTCCCAGATGTCCTTGGGCGCCGCCGTTGTCTGCACCGCGTTTAGGACTTCCGCGGCCCGTTCCTGGAGGCTGACTATTAGCTGTGTGGCCTCCTCCGGTGACCATCTGTTGTGCTTGGCCACTGTGTCGAACTGGCGGCGGAAGACCTCAAATGTTGACGCGCCGTCATATTTCGGCGGTTTGACGCGCGCAGATGTTGTGTCGCGTCCCGGCGCGTCGGCCTTCAAATCTTTCAGTTTCCCGCCGACGACGTCCTCTACTATGGCGTTCAGGGACTTGACGCTGCTGTCGGCCTTTCCCTCCACGTCGTCAACGCGGCTCCCCAGGTCCTCGACGCGCTCGTCCACTTGGCCCATCCGTTTGCCCAGCTCCGTCACGTTATCCCTCACGCCGGCCAATTGTTCTTCAAACTTCACGGCAAGGGCCTCGTTTGCCGCTTTCATCTCCGTGGCCAGGCTGTCGTTCGCTGCCCTCATTTCTGTGGTCAGTTCGGCCATCTTTGCGGTCATTGTCGTGGCCAAGTTGTTGTTTGCCGCTTCTGTTTTTGTTGTTAACTTGTTCATCTTTGCTAAAAGCATTTCCAATGCCGATTCCATGGCCGTAATGTTCGGTGATGTTATAGTCCCGCTTCCTGACACCAGTTGTGACTTTGGTGGGTTCGTGAAATTAAAAAGAGTTCAATTACACCACTCAAAATGTTCTTTATTTCCACCTTATTCCAATATCACAATTACAATTTAATTTACACCATTCAATCTTGCCAGTTCGTCTTTACACGAACGCTCAGCGCGACTACACGTCTGCCCGGCTCACACTTACACACTCAACTCAACTACACGTCCGCCCGCCGCGACTTACTCAACTCGACTAACTGTCGCCTCGCTTGTATCGATCGCCCCGAAGCCTCTCGAATCTTCCGTTATGGAGGGGTAAGCATTCTCGAAGCTTCGTGAATCTTCGCGCGGTAGAAGGAGGGGCCACCCCTTGCGTCTCCCCGTCTCCGCCAGTCCGCATTATCGATCGGCAACGCGAGTTCGCCGTTTGCGTGACAATACAATTAATGAATTTTTCAATAATACTTAATGGATCCATTTATAATGGCAATCAATGGCAATTAATTGTTCTAACACCCATAAATTATTGGGGAATTTATGTACCAGTATGATGTTATGGTCACTCTGTGATTGGAGCAGCGATGTTTAGAGCCTAAGATCTGTGGTTCAATTTTTCAATTCTCATTCTTTCAAATTTTGCCTACAAACAGTTTGTGTGTGTTAGAACAATTATTGATTGCTCTTATAAGTGGAAACTATAATAAAATCTTTATGGTCCAGGCCTTTAATACCTACGAACTGTAAGTTTCATTGGGATATGTCTCAATTTGAGATTTCCTTAAGGTTTACTGGAAACATGGGAGACACTTAGGAAATTTAACCATCATACCACATGTTACCATGGTAGTTTGGTGGTAGAGCAGCGCATGTAGAGTGAAAGAGATCCATGGTTCCAACTGGTTATGGCACTGAATTTTTCAGTTCTGATTCTACCTTTCAAATACACTACCATTTGTGGAAATTGCAACACCATGAAAGAGTTCTACAAATGAATCCAAACTTGGTAGATGGGTAGAAGAGTGTGCATGCAGTAAGTGATCAGAATAACAGAAATATGGATTACTCATACATCAAGTAGGAAACTGTCATGTTTCTCCAACAAGATCAGTATTGTGTCAAGTGTAGTCAGTGCAGAGCAGTCAAACAAGGTGGAAATGTTAAAGTGAGTATCAATTTGCCTGGTCAATGTCAGAGGGAGTCATATCAGCATGTGAGAGAGTTCAAACAGGTCACAATTATCAGTCTCTGGGAAGTGGATTTGTCATACTGCGACATTTTGGCTTAAACAGGACATACTACAACAGTGATGCAGCGTGGAAATAGTGGATAGAAGAGGGTTGCATGCAGTGAAGAAAAGGTAGTAGACCACGCAAGATGATCATAGCATGGGATGACTGAATGCTTTCAACAAAATAATAATGCTGTCAACTATGTTTTATACCACATCATCCTTTTCACAGTAATAACTTTCAAACTCCACTACATGTTTTCAAAAATTCTGCCAAAAAGTTTTGGTAGTAACCAAAGCAAATTATCTTCAAGTGTTATATCACACAACTTATGCACCAAACAAAATATTTCCACCAAACTTCAGGTTTAGCAATGGGAACCCACTAGCACCGTTCCTGGCCAATCTGTACATGAGTGCATTAGAAATAAGGATCACCAAAGGTTTCCCTCGAATGCTCAAACTCTGGCAGTGATATGTAGATGACATCTTTGCAACAGTACCAGAAAAACACATCAGTGATGCACTAAAACTTTAAACATCCAAGAAAATAGCATCAAGTTCACTGCAGAAATAGAAAAAGACGAGTATTTACCATTTTTGGATCTAAAAATAATCAGAAATTAAAACAGACTAAACTTTGGCATTTACAAAAAACCAACACAGACAGACAACTACATAAAAGCTAATGGCTACAACCCAAGATCCCACAAACAGGCAATCTTCAATAGTTTAACACACAGACTGGTCAACATCCCTCTCACAGCAGAAGAATACAAAACAGAATACAACAAAATTATTGAAGTAGCACAAAAAATGACTTTCCCTCATATGTTTAAAACATGGTACAGATACGTAGACGACATCTTTGCAATAGTGCCCTACAAACAAATAGATGATGCTTTGAAACTACTCAACCTGCAAGAACCCAGCATACAATTCACAGTGGAAACTGAAGAGGACTGTACTCTACCTTTTTTAGACCTTAAAATCAAAAAAAGCAATGAAAAACTAGAATTTGGTATCCATAGAAAAGCAACACACACACACACAGATAATTACATCAAAGCAAATAGTTTCAACCCAATTCCACACAAACATGCCACCATCAACAGTCTCACACACAGATTAGTAAATCTACCCCTCAGCCAGCAAGAATATCAAAACGAAGACCATCAAATCTTAAAAACTGCAATTAAAAATGGATACGGAAAAAACCTTGTAGATAAAAAACTAAAATCATTCAAACTTCAAAAGAGATTAAAACAGATCACAGCTCTCACACCAATAAAACAAGAAATTAGATTTGCTAATATAAAATTCTTTGTGGTTGGTTTATTGACACTCGTCACTTACTTTTTCATATATTTATGAGAGACTAGTTTCAAAGGCCCTGGCCTCCATTTTCAATCTCTTCCCAAAATTGAAAATGGAGGCCAGGGCCTTTGAAACTAGTCTCTCATAAATATATGAAAAAGTAAGTGACGAGTGTCAATAAACCAACCACAAATAATTTTATATTAATTTTGACGTCACTGTTACTAAATTCCTCCAAACACACATCTAGATTTGCTAAATTTACTTACCACCCCTGGGCCACAAAAAAGTTCCAAAAAATATTCAAGAAATACAATATAACATTGGCACCAAAACACAATTAAAACATTAAAAACCTACTTCACAGTAATAATACTGATAAGATAAAACCAGAGGAAAAGTCAGGCATTTACAAGATTAAGTGTAAAGACTGTGAAAAAATTTACATAGGGAGGACAAAAAGAAACATAGGCACTAGAAAGAAAGAACACTTCAGGCACTTAAGATACAAAAATATTGATAAATCCGCAATAGCAGCTCATTTCTGGTCTGAAAATCATGAAATTGAAGATAGCACAGAATTACTAAAATACGTACAAAAACATAGTGAACTCGTCATATGGGAGAGAATATACATAGAGTTAGTGAGTGAATGTGTGGTGTTTTAGGGCCCGTCGACATCAAGGTCATTTGGGCCCGGGATATACATAGAAAAACCAACTAATGAACTTTGAAATCCCGCCAGAAGAGAATCCCACATTTAAGTTCATCACTAAATCAACAGATGGCAGCAGCAACCCCAGAATTACCCACACCACTGGATCAAGCTTTAGTCGCATAAGAGCCGAAGATGCAAACGATGATTTGCAAAACATGTCCTCAAAATAGGTACGAAAGTGAAGCAGATGTGTAATAAATACGACTCATCTAAAAATTAATAATTACAAACTAGGTAACATCATATTAGAAATTACACAAGTATTTATATCACAAACTGAGGTAAGTAATGCTATAAATAGCACTTATTGAATAGGTAATTACAAGCATCACATCAGAAGTTACACAGGTATTTATTCACAAACATCACTTTAGGAAGCATTGATATGTTGACCATGTTTTAAGTATTCTTCCACTGAATAATAGCAACCTTCTCTTAAAAATGTTTTTAGAGCCAGTTTATACCTTTTTTCTGATATTATACTTTTAATGTCATCGGGTAGTTTGTTATATAATAATACTGCTTTATGTTTGCAGCTATGTGTGAATAAAGTTGTATTGTGGCTTATAATGCGTAGATCTGATTTACTTCTTGTATTATGTGTATGTATCTGCAAATTTGTTTTAAATTGAGCAAGTACAATTCTTGTCCTAACTAGAGCTTCATATATATACACACAGGGTAATGGAAGTATTTTTAGTAGTTTAAAATATGGTTTACAGCTGGTGATGAAAGGAATATTTACTATATAACGAATAGGCCTTTTCTGCAGTCTAAATATTTTTGATACATATTTAGCATTTCCCCAGCTAAGTATACCATAAGACATTACAGAATGAAAATAAGCAAAATAAATAATTCTCAACACATGTGTTTACAGACTCGCTCATTGATTTAATAACGAATGTAATTCTGCTTAGTTTCAATTCTAGTTGCTGAATTTGTTTTTCCCATTTTAAATGTTCATCTAACCATATTCCTAGAAATTTGGTATTTGATTCATATAGTAGTGATTTATTCCCTAAATATATACTTGGGAATTGAGCAGTGTTATTTAATTTGTGGTGAAAGCCTATAGCTACTGATTTTCCTTCATTTATTCTTGGCTTATTTTTTAGAAACCAATTGACCATCTTTTTGATTAAAAGTATTATTATAACTTAATACCTTAATTTTAACACACAAACTTTAAATTTTACCAACATCTATTTGTGCTTACAAAAACTCTGCAATTTTACGCATTGTTTGAAATCCATCATTTTTACAATAATTTTATACAAAATATTTTTTTATGATATATTTTTAAATTTCTGTTTAACAGCTTCTCTTTGCAATCTTTGAGAGAATAGATTATTTTCTCAATGTCTTGTGCTTGTGTGCTTGTACAACGCCTTGACCCTTGCAAGGGACATGATGTGTTTGCTGTACACTTTTGACTTTCGTCAATGAATTTCCGTTCCCCCTACTCCTTCCACTGTCAGAAAAGAAACAACACTTCTTTGCTCTTCTTTTCATGCCTCCATTTCACTGTTTGCAATGTACATGACAGCATTGGACAATTGATGCATGCTGCTGTTAGCTTTGTAGTCAAGTGACATGCATGCGTGCCCTCTAACAATGGGCTGTGAACAACACTTCATTACACCCGCAACGATATTACCATCCTGTCATCGGTTTGCACATACCAGACTCTGGCTTGTTTAGTTTTGAATGCCCCCTATAGATAGAGAACAATAGCTTCAACACAATATCTCACAGACTTGCAGTCTTCAACTTTAATATACTCACATCAGCATAGAAGAATACAAAAAGGAATACCTACATATACTCCATACAGTATCAGTCAGTCAATGGTTTCAGCCCTAACACCATACAACAAAGGATGAACAAACACAAGAAAGTTAAAACTACCATGGAGACTACCACATTAAAATCTCAAAAAGACATTTTCCAGTACAATAAATTCACCTGTATTTCTTGGGCAGACCAAAAATTTAAGTCAGAAAACACAACTTCATTCTAGCATTTCAAAATACATGCAGTATACACAACTTACTCTGTACACACTTCAAAGACAGAATCCTCTACACTGAGAAATCAGCATTAGAAATCAACTCTGTATTCTGATGGCATCAAGTGATATTTTACAATTGACAATTTTTTTGATTAAAAGTATTATTATAACTTAATACCTTAATTTTAACACACAAACTCTCAATTTTACCATCTATTTGTGCTTACAAAAACTCTGCAATTTTACGCATTGTTTGAAATCCATCATTTTTACAATTATTTTTTACAAAATATTTTTTTATGATATATTTTTAAATTTCTGTTTAACAGCTTCTCTTTGTGATCTTTGAGAGAATAGATTATTTTCTCAATGTCATGCACATTATTAACTGTCTCAGTTAACAAGATGGATGCTGTTTTTTGAGTGACACAAAAAACTCAAATTTGCAGATATGTAATTGTACTCTCCTTGAGCAAGTTCTGAAGCATCATATTGTCACCTAATTATCAGGAGGCCCGACCAGCTAGCAGCATTCAGACCACGCCTACCCGTTTGTCTTGTAGTGCTAAATAGGGGGATGGTTGGAAAAACATCGCTAGCCATCTCTTTCCCCCTCGACGTCTGGAACCTTCAGCATGATTCACTGAACCACGAGTCTTCCAGAAACAGCGATATTCCTATAAAAGGGGGCTGCAGTTGGCCAGTCAGTTAGTTCTTGGCAAGCATCCATGAGGAGCACCAAGTGAGTGAACGGACCGGAAGAATGTGTACGTGTATCAGAGGAGTTATATGTAATTGTGAGTGTAGAGTGGACCTGAGACAGACGAACTGGTGAATTGTAATTGTGTGCAATACGTAATTCTGTGTAATCAGCAAGTGTTCGGATTGTAATTCGGTGGAAATAAAGAACAATTTTGAGTGGTGCAATTGGACTTTTAATTTCACGAACCCACAAAGTCACAACTGGCGTCAGGAAGTGGGATAACGGCCATGGAATCGGCACTGGAAAAGACTTTACACAAAATGGAAGAAATGAAGGCAGCCAACGACAACCTTACCGCCGAGTTGAAGGAAATGAAGACGGCAAATGAAAACCTCGCTGCAAAAACAGAAACGGCAAATAACAACCTGGCCGCAGAGTTGAAACAAATGAACACGGCCAACGACAACATCACCGAGAAGATGGAAGAAATAAAGACCGAATTGACCACAGAAATGAGGGCAGCGAACGAGTCTGGCCACGGAAATGAAGGTGGCGAACGAGGTCCTCGCCGCCAAATTTGAGGAACAGTTGGCCGGCGTGAGGGATGACGTCGCGAAGATGGGCAAGCGGATGGGTCAAGTAGACGACCACCTTATTGATTTAGAGGAAAAGGCCGACAATAACGCCAAGTCCCTGAACGCCGTGGTGGAAGACGTCGAAGACCTTGCGAACCGCGTAAACAACCTGGAGGGAAAGGCCGACAGCAGCGTCAAGTCCCTGAACGCCATGGTGCAGGACGTCGTCGGCAGGAGGCTGAAGGATTTGAAGGCCGACGCGCCGAGACGCGACACAACATCTGCGCGCGTCAAACCTCCCAAGTACGACGGCGCGTCACGTTTCGAGATCTTCCGCCGCCAATTCGACGCAGTGGCCAAGCAAAACAAATGGTCAACAGAGGAGGAGGCCACACAGTTAATAGCCAGCCTCCAGGGACGGGCCGCGGAAGTCCTGAACGCGGTTCAGACAACGGCGGCGCCCAAAGACATCTGGGAGGCCCTGGAGAATCGTTTTGGAAACCACCGCTTAGCCGCAGCGTACCGCAGCCAGCTAAAGGCAAGGTCAGAGCAGCCAGGGGAGACGCTGCAGGAGTTCGCACTGGCAGTCAAACAAGTGGCTACCAAGGCCCTAGTCGACCTCCCACCAGAGTTCGTATCCCGGGAAGCTGCCTATACATTCGTTGGCGGGATACGAGACACGGAGATTCGTCAGCGCCTAATGCTCGGCGATTATAAAACCATCCACGAGGCGCTAACGGCAGCATTAAGAATGGAGGCGGCCAAGGTAACAGCTATCCGACGTCGAGAACGAGGACTGTCCGCTACACCGGAGAGTGAAGGCCAGCCGAGGGACGCCGGCGAAGACCTAGTGGCCTGTGTTGGGGGTGTGGACAGCCCGGACACCTGGAGAGAGACTGCCCACACCAGGAAGAGCAGCCGGAAGAACGAGTAAGGGCCGTCGTGGAGAGGGGCACGTCGGCGCCATCACCACCATCCCCTCGAGTGACACTGCACGCCGTCAGCCGGCGTATGGATGACAGCCTCATCGCGGACAGCTGGGTATGAGGAAAGCCGTGCCACGTGCTGGTGGAACCCGGGGCGGCCGTCACCATCATCAGACCTGACGTGGCGAAGGGTTTGCCGACAAGGAAGCCGAGCCGACCATAACAGCTTGTCCCGGCATCGGGCGACACCTGCCTGTGGAGAAGGAGGCCCTTCTGAAGTTGACCTTGGGAAGCAGCACCGTACGTCTGTGGGTGTTCGTCGCGAAAGTGGCTGAGGAGGTATTTTGGGATTGGATGCCCTCAGGAGCCACGAGACAACGGTCGACGTCGGCAGGAAGGTCCTGCGACTCAACGGAGAAGTGGTTATATTCCGTCAACCCGAAGAGCGCTTTAGGATCTGCAGGGTCACCTTGAACGAAGACGTGGTTGTCCCCGCGAGGAGCGGGGTGGTGGTGACGACGCGACTGGAAGGCCAGAAAACCAGGAACAAGATGCTGGACCAGAAGACGCCTGTACACGGACTATGTGTAGCCATGACATTGCTGCCGTGCCGAGAGGAGGTGCCAGTGAGACTGCTAAATCCAACGGACACCGATCACGACGTCGAGGCCGGGACAGAGTTGGGAACGTGCGAGCCCGTGGTAAGCGTAACAGCAATCGACAAGACACAGGAGCCGGTGCCGACGCAACATCTGGGGTCCCGTCTAGAAGGCCTACTGGAGATGGCGGCCGACCACCTGACCGCAGAGCAGCTGGAGAATGTTCGACAACTGCTGAGACGATACCAGCGCGTCTTCAGCCAAGTTGATAGTGACTACGGCCGCACGGACAAAGTGCTTCACCGCATCGACACCGGGGACCCCCGGCCTATTCGGCAACCACCTAGACGCGTTCCGCTGGCAAAGCAAGGGGCGGCAGGAGACATGCTGGAGGACATAAGATCCAGGGGAGTGATTGAAGAGTCTGACAGCCCTTGGTGTTCCCCTGTAGTCTTGGTGACGAAAAAGAACGGCGAGCTACGCTTCTGCGTGGATTAAGGAAGCTGAACGCCGTCACTCGGAAGGACTGTTTCCCCTTACTCCGGATTGACGACACACTGGACACGCTAGTTGGTGCACAGTGGTTCTCGACCCTGGACCTGAAGTCAGGCTACTGGCAGGTAGCTCTAGACCCGAGAGACAAGGAGAAGACCGCATTCTCGACAGGCCACGGGCTCTGGCAGTTCAGTTATGCCCTTTGGCCTCTGCAACGAACCAGCTACCTTCCAACGCCTCATGGAGTCAGTGATGAGAGGACTGACTTACGACGCTTGACGGAAGAACATCGGCCTTATGTGTGGACGGAGGTCGTCGAAATCGATTTCCAGCTGCTAAAGCAGACACTTTGCAGTGCTCCTATTTTGGGATTCCCACAACTAGGCGGCGCCTTCATTGTGGACACCGATGCCAGCGACCATTGCATTGGAGGCGTGCTATCGCAAATCCAGGACGGCAACGAGCAAGTGATAGCCCACTACAGCAAGACGCTGTCCAAGGAAGGGAAGAACTCCCGGTGAGAGTTGCTGGCGGTAGTGAAGACCTTGGAGCACTTACACAAGTACCTGTACGGTCAGCCATTCCATCTTATGACTGACCACTCCACCCTAACCTGGCTACTTAGCTTTATGAACCTGGAAGACCAGACAGCCCGTTGGGTCCACATGCTGCAGGAGTACGACTTCACCTCCGAACATCGTAGAGGGAAGAGCCACGCCAACGCAGATGCCATGTCCCAAAGAACCTGCCCGGAAGAGTGCGGCCAGTGCACAAGAGTGGAAGAAAAGGAGCGTGCCGCAGCTGTCAGATTGGTCACGGCAGTGCCTGCGGACGGTTGGGATAGCGCAGGCCTGAGGAGGCAGCAGCTGTAGGACGCCGACTTGGGGCCACTCTTGAGGGAAGTGGAGGAAGGGACACAACGGACCTGGGAGGACATAACAGCAGTAAGCGCCACATACAACTCATACTATGCCCAATGGGGCTCACTGAAGATCAAAGAGGGCGTGCTGTTCCGGGTATGGAATCACCCAATGGGAAGATGCAGAGAGAACAATTGGAGTAAGGTCCCGGAGGTCTTAGAGGAAGTGCACGCCGGTACTTCAGGAGGACACCTGGGAGCGAAGCGAACGATCGACAAACTCTGACACCGCTACTACTGGCTGAGGCTCCAAGTAGATGCTGAGAGATGGTGCCGTCAATGTCACGTGTGCGCGGTGAGTCGCGAGCCCCAGAGTAGGAACCGGATTCGCATGCAGCAGTACGTCGGAGCGCCTTTGGAACGCATCGCTGTCGGCATAGCTAAACTATTCCCAGTGTCCGACCGAGGCAACAAGTACCTGATGGTGGCCGTAGAGTACTTCACTAAGTGGCCGGAGGTGTATACCATCCCAAACCAGGTGACGAAGACAATTACAGACTGCCTCGTGGACCAACTGTTCTGCCGTTTTGGGGTGCCAAAAGACGGGGTGAACAAGACCCGCACAACATCCCTACACCCACAGTCGGACAACATTGTGGAGAGGTACATCAAGACCTTAGAAGAACATCTGAAGAAGGTCGTGGTCAGCCATCCGCGAGACTGGGACATCAAGGTGCCACTGTTCTTGCTGGCCTACCGCTCGTCAACACACGACACCACTGGGATGATGCCAGCCAGCTTAATGTTCGGCCGAGAGTTACGCCTCCCCTGTGACCTAGCTTTTGGGAGCCCCCTGGAAGCAAAACAGCCAGCAACCGAGTATGTGGAGAACCTCGTGGACCATCTCCACGTCATGTGCGAGATGGCTCGTCAGAACATCCAGAAGGCGAGCGACCGCATGAAGACCCGATACGACAGGCAAGCCAACAGCCAAGGGTTCCAGCAGGATGACCTAGTCTGGTTGTACCGCCCTACGCGGACCAAGGGACGCTGCCCGAAACTTCAACAGCCATGGCAAGGACTGTACCGGGTGGTAAAGAGGATTAACGACGTGGTCCACCGCATCCAAAAGGTGCCCTGAGGAAAGATGTTGGTGGTAAACCTGGATCATCTGGCCCGCTACGATGGTGCTGTTCGGAACGACCACCGTTGAGGAGAGAGCAGTGTTACCGAAGCATTGTTGTACCGCTAGCGCAAGTCGCAGCGGGCGCGAGGGCGAGCGGTGAACGCTTGCTGAGAGAGAGACAGAGATAGTTTCGTCTTTCTCGCTGCTTCATGATTGTTATGGAACAATCGACTGAATTCTAGAACAATGGTTAGAAGTGTAAAAGCTGGCTAAGAGTCGAGTTGCTACTCAGTTGTAGTTGCTAGCTAGTTGTTAATTGTGTGTGTAATAATTTGAAGTGTACAGCAGTGAATTCTTTAATTTGTTTGCATGTGGAGAATAAAGAGACAACCTTGAAGATTGTGTTTGTGTATGATACGTAATTTTGCTGTTGCCAGGGTTGTACAAAGCATCTTTTTACTGAAATATAGAGCATTTTAAATTTCTAAAAACTAGACTTTTAATTCTACGAACCCACAAAGTCACAATATGGAGCATCGAGTACTAGTTTGACTCTATATAGGAAAGATCATCTATTTTCTCAACTTTTGTATACCCCTGTGCATAATGTATCTAAATTAAAATATGATGGGGAAACATGTTAATATAAAATCTTAAAAGTGTACCTAAACCAAAGACTGTTAAAGTGTGAACACTATTTGTAAAAAGTAGTTCTATTAGTTTCTTATTAAAACTTAACATAGAGGTAATTAATATCTTTCAATTATAATTTTGTAATTTCTAAGAGTAGCAATCTAAAAATGATCAAATCTACAGGGAAAAAGTATTGGAACATAGCCCCTTTCAAAATATGTATTTTTAAACAAAACCAAGTTTCATTTTACAATAAGGATACAAGTATGAATAAACATGGACAAAATCTACAAAAATCGCACCATAAGAAAACCAGGGAGATTGGTGTTAAGCCTAAGTGCCTTTTCATTCAATATAACTTGTCTAGTAAAACCATACAGAATGTGCTAGAATTCTACCACACAAATTACAAAGATTTGCTGAAGAGTCCTTGGTGTTGCCCTTGAGCAACATTACGCCATATTCAACTAAAAGATATTTTTAGTGCTATTAGTGTTTTTCTGTTATTAAAATATTGTACTGGCCTTTGTTGGTTATACTAGCAAAATATTGAGTAATTTCAATTGTAAATATTATATTATTTTTACAACTACATTGTAGTGGTTTTTTTTAGTATAAAAAGGCAAAATCCAAGCAACTGCAGTCAAATGATACCCTGTTAACATCCAAGTGTGCCATCACACCAATTATTTACTTGGACCCTCCCCGTCCTTTACAGTATGTTTATTCAGACGTGGCAGCTGAGAAAATATGCGCAGTGACTCACCCTCTCCACCTACTGGCACTAAGAGTGGGGGTCAGTTACACTTGTGAAGTCGTTGAGGTTGCAAGTGTGTCTTATGAATTTTTTAACCCTTTCACCGATATGGACGTCATATGACGTCCAAGTTAAAATGCCCCAAACCGATATGGACGTGTATACACGTCCTGCGCATACATGCATTTAATGGTCATATAACGCCAATTATTTTAATCTTCCTATTTTACAATAAATTTAAAGTAGTTCTATATGGGATGTAAAGATACCCTTAAAGGTTTCTTTTTCAATTGTACACCTCCAAACTGGGATAAACACCCAAAAGCACATCTGCAGATTCACACCAAATATTATTGGTTTCCTTGCGAACTTCTTTTTCGCAACACACTAGACATTTTTGGTTGTGGTTGGTATGCTTTTAGGAAAGTGTTTTCTCTCAAGTATGAGAGGTGATGTGATGAATTTCTTACCCCCAGGATAAAGAGGCCTCTGAGTATTATAATATTCAATTACGTTACAAGCTATTTATATGCGCAAGAACAGGTAGATGAATGTCTTGCAGGAATTTACAGCTCTGAAAATTATTAAACAATTGTGCATGGTTACATCCAGTGGTATACAAATACTTTTTTCTTTTTTGCCATTTAACTGTTTTCGTAAAGAGGGATAGCTAGTAATAGCTGATCCGCATCACCCATATTTGACCCGCCATTTCCCCAAACAATGGAGTAGCTAACATGTCATCTGTAGACCAGCACATGTCACTGCTACATATGTCCTAAAGATCTCCTTCATAATCGCACAACAAATATTCCAGATTTTCTACAGTAATATCAGAAGCCTGTATACATCATACGCAAGGTAATTTATTTGCTACATTACGGGATAAGCCATGGTTAACATTGAAATGTAACAATTTCAAATGTGCCATTCATTTAGCTCTTGATAGCTATAAGAAATCACTCTGAACACAGAGAGAGTATAAATAATGAAACTACTGAGCGAAAACAGCTGCATAAGGCTACCAGAAACCTTGGTTGAGGAACACTGTAATAACAGATGCTGACAGAGAGTTTTCTTTTCAGTGTAACGCAACATATACTCGTATGACTATCGCTTGGTATAGCATAAATAAACTAAACTTGAATCGGAGAAGTCGGTTGCGTAGCTAAACATACATACATTGGTTCGTATGCACACAAAACAAAATGATTCAAATATTAGACGAGTTCAGCAGAAATAATGGCTTTTGCTACAGTGAAACAAAGTAGTGAAATTTCGACGACTTATTAATGTAGTCTCTACTTTATTATTACTGTAGATGTATACTACCTTTAATGGGTTTTAAACCAGTTTTTGTTTCGTTTAAATAACTTAATAACTACGGAAGATACGGAGTTGTATTTATGATGCATTTTTACAGCATTTAACAATTTAAATGTCTTGTTCTGTTGATTGGGTATCTGTTTCTGGCCCCTGAAGGGTTTAAATGGCCATCAGCAAAGCGGTTAAGCCTCGGGTTCGTGTGATTTATAGTTTTATGTGTATATGAGTGTACTTTAATATATGTACAGTAAATAGTATTTCTCGTTCTTAGTCATTTTCAGCATACTTGTAAGTGCGTGCGTGACTGTGTGTGTGTGTGTGTGTGTGTGTGTATGTGCGTGCATGCCTGTGTTAAGTGTATTTTCTTATACTGCAGACTTTAATACTTTAAAACATGGACAGCAAACTACAAGGTAAAGTGTTGCACTCCCAAACCAGGGAAGTTGTTAGTAATGTTTATAAGTACATGAAAAGACATGCAAAAGCTGGCTTAGTAACTCTTATCATCAAAAACATTGGGAAGAGTGTGGCTGAGGCAACAGGTGTTTCTGAAAGAACTGTAAGGAGAATTATTAAGGAAACGAAAGATATTGATGGTGGTACTTTGACTTCATTCTCCACACCAAACAAAAAGAGACCAAAGAGGTCTTTTCGTCCCAGTTTGGATACTTTTAATGAGGCAGTAGTGCGCCGAACCGTGAACGAATTCTATATAATTCACAAAGACCGACACTGAGGAAGGTGCATGCTAAATTAAAGGATTCGATAAACTTTGAAGGGAGCGTATCCACACTAAGAAAAATACTCCTATAGCTGGGTTTCACATGGAAACGGACAAAGAAGAACAGAAAAATTTTAATGGAGCGCCATGACATCAGAACTAAGCGCCTCCATTTTCTCAGAATAATGAAGCAATATAGAAGAGAGAGCCGTCCCATAATATATATGGATGAGAATTATATCCATTCATCTTACACTACTCCGTATGCTTGTAGTGATGACAGTTTCCACGGCCTCTTAGCACCGGTATCCAAAGGTCAGCGTCTTATCATCATGCATGCTGGAGGCGAGCAAGGGTTTATCCCTAACGCGTATATTCGGTTCAAGTCCCAGCAGAAAACCGATGACTACCACGATGACATGAACTATACGAATTATAAGAAGTGGATAAAAGAAAGACTGATCCCTAATCTTCCCCAAAATTCCGTATTGGTAATTGACAATGCACCTTACCACAATGTGATCCTTAATAAGGCGCCCACTGCAAGTTCCAGAAGAGATACAATGATTTCGTGGCAGAAACAAAACCTCTCCATGGAACATTTTACAAACATTGATTTCTCCTCCCTATACAAACCAGACATTTACAATATGATCATCCCCCTCAAACCCAAAATCCCCAAGTACAAAATAGACAGTTTTCTTCAGGCACATAACCATACAGTTTTTCACCTTCCACCTTATCATCCCGAGTTAAATCCAATCGAACTGATTTGGGCTACTGTAAAGAACTGGATTGCAGAAAGAAATGTCACGTTCAAAATGGATGACGTCATTAAGTTAGCTGACGAGAAGTTTGCTGACATTTCTGCGGAAGATTGGCAGAAAAGATGTCAACACGTCATTCAGATTGAACATGAATTCATGCGCAATGAAGGTTTGCTGGATGGAGGACAGGAAATCATCATTCATCTAAGAGATGACAGCGATGAAAGCAGTGAGTCATCCGAGTTTTCTAGTGAAGATGAAGGGGGAAATTTTCCGGAAGAAAAAACTCCTCAGTCTGCGGCTGAACAATCTCCTAGTGTTACTTCTGTTGCCTGAAACCAGCCTCAAGGTAAGATGCACGCATGTGGCTGCCAGTCCTACCCCCACTCTCCTGGTTGCCCCTCTTCTACTGCGCAGCTACCTGCCACCTCATGTTAACCAAGCTGTACCACAGTCACATTTGACTGCAGTTGCCAAGATTCTAACTCACGATGCTGAGCTTTGAATGGATGGCCAGCCTATTGTATATCACTTTAATGAGCATGGCTATTCAAATTGATTGCCTTGGGGCAGCACAGAATGCAGTATGAGAACTGGTTTAGCAAGTACAGCAAGAGCAGCATAAGTAGCAAAATAATTTGCTAATTATAAGGTTAAGCATTTGAAGATGGGGAACTTATCCATGGTCTCCAAATTCCATGTAATAGCATAAAATCTGTTAATGATAAAACCTTAATAAGATGGGGGGGGGGGGGAAATGACAGACACTTTACTGTGGTTAAAGGCACACATAGACTAATTCTTTTGTTGTTCAGAACTATTCCTTCATTATAATCACTTCTGAAAAACAAATGTATGAGGGGCTTAACAGTAATGTAAATGAAAAAGTAGCTTAACACTTGCAGTAGCACTCCATTTATCCAATCAAAACAATACATATGCAGAGTAAACACATCAAGTATTCATCACATACTAAGGTTGCTTTCAAATAAGATGTCTGTCCTTAGCAACTGTCAACCAATGAGACACTTGCAGTGTTGTGAATCCATCTCTAAAAAATATCACTTAGCTAGGTCCAAATATTCTAATTTTGCAAAATGTAGTCCACACAGATGGTAAAAGGTAATGTTTATAACACATTCTTGAAAGCTACAATAGTTTTATAACTGGAAGTTATTTCCGGGCTGTTATGCCGTGGTCTGCTGGATTTGTAGTTACCAGACGTTTCGTCCGCAACTGCCGCGGACATCTTCAGTGGCGTGGTCGTAGTCTCCTCGGAGAAGTTAGCGTAGCGTCTGAAGTGTTGACTGTCTGGGCTGCAGTATTTATACTGTTAGTGACCTCCGCTGATTGGACCGGCTGGCGGACGGAGCGAGGGAGTGGGCGGGCTTGGATAGGGGTGCTACCTTCTGGTTGGTTCGCTTGGTTTTCTTCTGTTCTGTGTTGTTTCTTATGTTCGATGACAGGGTGCCAGTTGCTGTTGAGCTTCAAAGTTTCTTCTTTCTTATTAAAATTATGTGGATGTTTATAAATTTCAATAGCCTCGCGTTGTAGCCGGGCATGGTAATGTGTTATAGATGAAAGAATGTTGGTGTCCTGGAATTTTATAATGTGTTCGCCCTCAGCTTCAATGGCGTGTTGGGCGACTGCAGACTTTTCAGTTTGTCCCAAGCGGCAGTTTCTTTTGTGTTCGGCGAGTCTGGTGTTAATGCTGCGCTGTGTGGTTCCAATGTAGACCAAACCACAGGAACAGGGAATACGGTATACACCAGATGATGATAGAGGCTCCCGAGGATCTTTAGCCGAGCGAAGTAGATTGTTGAGTTGTTTAGTGGGCTTGAAAACAGTGTTGACGTGTCGCTGCAGTATATGTTGAATACGGTCGGTGACATTATTGAAATATGGCAGGAAAACTGTGCCATTATATTTGGGCCTCTGTGCATTCTGTGAGGCAGGTTTCGGTCTGGCAGGACGGCAAGCTCTTCTGACTTCTTGGATGGAGTAGCCATTGGATAAAAAGGCTTGTTCTAGGTGACGGAGTTCTGTTCTTAATAACTGTGGTTCGCAAATGCGTGAAGCACGATTTACGAGTGTATTTAACATGGCACGTTTTTGTCTGGGGTGATAGTTTGAAGCCTTATTCAGATAGCGGTCCGTATGGGTGGGCTTACGGTAAACAGTGTGCCCAAGGGTGCCGTCTGTTTTCTTGCTGACCAGGACGTCCAGGAAAGCTAGTTGTCCATCTTTCTCTTCTTCCATGGTAAATTGAATGCGGGGGTTGATGCTGTTAAGATGTAGTAGGAAATCTTGCAGGGCTTCTTTTCCGTGTGACCATACGACAAAAGTGTCATCTACATATCGGAGCCAGACAGTCGGTTTTAGTGGAGCCGTGTCTAAGGCATGGGACTCGAAGGACTCCATGAAGAAATTGGCCACAACCGGGCTGAGAGGGCTACCCATAGCAACGCCATCTATCTGTTCGTAGAACGAGTGGTTCCACTGGAAATATGTCGTGGTCAGAACATGACGGAAGAGTGCGATTAAGTCGTCTGAGAAGGTGTGTTGTAACTGTGCGAGTGCTTCTTGCACTGGGACCATGGTGAAGAGAGAGACGACATCGAAGCTGATGAGAAGGTCGTGAGGTTGTAGTGTGATGCTTTGAATTTTCTGGATGAAATGACCGGAATCTTTAATGAAGGAATCTGTTGAGCCGACGTGTGGTTGTAGGAGGCAGGCTAGATGTTTGGCTAAGGCGTAAGTCGGAGATCCAATTCCACTGACAATGGGCCGCAGAGGCACATCCGGTTTGTGGATTTTTGGTAGGCCGTAAAGCCTGGGAGGCTGTGCTTCAGATTTGATGATGCGGCGTTTGTCCTCTGCTGGTAGGGAAGATTTCTTAATAAGGGCATTGGTGTTTCGAACAATGCGAGCTGTGGGATCCCGTTTGATTTGGCGGTATGTGTCCGGTGTAAGAAGATCTGAGATTTTGTTCTCGTAATCACATTGGTTCAAAATGACGGTGGCATTTCCCTTGTCAGCCGAGCAGATAATGATACTTTTGTTGTTATTTAAGTTCTTTAAGGCGGTCCTCTCTTGAGATGTGAGGTTACTGGGTGGAGCCTTGGCATGTTGGAGAATCCTGGCGGACTCCCGGCGAATTTCATTGGCTGTTGCTGCTGGAAGGCCACGTATTCCCGACTCAATGCTGGAAATGATGTCCTCCACTGGTAACGTAGACGGGACTACTGTGTAATTGCCTCCTTTGGCAAGCAAGGAAGTTTCATCTGGTGATAATTGGTAGTTGGATAAATTGATTACTGTGCGGCTAGTATCCGGAGTCGCAGAAGGTTTCTTGTTGGCTGCAAGGCGTTCAAACTTCTTCTTGTGGCGAGAAGTTGTGCTGTTCAAGTTGTGTGTCATGGAGCTGAAAGGAGGCAATTACGCAGTAGTCCCGTCTACGTTACCAGTGGAGGACATCATTTCCAGCATTGAGTCGGGAATACGTGGCCTTCCAGCAGCAACAGCCAATGAAATTTGCCGGGAGTCCGCCAGGATTCTCCAACATGCCAAGGCTCCACCCAGTAACCTCACATCTCAAGAGAGGACCGCCTTAAAGAACTTAAATAACAACAAAAGTATCATTATCTGCTCGGCTGACAAGGGAAATGCCACCGTCATTTTGAACCAATGTGATTACGAGAACAAAATCTCAGATCTTCTTACACCGGACACATACCGCCAAATCAAACGGGATCCCACAGCTCGCATTGTTCGAAACACCAATGCCCTTATTAAGAAATCTTCCCTACCAGCAGAGGACAAACGCCACATCATCAAATCTGAAGCACAGCCTCCCAGGCTTTACGGCCTACCAAAAATCCACAAACCGGATGTGCCTCTGCGGCCCATTGTCAGTGGAATTGGATCTCCGACTTACGCCTTAGCCAAACATCTAGCCTGCCTCCTACAACCACACGTCGGCTCAACAGATTCCTTCATTAAAGATTCCGGTCATTTCATCCAGAAAATTCAAAGCATCACACTACAACCTCACGACCTTCTCATCAGCTTCGATGTCGTCTCTCTCTTCACCATGGTCCCAGTGCAAGAAGCACTCGCACAGTTACAACACACCTTCTCAGACGACTTAATCGCACTCTTCCGTCATGTTCTGACCACGACATATTTCCAGTGGAACCACTCGTTCTACGAACAGATAGATGGCGTTGCTATGGGTAGCCCTCTCAGCCCGGTTGTGGCCAATTTCTTCATGGAGTCCTTCGAGTCCCATGCCTTAGACACGGCTCCACTAAAACCGACTGTCTGGCTCCGATATGTAGATGACACTTTTGTCGTATGGTCACACGGAAAAGAAGCCCTGCAAGATTTCCTACTACATCTTAACAGCATCAACCCCCGCATTCAATTTACCATGGAAGAAGAGAAAGATGGACAACTAGCTTTCCTGGACGTCCTGGTCAGCAAGAAAACAGACGGCACCCTTGGGCACACTGTTTACCGTAAGCCCACCCATACGGACCGCTATCTGAATAAGGCTTCAAACCATCACCCCAGACAAAAACGTGCCATGTTAAATACACTCGTAAATCGTGCTTCACGCATTTGCGAACCACAGTTATTAAGAACAGAACTCCGTCACCTAGAACAAGCCTTTTTATCCAATGGCTACTCCATCCAAGAAGTCAGAAGAGCTTGCCGTCCTGCCAGACCGAAACCTGCCTCACAGAATGCACAGAGGCCCAAATATAATGGCACAGTTTTCCTGCCATATTTCAATAATGTCACCGACCGTATTCAACATATACTGCAGCGACACGTCAACACTGTTTTCAAGCCCACTAAACAACTCAACAATCTACTTCGCTCGGCTAAAGATCCTCGGGAGCCTCTATCATCATCTGGTGTATACCGTATTCCCTGTTCCTGTGGTTTGGTCTACATTGGAACCACACAGCGCAGCATTAACACCAGACTCGCCGAACACAAAAGAAACTGCCGCTTGGGACAAACTGAAAAGTCTGCAGTCGCCCAACACGCCATTGAAGCTGAGGGCGAACACATTATAAAATTCCAGGACACCAACATTCTTTCATCTATAACACATTACCATGCCCGGCTACAACGCGAGGCTATTGAAATTTATAAACATCCACATAATTTTAATAAGAAAGAAGAAACTTTGAAGCTCAACAGCAACTGGCACCCTGTCATCGAACATAAGAAACAACACAGAACAGAAGAAAACCAAGCGAACCAACCAGAAGGTAGCACCCCTATCCAAGCCCGCCCACTCCCTCGCTCCGTCCGCCAGCCGGTCCAATCAGCGGAGGTCACTAACAGTATAAATACTGCAGCCCAGACAGTCAACACTTCAGACGCTACGCTAACTTCTCCGAGGAGACTACGACCACGCCACTGAAGATGTCCGCGGCAGTTGCGGACGAAACGTCTGGTAACTACAAATCCAGCAGACCACGGCATAACAGCCCGGAAATAACTTCCAGTTATATTGACTCCGGCCGTGAAAGCCTACGCTCTCTCATTACAATAGTTTTAACACAAATTAATAAAATAAGTACGGGCCAGAAGTTTAGCCAAAAAAACAATACGACAGGTTAGCAGTGATAAAGTTATATGCTACCTGTGCCTCATAAACTTAAAAAAAAAAAAAAAAAAATTTAAAGGTGAGTGGACTCACCTTTAAATTTAATTTATTACATATATTGTAAGAAATACGACTCATCTAAAATTTAATATTACATTACTGTTTTCAACACTTCCATAAAAATAAATTTAAAAAAAAAAACATGTTCCAGGTAAACACTAGAAATATACAGAGCATCGAGTACCAGACTGATTCAAAATTATATTAATTTTGTGCTTCACTGTATCATAGTCCTACTCATATAAATAGGGGAGGGGGTTGAGTGCCATGTACTCATACATCCATGGTCATGGGCAATGCTAATCTAGCAAATGTAGTTACACGACAGACACAATATCATACAATATATTGCACATTTATTCATAAATTATACAAAACAAATTTATCTTTTCCAGATATATGAATATAAACAAAAGAATCATTAATATTTACAATGTGCACAGTAAATGAGAAGCTAATTCGTTGTGTCACTACATTATGTCTGTGCATATGTCCCAGTATACTTAAAGTACCAACAATTACATGGTCCTTCCCATATAATCTGTTGTTTCGTCTATGGAAACCCACATTCCGTTGTCAGACAAAGAGTCTCTAATATCCTGAAGTGCATCTTTGTATCACAGCTTTAGGTAATCCTTGCATTTTATGGACTCAGGTACGAATATTTTTCCTGTATATTTTTCTGTATTTTCTACTTTCCAGAACGGGATGTTTGCTCCCACCGTCATGTTGCACAGATCATGACAAAAACTACTGTATCCGTCTGCATTAAAGTTAGACATTTTCCTCTCTCTTTCTCTGTTTACCAACAGCATGAGTTGACGACTAACTCAGTTGATGAACTATATCTTATGCACAACTAACTTCATGAATTTATGGCCAAACTTCTGGGCCCTACAAATAAGCTAAATGCTTATTAAATTTTAGATGAGTCGCATTTTTTAACACATCTGCTTCACTTTCGTAAGTACGAAAGTGAAGCAGATGTGTTAAAAAATGCGACTCATCTAAAATTTAATAATTTTTCGCTTCACTGTGGTGTTCCAATACAGTTGAATCTCGATATAAGCTAAATGCTATTTCTGGAGAACATCTGTCATGACATGTTTATGATGCATTAGATTATGCAGGTCTTATGTTTATCCTTCAGATTAAAATACTTATCAATAATCACTTTATGCTTTACTTAGTAATAAAACAAGAGTGTATTTGTGCAATGGCCTCAAGCAAGAATCAGGTATTGCAAAGCCAGGAATATTATTCTTAGGATATTGTGACAATTGAAAACACCAACTGCTGAACACAAATTGTCACATAGGTATTTAGCATAGCAGAAGCATTACACATGTGACTCAGATTAATACATTATCTGCCAAACCAAATTACATTTAACTGCTGAAACAACATACAAATGAACTGGGCTCGGAACTGTTTACTACTCGATTCAACTGTCACAATTAACTGCAGGGGACGGGTTCTGATCCCTTCAGCTGCTACAGTGTGGGTGCTGCAGACCCCTTGCACTCGTGGTACTTCTCACATTACCAGAAGTAAGTCGGGCCAAACATTCAAGCCCCTCCCTATATGGGAATTGTTTGGATTGGATCGGACTTGCCAGAGTAGTAGTTCACGACAACCTTGGGTATGGGGTAAATCTGGGTGGCTCAGCCATCGGACAGGGTTGAGGGATGCCTAAAAAGTCCTGGGTAGTAGCCTGCAGAGCTACTAGCATGGCGTGCTAGATCAATGGCAGCCTGCCTCATAGCGTAGATGGTAGTGTGTCTGCCTCACGTTCAAGAGGTCCTGAGTTCGAATCTCAGGGTGAGTTACCTAGATAAGGTTTCTTCTGGGGTTTCCCCTTATCCTGAAAGACGAATGTTGGATAACTTTAAGCTCTATGGACCCTGGACTCATTTGAGCATCATTTCACCCGTTCATTCATCGTCCAATATGACTTAAAGCTGGAGGACGTAAATAACAACAAAAAATACTGGTGTCCCTACCGAGGTAGTCTGTGGTCTTCCCCGATGGGTTGACGAGTGAAGTGGCATACCACCCAACTCGGCTCAATTCAACTCCACACCAGACACTGACCAGCTCCTTATATAGGTCCCTAATATAAAAAGAAGTAGTCGAAAAGAACCCTCTGCAGTAAATTAGGTGGAACATATGGGTATTGTTGTGAAAGAGACCAACTATTAGCCCTTACCCAATGTTCAGATAGCCAAAACATGTGTACAACTCTTTTGGTGACTTCATGCCATAGTCACATTGCTCCCCCCCCCCCCCCCCCCCTCATCTCAAACAGCTCTATCATATTAGACAAGTCAATCTAGATTTATCACCAGCAAATTTCCTTGGGGCAGTCGCTGGATGCGATAGACACCATTCTCTTCAACATATGGTACAGTCCTTGCCATGGTTGATGAAGTTTGGTACAATGCCCCTTGGGCTACATGGTGGAAACCTTGGCTGCTGGCTTGCTGGTCACAAGGGTCTTCATTCAGTCACTCGCCACCTGGATGCACTGGGCAGCTGAATTTTGTCAAGATGATCCACAAAAGACACAACATTCCATTTTTGCTGGTCTTCTGAAAAGAGCTTCACATCCATTTTGCTTCTTTCAAGCCCAAAAGTATCCTAGTGCACAATGTCAAGAGAGTCCATGAGGTTCTACAACAGCTGACCTTCCAGATTTTGTTTTCTGCAGGCCCAACTACATCCTTCATCAGGCTTTGAAGCATTACATCATTTCTGCCAAGTCACAGAACCATCTAAACAATGCTGAATGTCACACCATGGCTCCTAAGAGCTTATAGTTCCAGTATGACATCCTTCGTCACCCTCATAATGAACATTCATAAACTTGCAATACTCCATCTCAGGGTCAAGTCCTCCACACCCAAACCATCACCTGATGCCATCACTCTCTAGAACACCCAATCTGGTTTCCATGATGGCAAGCTCTTCACCACATCAAGTCTGGTTATAGTCACAACTGCACCTGTGACCACTAGTATCTGCTACAACTTTCCTTGTTTTCAGCCATCCGCAATAAGATGGTCATCCATTCTTTTGTCCAAGGCACATGGTATTACTTAACCCTTTCACCGATATGGACGTCGTATGACGTCCAAGTTAAAATGCCCCAAACCGATATGGACGTGTATAGACGTCCTGCGCATACATGCATTTAATGCTCACTTAATGCCAATTATTTTAATCTTGCTATTTCACAATAAATTTAAATTAGTTCTATAAGGAATGTGAACGTACCCTTAAAGGTTTCTTTTTGAATAGTAAACCTCCAAACCTGGATAAACACCCAAGGGCACATCTGCAGATTCACAATAAATAAATTGGTTTCCTTGCAAACTTCTTTTTCGCAACACACTACACATTTTCGAAATGGTTACAACTGTTTTTGGTTGTGGGTGGTATACTTTTAGGAAAGTGTTTTCTCTCAAGTATGAGGGGTGATTTTCTTAACCCTAGTATAAAGAGGCCTCTGAGTATTATAATACTCAATTAAGTTACAAGCTATTTATACGCGCAAGTACAGGTAGATAAATGTCTTGCATGAATTTACAGCTCTGAAAATTACTAAACAACTGTGCATAGTTACATCCAGTGGTATGAAAATACTTTTTTTTACCATTTAACTGTTTTCCGTAAAGAGGGATAGCTAGTAATAGCTGATCCGCATCACCCATATTTGACCCGCCATTTCCCCAAACAATGGAGTAGCTAACATGTCATCTGTAGACCAGCACATGTCACTGCTACATATGTCCTAAAGATCTCCTTCATAATCGCACAACAAATATTCCAGATTTTCTACAGTAATATCAGAAGCCTGTACACATCATACACAAGCTAATTTATTTGCTATATTTCAGGGATAAGCCATGGTTAACATTGAAATGTAACAATTTCAAATGTGCCATTCATTTAGCTCTTGATAGCTATAAGAAACCACTCTGAACACAAAGAGTATAAATAACTAAAATACTGAGCGAAAACAGCTGCATAAGACTACCAGAACCTTGGTTGAGAAACGCTGTAATAACAGATGCTGACAGAGAGTTTTCTTTCCAGTGTGTGAGTGTGTAACGCAACATATTCTCATCATATTATCGCTTGGTATAGCATAAATAAACTAAACTTGAACCGGAGAAGTCGCTTGCGTAGCTATACATACATACATTCGTCCGTATACACACAAAACAAAATGATTCAACTGTTAGGCGTGTTCGGCGCAAAGAATGGCTTTTGCTACAGTGAAACAAAGTAGTGAAATTTCAACAATTTATTATTTATTGTTACTGTAGATGTATACTGCCTTTAATGAGTTTTAAACCAGTTTTTGTTTCGTTTAAATAACTTAATAAATACGGAAGATACGGAATTGTATTTATGATGCATTTTTACAGCATTTAACAATTTAAATGTCTTGTTCTGTTTATTGGGTATCCGTTTCCGGCCCCTGAAGGGTTTAAATGGCCATCGGTGAAGCAGTTAAGGGCATGGTAATGACAGCCCTGACATTTCCCTCACCACACCGGTCCTTATTCATTTCATGCCTGCTTGTGGCTTGGTTATACAGTGCTTCACACCAGCAGGTATTACAGTATTATCCAAGTACCTACCAAGGTACTTGCCAACACACTGATACTGAATGTGTTGATAACCAGCCTCCATCACAGCATCTCGCTTCCCATACTTTATTACATGTCTGTTTCTGTGGCTTAGAAATGTGTAGTGTTTAACGCCCGCTTTTACTACATATGGCACCGCAGGCGATGACACTGATGATACATGAGATGAAGATGGAGCACCAGTGGAATGAGATAGCGGGCGAAACCGGAGATCCTGGAGAAAACCCGCCCCAGCGCCGTGTTGTCCACCACAAATCTCACTTTGCGGTCGCCTGGGATCGGACCCGGGCCACCTTGGTAAGAGCCAGGCGGTCTAACCACTGAGCCACGGCGTGGCCTCTGTGGCTTAGAATTGGCAAACCTCTTATGAACATGGCTTCATTAATAAAGAGATGCCACATGTTCATTCTAGTGCTCCAAAATTTATCTGCGGAATCCTAGTCTGAGAGTGAACTCTGCTGACACCAATGTCATTTAACTTGTTTGTATGCACAGCTCTTGCAGTTACACAGGTGCTGGTGGAAGGTTCAGTCCAACCCTGGTGTTACCCCTCTTGTTCACAGACTGGAGTATGAAACCATTAACTTGCACCAGCATTGGGTCAGTGCACCATTTAAGAGCCAATTTTCTGTAATTCTGATAAGACGCTTCATAATGTTTTGTGTCAGGGACGAATCTGGTAAGAAATCTATCTCTGTATTTTCTTTAAAATTAAACTTAACTCCACGGTGCAACAGCCTCATGCTGGACCAAGGCCTATTGCTGCATCCCCCACCTCTACTTACAAAGGGCATTATGAATGAGGAACAGTACTGGAGGGTGGAATATGGTTAGCACCCGAGTTCCTCCCAACTCGTGAATACAGTCTTTGCAACCTGAAGTCGCTACATTTCCCTCAAATAGATCCTCAATTGGCCCCATGTGACATCAAGAGGCTGAGGCAACCTAGACAAGGTTTTCCTATGAAAGAAAATCCCACACTGGTAGGAAAAATAGAAAAAGCACACAACTAAGACACAAATATGGTAATATGGTGTGTTCTAGTCAATTACACAATAGCAACTGAATTGTTTATCGTAAGAAGGATATCCCTGCAGAATGAAAAATTCCACTGCAGCAGCAAAACCAATAATTTTCAATTTCCTATGTATTTACTACTTTTTTTTTGACAAATTGGGAAAGATTTATACATTCTAAATCAAAATCAAATACATACACTCATATTATACTGATGTATCAGTTCAGTTATACAATTTCAAAAAAAGTCTCATGTATAGAATAAAAAGAAGTATTTCAGAAAGTGGAGTGCCATTGTTACTAAAATTAGGCAAGTGAGTCAACCTTGTATATACTTTTCTCCACAAGTTTTTTATGAAGACTAGTTTCTGGGGACTTCTCCCCTATCGTCAGCTCTGTGGTAGACTACCACAGAGTCTACCACAGAGCTGACAATAGGGGAGAAGTCCCCAGAAACTAGTCTTCATAAAAAACTTGTAAGTGGAGAAAAGTATATACAAGGTTGACTCACTTGCCTAATTTTAGTAACAAAGTCTCATGTATGGATAGAGTCAACATGAAAAATTCAATGCCATGGCCGGGATTTGAACCACGGATCTCCTGGTTTCCATCCAGTCACTTTAACCATTGAGCTACCATGGCCAACGTGCCGTCCTGACATTAAATTCTCCAACTGACACATATATCTTCCCGGTAAACCACTATGAGCTCTCATATCCCAGATACACCAATTGTGGCGACTTACTATTTTAAGTACTTGAGTCACAGGCTTCATCATTTATCTTTCGAGGTGGAAGGAGAAGAAGAAAGAAAAGTCCGGTCACCACCATGGCTCCCCCCTCTCCCCACCCCATCTCATGCTAGCGCACGCATGGGCGTAGGCATGGCTTTAACGCTATCTGTCCCTTTCCCTTCCTGCCAGTTGGCTTCGATCCCCACGACATTACTAAATTTACAAGATAAAGCTATAAAATTTACATTAGAGAATGAAATTAATGGATTTCTTCCTTTTCTAGATCTAAAGATAATAAGAAATAATAATTAAACTTTGGTATTCAGAGGGAGTCTATCATATTGATAATTACATAAAAAATAAAGTTTTAACCCTTTTTCACATAAATTTGCTGTTTTCAAATTTTGTACTGCTGTTTTGTTTGTTGCTGTTTGATTTATAGACTAATAAATATGCCAATGGTAAAGATGAATTTAATATAGAATATTGTTACCTTTTGGGTTCGTGAAATTAAAATTCCAGGTTACAAACACTAAACATTGCTCTTTATTTACGTACAAATCAAACTGACAGTCCCGAATTACGTCACATACACAATAGAACTTCCAATGTCATCGACCACACAGTCCACACAGCTGTACATGCACACACTTCCAATTCCCGACTGACTTGGTAGCGGGCAGCAGCTCCCTTTTTATAGATTACTCACTATCCAGAATGTTCTCAACCAAAACGGCGCTACAAGAAAGACAAACTCTCTAAAAATCCGTCTCCTTCCCCCACCGTTTCGGCGAGCTTTTAACTCCGCACTGCACTGCCCATCTCTTTGATCTCGTTGCCTGTGCAGCCTCAAATCAACAATATGTTGCGACACTGCTCCCCCCTCAAGGCTGGTCGTCCCAAACAGCCCCATCGTAGGGGGCCAGACAATCCAGGTGTACAACCAACGTTTTTCCTCCTGGATGTGGTAGACCATGTCGTTCATCCTCTTTACCACCCGGTACAGTCCTTGCCATGGTTGCTGAAGTTTCAGGCAATGCCCCTTGGTTCGGGTAGGGCGGTACAACCAGACTAGGTCACCCTACTGGAACCCTTGGCTGTTGGCTTACCCGTGTATCGGGTCTTCATGCGGTCGCTCGCCTTCTGAATATTCCGACGAGCCATCTCATGCATGTCGTGGAGACGGTCAACCAAGTTCTCCACATACTCAGTCGCTGGCTGTTTTCCTTCCGGGGGACTCAAAAAAGGCAGGTCACAAGGGAGGCATAACTCTCGGCCGAACATTAAGCTGGCTGGCGTCATTCTAGTGGTGTCATGTGTTGAGCGGTAGGCCAGCAGGAACAGTGGCACCTTGACGTCCCAGTCTCGCTGCCGGCTGGCCACAACCTTCCTCAGAGTTCTTCTAGGGTCTTAATGTACCTCTCGACCATGCCGTCCAACTGCGGGTGTAGGGGTGTTGTGCGGATCTTGTTCACCCCAAGTCTTTCCAGTGCCACCTTCATCAGGTTAGACTCAAAATTGGTGCCGTGGTCGCTGTGGAGCTCCAACGGCACCCCAAAACGGCAGAACAGTTGCTCCACGAGGCAGTCTGTGATTCTCTTCACCTCCTGGTTCGGGATGGCATACACCTCCGGCCACTTGGTGAAATAGTTCACGACTACCATCAGGTACTTGTTGCCTCTGTCGGAAAATGGGAATGGTCCATCTATGTCGACAGAGATGCGTTCCAAAGGCGCTCCGACGTTGTACTGCTGCATGCGACCCCGGCACCTAGTTTAGGGGCCGCGACTTGCCGTGCACACAAGACCTTGATGGCACCATCTCTCAGTATCTGCTCGGAGCCTCAGCCAAGAATAGCGCTGTCGGAGTTTGTGGATCGTTCGGTTTGCTCCCAGGTGTCCTGAAGTACCGGCGTGCACTTCCTCCAGGACTTCCGGGACCTTATTCCGGGAAAGTACCAACTGTTTTCTCTGTGTCTTCCCATCGGGTGATTCCCATACCCGGAACAGCACACCCTCTTTGGTCTTCAACGATTCCCATTGGGCTCAGTACGACTTGTACGCAGCGCTTCTGAGTGCGATGTCCTCCCAGGTCGATCTCGTCCCTGCCTCCACTTCCCTCAAGAATGGCCCCCAGTCAGCGTCCGCCAGCTCCTCCCACCTCAGGCCTGCGCTATCCCAGCCGTATCCGCAGGCACTGCCGTGACCACTCTGACAGTTGCAGCATGCTCCTTCTCTTCCACTCTTGTGCATTGGCCGCACTGTACCGGGCAGGGTCTTCGTGACATGGTGTCTGCGTTGCCGTGGCTCTTCCCTCTCCGATGTTCAGAGGTGAAGTCTACTCCTGCAGCCTCTGGACCCAAAGGGCTGTCTGGCCTTCCAGGTTCCTAAAGCTAAGTGAGGGCGTAATGGTGAAACCTCAGGTGGAATGGCTGACCATACACATACTTGTGGTTGTGCTCCAAGGTCTTTACTACTGCCAGTAGCTCTCGCCGGGTAACACAGTAGTTCTTAACGTGTCTACTTTAGCAGCTGGAAAGCGACTTTGGCATCCTCCGTTCACACATAAGACCGGTGTGCTTCCGTCAGGCGGGTGAGGGGCTTGGCGATGTTGGAGAACCCCTTTATGAAACGGTGGTATTAACTGCACAGCTCCAGGAAACTGCGCAATTCTCATTTATCCTTTGGCCGGGGCCAATCTCTCATGGCCTGTGTCTTCTCCGGGTCTGTGGCCACTCTGCTTGGTGAGACTATGTGGCCCAAGTAGTTGACTTCCTTGTGAAAGAACTGGCACTTCTTTGCATTCAGCTTCAGGTTGGTCGCCTGCAGTCTCTGTAGCACCTTGCTCAGGTTTTCGAGATGGTCTTCGAATGTCTTGCCGACGATGATGTCGTCCAGGTATAGCAGGCAGGCGTCATAGGTCAACCCTCTCATCACTGACTCCATGAGGCGCTGGAAGGTACCTGGTGCGCTGCAGAGGCCAAAGGGCATAACTGTGAACTGCCAGAGCCCTTGGCCTGTCGAGAATGCGGTCTTCTCCTTGTCTCTGGGGGTCTACAGCCTCCTGCCAGTAACCAGACTTCAGGTCCAGGGTCGAGAACCACTGCGCACCAGCAAGCATGTCCAGGGTGTCGTCAATCCGGGGTAAAGGGAAGCAATCCTTCCTGGTGACAGCGTTCAGCTTCCTGTAGTCCACGCAAAAGGGTAGCTCGCCGTTCTTCTTCGTCATCAAGACTACAGGGGAACACCAAGGGCTGTCACACTCTTCAATCACTCCCCTGGATATCATGTCCTCCAGCTGGTACCATACCGCCGATTGTTTCGCCAGCGGAACGCATCTAGGTGGTTGCTGAATAGACCCAGCGTCTCCGGTGTCGATGTGGTGGAGCACTCGGTCCGTGCGGCCGTAGTCGCTGTTGCCTTGGTTGAAGACGCGCCGGTATCATCTTAGCGGTTGTCGAACCTTCTCAAGCTGCTCTGCGGTCAGGTGGTCGGCCGCCCTCTCCAATAAGCCTTCCAGCCGGGACCCCAGGTGTTGGGTCGGCAACAGTTCCTGGGTATTATCGATTGGTGTTATGCTGACCACGGGCTCGCAGGTCCCCAACTCCGTCCCGGCCTAGACGCCGTGATCGGTGTCTGTTGGGTTGAGCAGCCTCACCGGCACCTCCCCTTGGCACGTCAACAATGTTCCGGCTACACTGAGTCCGTGCAGAGGCGTCTTCTGGTCCAGCGTCAAGTTCTTCGTCCGCTGCCCTTCCAGTCGCATCGTCACCACCCCCTCGCTTCTCGCGGGGACAACCACGTCTTCCCTCAGGCCGACCCTGCAGATTCCAAAATGTGTGTGTGTGTAGTGTTTAACGCCCACTTTTACTACATGCGGCACCGCAGACGATGACACTGATGATACATGAGATGAAGATGGAGCACCGGTGGAAAGAGATGGCGGGGGAAACCGGAGATCCCGGAGAAAACCCACCCCAGCGTCATGTTGTCCACCAAAAATCTCACTTTGCGGCTGCCTGGGATCACACCCGGGCCGCCTTGGTGAGAGCCAAGCGGTCTAACCACTGAGCCACGGCGCGACCATGCAGATTCCCAGGCGTTCTTCGGGTTGCCGGAGTATCACCTCTTCTCCATTGAGCCGCAGTACCTTCCTGCCGACGTCGACTGTCCCTCGTGGCTCCTGAGGGCATTCAGTCCAAGTATGAATCACCTCCTCAAACCACCTCCGCGACGAACACCCACTGATGCACGGCACTCCCTCCCAAGGTCAACTTCAGCAGATCCTCCTCCTCCACAGGCAAGGTGTCATCTTATGCCGTCGTAAGCTGGTATGGTCGGCTTGGTTCGGCAAACCCTTGGTCACATCAGCTCTGATGATGGTCACGGCTACCCCAGTGTCTACGAGCAGGCGGCACGGCTTCCCTCTCACCCAACCGTCCACAGTGAGGCTGTCATCCATACGCCGGCTGACGGCGCGCAGTGTTACTCGAGGGGATGGTGATGATGGTGCCGACGTGCCCCTCGCCACAACGGCCTTTACTCGTTTTCCGGCTGCTCTCTCTGGTGCGGGCAGTGTCCCGGCTGTCCACACCAACACACGGCACTTGGTCTTCACCGGCGTCCCTCGGCTGGTCTTCGTTCTCCAGTGTAGCGGATACTCCTTGTTCTCGACGTCGGAGTAGCCGTCACCTTGGCCGCCTCTATCCTCAATACTGCCGTTAGTGCCTCGTGGATGGTTTTGTAGTCGCCGAGCATTAGGCGCTGACGTATCTCAACGTCTCGCACCCCATCAACGAAGGTGTAGGCGACTTCCCGGGACACGAATTCAGGGAGGAGGTTGACCAAAGCTTTGCTGGCCAGCTGTTCAATTGCCAGGGCGAACTCCTGCAGCGTCTCCCCTGGCTACTGCAACCTTGACTTCAAATTGCTGCAGTAGGCTGCAGCCAAGTGGTGGTTCCCGAAGCGGTTTTCCAGGGCCACCCAGATGTCCTTGGGCGCCATCGCTGTCTGAACCGTGTTCAGAACTTCAGCAGCCCGTAACTGGAAGCTGGCTATTAGCTGTGCGGCCTCCTCCTCTGGTAAACACTTGTTGTGCTTGGCCAGCATGTCGAACTGGCGGCGGAAGACTTCGAACGTGGACGTGCCGTCGTACTTCGGCAGTTTGACGCGCACAGATGTGTCGCGTTCCGTCGCGTCAGCATTTAGTGAGTGAGTGAGTGTGTGGGGTTTTAGGGCCCGTCGACAGCAAGGTCATTTGGGCCCGAAGTCAATAATAAAACCTAAAACCTACACAAATTTAGCTAAAAACGTACAATAAAATAAAACACTCAACCATTAAAAGCACATAAAACCATCTAAAAACTAATAATTTAGAATCTCTAAAATTAATAAATATAAAATACAAGTTAGACTTGTTTATTAAAACCTATTTCTAAAACAAACCGCAGTGCCTTATCCACGGCCACTGGATCGTCATCGTCAGCATTTAAATCTTTCATCCTTCTGCCGACGTTCTTCAGCGTTCAGGGACATAGTGTTGGTGTCGGCCTTTCCCTCTAGGTTGTTAATGCGGCTCGCCAGATCTTTGACGTCTTCCACCATAACGTTCAGGGACTGGGCGTTACTGTCGGCCTTTCCCTCTAGGTCATTGAAGCGGTTCGCCAGGTCTTCGACGTGCTCGTCCACTTGGTCCATCCGCTTGCCCAGCTCTGTAACGTCATCCCTCAAGCTGGCCAACTGTTCCTCAAATTTGGCGGCGAGGGCCTGGTTCACGAATTTTATTTCTGTGGCCAGACTTTCGTTCGCTGCTCTCATTTTTGTGGTTAATTCTGCCTTCATTGCAGTCATCGATGCGGCCAAGTTGTTATTTGCCGTCTCAAATTTCTCAAGAATCTGTGCCAATGTAGCCTCCATGTCATAATCCCCCCAAGGGCCTACTTCGGTAGGTACGGGTTTGGCGCACCCGGGGTCCCGAGCCAACAGCCTCCCTCGTGTGGGCTCCTCTTCGTGGTTGAGGGAGACGGTCAACAGGCCCACCCACGTGTAGGCCGTGCGTGGAGACCCGTGGAGAAGGTTTTTAGATTCTTGTCTAGTTTAGAGTTTAGGATTTAGTGAACGAAATTTTTAGTAGGTTTTGATTGATGTTTTTTATGTACGTATATTTTTAATAGGTTTTGTTACACTTGTATAGTTTTTAGAAAGTTTTATATCTGGCTTTTGCCATGACTAGTTTTTTAAAGGGCGCTGATGACCGCCGTAGTTGAGCGCCCTTATATATATCTATCCATGTCGTAATGTCTCACTCCTGTCACCAATTGTGACTTTGTTGTTTCGTGAAATTAAAATTCCAGGTTACAAACACTAAAAATTGCTCTTTATTTACATACAAATCAATCTGAGTCCAGAATTATGTCACATACACAATACAACTTGCAAGGTCATCAACCACAAAGTCCACACAGCTGTTCACGCGCACACGTCCAATTACCGACTGACTGCTGTGCGGGCGGGCTCCCTTTTTATAGATTCCTCACTATCCGGAATGTTCTCAAACAATCAAGGCAGTGCTACAAGAAAGATGAACTCTCTAGAAATCCTATTACACAAATAAAAATATTTGTAACAGAATCTCCACTTAAATTAAGAAGTATCCTTCCTTCCTTCTTCTTTATAAAGAAGAAATATTTTTGTGTAATATTTGTTGCTTCACTGTGACTAGCTTCATTTTCTGTGTGATCTCTAGAAATCCGTCTCCTTCCCCCCACCATTTCGGCGACCTTTTATCTCCACACTGCACTGCCCGTCTCTTTGATCTCATTGCCCGCACCGCCTTGAATCAACAATGTGTCGCAACACTATAAACATATTATTAATACTGCCTTAACTAATGGTTTTAATAAAGACTTTAAAAATAAAAAAATTGAAAAATTTAAATATCAAAAAACTGTTAATGATATTTCTACCCTTAAACAGATAAAAGACGATTATAATTTTAAAAAATTTACTTACCACTCTTGGGCTAATAAACATTTTTAAAAAGTTTTTATAGTTTGGTATAACTTTAGTTTCTCAAAATACATATAGTATTAAAAATTACTGCATTTTTCTAAAAAGGATAGAATCCTAATAATAAAAAAATCCGGTATTTATCAATTTAATTGTTCAATTGTGATAAAGTTCATATTGGAAAGCCAAAACGTAATTTAGAAACCAAAACAAAAGAACATTTTCATAACATTAAATATAAACAAAGTGATAAATTGGCCATAGCAGATCATTTTTGGTCATTTAACCATGAAATAAATCCAGAAGTTAAATTATTAAAACAATTAAATAGCCCAATAGATTTAATGGTTTGGGAAAAGACATTTATTTTAAAAAACATACATTGCATAATGAATTTTGAAATACCGGCAGTTGATTCTGTTTTTAAATTTGTTTCATTTTCAGGTTTTGGTAGTACTAACAAAAACATAATAACATCTAGTATGTGTAACGTTAACAGTTTTGTTTGTGGTTCCGGCTGACGATATGGAAGAATTTCCATGAAATCGCAATCCCGAACAATTTATAAGAAAAGAGTCATCATTTCTTATAAGATAAGTTACAAATTATTATATTTGTGAATATTATGTAAAGGTGTTGAAAATGAGGATGCAAATTAATTTTTGGAAATTGTAAACTGCACAAACATCAAATAATACTCAAAACCCTTAGGAAAATACATTAAAATTGGGCAATGTGACTATAAAAGAAGTCTGAAATACTTTATAGCATATAATCACTGAAAACAGTAAATAAAGAAATATAGAGAAAAGAAAAAAAAAAATATGAAGATAGGAAAGAGAAAGGCTTTTTAACTTACTTTCTTGATGGTCAAACTCCTTTTCAATTGCAACATCTGTATCTGATACTGGCAAATCCAAAATTTCCACTGCTTCAATAGAAGCAAGAGCCTCCTCTCTATACCACATCAATTTCCCAGGGTGGAACACTAACGCTATACCATGGTTATCTGTTGAGACAACAATACGGCATGCTAACCCCTTCTCTTTCCTTGGTGAACAAACAGCTTCCACAAGTTCAGGCTTCCCTAGATCTGATGGATACTTGATTTTCCCAGAGAGATCACTTAGTTCTTTAAATGTTTCCATTTCTCTTGCAGACAGTTCCAACCACTGTAAAAAAAAATAAAAAATATATATACACACACATATGAAAATATGGTACATAGTACAGTTATAACTGATATTTGGCTACAAATATTTACTGTCACAGTAGAATGATGTAGTTCCCAGGCTTTTTACACTGTGGTCCAGCCAATGGACTATCATTTGATGTTTCACCAGTGACTCTTGTCATGCATCTTCAGAGCAATTACTTCATGCTGGTTAACAGCTGGCAACTGACTGAAGTTAATTCCTCTGAAGGTCCCCAACAGATTTATGGGACATCAGTGTGACAGTTCATCAAATGGACCATCTCCTGCAAGCTACATTTTACTGGATTAATGCCTGTATATTTACTGTCACATTTAATTAGCTGTGAAATTCTGTTATTTGTTATCATAGGGTCCATTCCAAATGAATGACTAACAACTTGTTATTCCACTCGGAGGAAGAACCGGCACGACCAGCAAGCCTACAGTGGAGGTTTCGGGAGGGAAGGCATGCATCACCCTGCCCGGGCTAAACAGCAGTTCATCAGGCTCTTACCAGCAAAGCAAGGGCTGCACTACTTAGAATGGTGGATCAAAGGGAAAGACCAGTCCTGAGGAGGGAGCAGTGTCACATCAACGTTTGTGTGGCCTGCCAAATGGTTACATCACCATTGCTGTTTGGTAATGGGTGGGGTAGGAGAGACCCACCTTCCCGGGACAGTACTATACTGGTTGCCAATCTAGAAAATGACTGACGTTACAAACCACCACATGGAGGAACTGTTTAAATAAATGGGAGGGGTACATCATAATGGTTGTCACAGCAACATTAAGGACAAATTAGAGTTGAGACGTTTCCATGACATTAGATGCTAAACCCTTGTTGCCAAATGTGTTTATAGCATGACATGCGGGCGAGCAACTTGTATATGCAGGTTTTATCGTCTGCTAAGATAAACTTTTATCTTTTTAAAACAAACACGAAATAAAACTTTTCGGAAAATTACAAGAAAAAAGAAGAAAAATTGCAGCTGACATAAGGTTCATAAATATGTGTATAAAGAAAAAGGTAGTGCCTAATTTCGTCAGAAAAGTAGTAAAATTTGATAAAAATAGTAGACAACAAAAAGCAACAGAGAAAAAAGTGCTAGAAGTTGAAAGGAACAAACACTACAGAAATAGAAATACATTAGAAATAAAACTGTACCATTTGCATCAAAAACTTAAACAATTAGGGCATGTATTTTGGGAAAATTTTGAAAACAATTTATTTGCATATCTTAATGGAAAAATGAAGACAAAAACGACAAATTTAAAAAATAAACTTAAAAATTTATGCCAGAAAGCAAGCACTTTTGAAAAGAAAAAGCAAAAAGACAAACATAACCTAAAAGATCATTCAAACAATGTTGTTAACCTATCAAACCAAAGTTTCACAAAACCAGAACTGAATATGCTAAATCTAGGTTTAAAAACATATGTAGACCATTCCAACCAAATTGAAGAGTATATTGCTGACATCCAAATTGCTACACAAACACTTAATGAAGAAAGTAGAAACACAGTAAAAAGCAAATATTCCAAAATAGTAGAACAGATTAAAAATGAAAAGAAAATTAATTTTACTAGCCAAATTATAAAAGCCCTTAAAAAGAAACCAGTTATTTATGCTAAAGCAGACAAGGGGAATAAACTAGTAGTTTTGGAAAAAGAAGATTACACGAAGAGGATGGAAGATTTGTTGGAAGACAATAATTACCAAAAAGTAGAAACTAACCCTTTAAAGTACTGCATTGAAACCACAAATAAAACTCTAAAAGAAAGCAAAATAATCAACAAAAAAGAATTTCACAAAATTAAAGTAGATAACCCAACATTACCAAGAGTATATGGGCTGCCAAAAATTCATAAAACAGGGAAAGGCATGAGACCCATCACTAGTAGTATAAATGCCCCCACATATAATTTGGCCAAATGGTCGCTAAATAAATTTAATAGTTTCCCAAAATCCGAAAGTGCAAATTTAAAAAATGCTTTAGATTTAGTAGGAAAAATCAAAAGATATAAATTTGGACAAAAATGACAGACTGGTTTCATTTGATGTCACATCTTTATTTCCAAGCATACCAACAGAAAAATTACAGACTGTATTAAAAAAGTGACTAACTACAATAGAAATGGAAGCAATAGAAGCAGAAGAATACATTTCTCTAACAAAAATATGCATTGAACACAACTTCTTCAGCTTTAATGGAAAACACTACAAGCAGGTATCAGGGTTATCAATGGGCAATCCACTTTCACCTTTTTTGGCTAACTTATTTATGAGTGCATTTGAAACACAAATTAACCCTTTCACCGATATGGACGTCATATGACGTCCAAGTTAAAAGGCCCCAAACCGATATGGACGTGTATAGACGTCCTGCGCATACATGCATTTAATGCGTATTTAATGATAATTCTTTTAAACCTTATGTTTTAAAGTAAATTTAAATAGGTTCTATAAGAAGTAAAAGCTTACCCTTAAAAGTTTTTTCTTGAATGGTACACCTCAAAACAGGGATAAACACACAAGGGCACATCTCCACATTCACGGCAAATCGTACTAGTTTCTTTTCGGACACCTTTCTTGCGGCACACCAAACATTTTCTGAAGGGACGCGACTTTTTTTGCTGTGGGTGGTATCCTTTTAGGAAAATGTTTTCCTTCAAGTCTGAGGGGTGCTGGGGTGGTGGATTTTTTACCCCCAGTATGGAGAGGTCTCTGAATTTTATACTGCTCAATTAGGCTGCGAGCTATTGATATGCGAAAGTCCAGGTACGTCATTGTCTTCCGTGGGTTTAGAGCTCTCCAAATTACTAAACAATTGTATATGGTTATATCCAGCTGGTGTAAAAATACTTTTTTATACCATTTGATTGTTTTTCGCAAAGAGGGATATGCGTGTAATACCTGATCTACTAGATCCACTCCACCCATATGCATATTATATTCCTGGATAATATCGGGCTTGAAAATTTACATTTTGTTACGAGCATCAATTTTTCCAGTGTCAATCATCAAAATCTTAGAGCTGCAATTGGATAATGCTGTAACAACCCTCCTGTCTTGCCAAGCAACATAGGTCAAGGGTGGGAGCTGATGCACCTGCATTTCTCCTCTTCTTAGAGCCTTCGTATTCACATCTTTTGGCAAACCAATACGATTTGAGCGTACTGTTCCAATTGCATTTGTTTTTCTTTTGTGTAAGGCCATGAATAATTTAGGGGAACTGTACCAATTATCTAAATATACAGTCCTACCCTGATCAAGTACAGATTCCATCAGGTGCATTACTATGGAACCAGATAACCCCAAATCTTTGTCTCCGGTGTTATCAGTCCCTTGGCCAGTGTATATGCAGCTATTGTAAAGATATCCTGTTTTACTTTCACATACATCAAAACTCTTTATGCCAAATCTGGCCCTCTTTGTTTTGATGTATTGTTTCCAACCTAAACGGCCCTTCCAAAGCATCAAGCTTTCATCAACAGCGATCTTTTCACTAGGCACATAATTTTCTTTGAATTTTGAAATAATGTAATCAAAAACTGGTCTGATTTTGGATAGTTTATCATTTGCATTTTCTGTGCAGGGCAAAATGGAAGTAAACCTGTTATTTGACATGCATTTCCCAAAAAATGGGGTAGCTAGCATGTCGTCTGTAGACCAGTACATGTCTAGCGTAGGTTTACGAATAACACCCATGAGCATAATTAGACCAAATAGTCTGTAAATCTCATTCATTGTTACTTCTATCCACTTCTGCAATCTACTCTTAGGTCCTAAATTGCCTTTAGCAATCAGGTTTCCTTCACCCTACTCGCATATACATTTGTTTCCGAAACAATGAGAGACAGTAAGTCAGTAGTAAAAGTTTTGTGAAAATGTCAATTGGTTGGCTGTCAGAAGTTAGTTGAGTATGAGGTTGTACACCAGAGGTCATGCTCGTGAACGTATGTCTATTTGTGTTACTATTTTGACACCTCCATAATGTTGATTCTTCACGAACACCTGTCGGAAATGAGTCATTTTCCTCCTCACTGCTACCTATATCCTCAACACCCCCCTCAAAATCTGAAAACTCGCCATCAATGTCCAAATCACTGTCTAACAGCAAAAAGTCTTCCACATTTTCTGATGTAATATCAGAAGCCTGCACTCGTCCTACACTAGCTAATTGATTTGCTACATTACTAGTTGAAGCCATGATTAGCACTGAGAAAACTATTTCAACTGTGTTTTAGCTAAAGAAATTCCTTGGAACTCTGATGCAATCTAAATTACTATGTGAAGTGAGCGAAGAAAAAAGTTACGTCAGCTAACATAAACTTCCATTGTGCTATTAGAGAGATGCTGACGGAGTTTTCTTTCCAGCATGTATAACGCAATATAAACAGTTATTATTACGTGTTAGCATGAACTGAAACCTATAAACCTTGAACCCAACACTTCGTTTATTCAGCTGATATACACATATAGCTTGTAAAACAAAAGTACTCAGAATTAAACGCGTTCAACGCAAAGAATGGCTTTCTTTACAGTGATACAAATTAATGAAATTTCATCGCTTTATTAATATAGTCTCTATTTTAGTGATACCGTAGATGTATACAGCTTTTAATGGGCTTTTAACCAGTTTTTGTTTCCCTGAAATAACTTAGTAAATACGGAAGATACGAATATTTATTTATGAAGCATTTTTGCAGCATTTAACAATTTAAATGTCTTGTTCTGTTTATTGGGTATCCGTTCCCGGCCGTGCAGGGTTTAAATGGCCATCGGTGAAGCGGTTAAAAAGTCCTTCCCATTGATCTTCAAAGTTTGGTATAGTATGTTGACATCTTTGCAATTGTACCAAGTAAACATTTAGATGATGCATTAAAATTACTCAATCTGCAAGAAAGGACTATAAAATTCACAATAGAAAAGGAAATCGATGGACAACTCTCTTTCTTGGATCTAAATATCATCAGGAATGACACAAAAATAAAATTTGGAATTTACAGGAAACCAACACATTCAGAAAATTACATAAAAAATAATAGCCACAACCCAATTACACATAAACATGCAATAATAAACAGCCTTACACACAGACTAGTCAACATACCGATGGAAAAAGAAGAATATTTCAAAGAACAAAAAACAATACTACACATAGCAGAGGAAAATGGATACAACAAAAGTTTGGTGTTGAAGAAAATTAGAAAAGCTAAACTAAAGAAAACCATTAAGGAAGCAACCACATTTACAAAAGAAAAAGAAAGCAACACCATATTCAGTTCATTCACATATCACTCAAAAACATTTAATAAATTTAAAAAGATCTTTAAGGAACAAAATATCACCTTGGCACCTACTAATAGTCACTCAATTTTAAAATTGCTAAATTCAAAAACAAAAGATGAAATCCCATCAGTTAACAGATCCGGAATATACCAGATAAGTTGTAAGAATTGTGAAAAATGCTACATAGGTCAAACTAAAAGAAATCTAAAAACCAGAGTCAAAGAGCACTTTAGAAACATCAGATTGAAACAAGAAGATAAGTCAGCAGTAACATTTCACTTTTGGAATGAAAACCATGACATTGATTCAAATCCAAAATTATTAAAAGGAGTGATGAACCAAAATAAATTGACAACATGGGAGAACATATTCATATGAAAAAATAAGGATCGTGTAATGAACTTTGAAATCCCACCAGTAGATAATTTGACAAAGAAGTTCATAGTTCCACCACCAGAGAGAGAGCGCAGACAACAGCTGTCAGTTGGAAAGAGATTGAAAATGGAGGCGAATGTCTTTGAAACTAGTCTCTCATAAATTTAAACAAGTGACGAGTATTAATAAACGAACTACAAATAGTTTCTGAATTAATTTTGACGTCACTGTTACTAAATTCCTCCAAACACATAACCTGAACTTGCTCGGGAATCAAATAAACCTATATTTGGACTTCACTATTGTCTTCATGTATAATATTATAAATAATAATACCCACTGTAGTCATAACCAAATCACCTTCATACATATAATCCTAATGCAATCTCCACATTGCAGCAGTAAGCGACGTCACCTCTCTCCATACGAAACGTCAATCACTTTCTAGATCGGTGACCAGTATAGCTGATGTCACAAAGGATGAAGCCCGTCTGCTGCGAGAGATCAACATGCCTTCAAGAACAGCCCCAGGTGACATCATGAAGCTAGTCTAGAGGTTTCCAGTTCCAGAAGCAGTTATATAAAGACAATGTGAAGCCTGGAGTACAGTAGAGAGAGTTTTAAATTTTGTGTGTATTTAGAGCTTCAAGTGTCATTTAATAAGTGCAAGTACAAGTACGATGGAGTTGGTCAGTGGTTCTGCAGAAAAGTGTGGTATGCTCCAAGCTCTGTAGTGAGGGCTTGGCAGGCAGTGAAATGGTGCAGGTCAGTAAATAGGGCTAATTCCTCCTAGGTAGTGAGGAATTCGAGAGAAGTGGAACAGGTAGCAAAGCAATTTACACGCGAATATAGGAATTGTGTTCAGAACTGACGTGAGGTGAAACTTGTGTGTACCTCAGAAACTGCTAGCAGCACAAGGAAACATTAAAGAGATGTACCAAAGTTGTGTATTTGTGCAAAAGAGAAACTAATTATAAGTTACCATTGTGCTAGCAATTTTGGTGAGGCAGACTTTTATTGTCTTTTGTGGTCTTTGTCACAATATGTAGTGGTGTCCCAGGATTGTTCGATTAGGTGTAAAGTGTCTGTTTCTGCTGCTACACTGACACTAGTATATTGACTTTTATGAGATCAAGGCTGTTCTTCAGGACATCTCTGTTGTTCTAACACACTTGGTTACTAGAGAGGACAGCACATATTTGCCGAGGTCATTAAGAGAAAACATACTTGCCAACTTTCTGTAACTGAAACATTAAAATGTTTTGTCATCCAGTAAAGAATAATTATTTTGCAATTACATATAATGTAGAATAACTACAATGTACAAGACAATAAATGTACAAAAATTACACATAAAACAAGCCACAACACTTACAGAAGACAATCACTAACCTTTCACAAGAAGACAATTAGTCCATATACATGATGCACATTGTGGACAGCAAGGTCATTAAGACAGCACTAGTCACTAACCAACTGAACTATTAATCAGGATGTTGTGTTTGCTGATATCTTTGTACATTATGACTCACAGCTGGAGTATTGTTAGCTCTTTTCAGAAAGTCAATATTGAAACTCTGTTCATTATAGCTGTTGCTTTTTAGTTTAGAAATTGATCCCAATGTCTTATAGACATCAGTGAAGAAGTTAGTTCTACTCTTTCTCACAAAACTGAAAAAAATGTTCCATTCCGTATTACTGTGAGGGATAGTTAAAGTACTCAACAAAATAGATGCTATTTTATTATAACATTCCTTGTAACCCATGAATACGTGCTAATTTTGCCCATTCATTATCATAATGGTTCACTGGGTAGCATGTGAAGATCCAAGAGGGATCATGCAGTGATAATGGGTGTGCCAGGAAACAGCTTGGATAGAAGTAGTAATTATGTGTTCAAAAGGACATGCGAGGCATCACTGGGACCAGCAGCCATACAAGTATGAAGGTAGTGGGACTTCTTCATAAGCATGACAAGCCTCAGCTTCATTTGAGATTGAGGGAGATGAATCTGAGACTTGAGTCTGCATTGTTAAGTCCTGCTGCCTCTCACATGTGTATGATAGACGTCAACAGTACAGACAGGATAAAAATATCTCCTTTGGCCTAATTTAAATTCTAGAAACTTTCACTTATAATTGCAAAATTCCTATTGCTGCAAACAGGAGACCATCTTTAGAATGAATATGCATCATAATCAATATAACTGCTTAAATCAAAAGCAAATCAATTCAAATACTTCGCAATCCACAAATAACTCAACAAATAATGCTCCTGACACCAACTATTGTGATGATAAAAACTGTGTTTATATTTCATTAAAACATAAAGAGACTCAAGAAACAAGATGGATGAACTTCCATTAGTCTTAATACAGATAAACTACTACCACCCATCTTATACATTTCCAAATATCAGTGTGCAATGAAGCGCTGGAAGTGGTGCTTCCCCAACAATTTCGGGAGAAAAACAAGAAAAACAAGAAAATTCATGCCAAACAATATCTTATTTGCGTTGATACAATTCCAAAATTTATTCACAAACATTGCAGTGCTGCGGATAATTGGACATTTGCTTAGATTTGAGTGATCAGTTCCGCAAACTCATTCAATACTGAATAATTCTGTATTTACACATTCATAACCTTGAATACCATGCTTCATAAGTTTGTGGAAGCAATCGCAACTCTTCAATAGCACTGACAAATGTTGTCACATGAAGTTTCTGTAGTGTGTAAAGAAAAGGCTTTTTTGTTTTATGTGGCACCTTTAAGTATAACTGTAACTATATTTCAATAGCATTAAGAATAGTATTTAATTAGATTGGTTATTTAGTGGTGACAAATAGGAAATTCTTGTGAAGTTTTAACTTATTAACAAAAGTGTGTCAGTTGCATACTTTACTTTAGGCTAACAGTTCACGTGGTGTGGGCCAGCTCTAGGAAAAATTGGAACGTCTAAAGTGGAGAGGAAAAGCAGGAATAGTGAGCAGTCTTGCAACGCAAGAGGGGCCTATGTATGACTGTACAACAGAAAGAGTACTAAAGAGTAGTTTTAGTTCGAGTCATTATTCTCTCTTATTTTAATGAAAATTATTATTTGGAGCTTCCCTCACTTTGAAAGTCACACCTCACTACTGCACCTACGTGTGACTGTACAATAGAAAGAGTACTAAAGAGTAGTCTTAGTTCTTGAGTCATTATTCTCTCTTATTTTAATGAAAGTTATTATTTGGAGCTTCCCTCACTTTGAAAGTCACAGCTTTTTTTTGTGTGTGTGTAATTTACATCCTCCAATGTTAAGTCATATCGGACAGTGAATGAATTGAGTGAAATGATGCTCAAATGAGTTCAGAGCCCACGGAGCTTACAGATACCCACATTCGTCCAGATATGCCTAGCCACTGCACTTGACATTTCAACAAATTTAATTAAATAATGCTGTTTGTGAGCAGAGTTTCCAAGAACAAATATACATAAAGGTGGAGTTTGTATACATATATGTAGGTTTGTAGAGAATAAGACTCTGAACTCTGTGCAGTTCAGTTGAATGAAAGTCAAATGAATTTAATCATAGCAGTCATTAGCGAACTCCCTTAGGCAATTCTGAAGCACTCAGGATGCAAGTCAAACATGTTCTAAACCTTTTAATTAATCCAAAAATAGAATTAATCAAATGTCATGAACTGATGATATAAATGTAATTTATTTGAAAAATAAAGGGAGCAATTTAGCTCTTAATTTACAATATATCATATGACACAGAGAGTTAATTATCCAACAAGAATACAAAAGACAGCTAGACAATATATTCAAAAATTTAGACAGAATTAAGTTGTGCACTGTGTTGCCAAAAACTGTCAGATCAAGTTCTCTGCATTTAAATATAGGATGAGCCGTGGCTGAGTGGTTAGACCATGTGACTCTCCCAAGGCAGCCTGGGTTCGAGACAACACAGTGCTGGATCTCCAGATTCCGCCACTATCATTCCACCAACTGCTCCATTACCATCCTCCCTTTCATTCACTTTTACCAGGCATTGGACTGATCACCCATCCGAGATTTCTCTATCTAATCCAGAGTTGCAGTTTGTCAAGCTGACACCTAATGGCATAAGGGGTAGAGGACCAAGAATCCCCTACACCATGATAGTGTTGTAACTAGGGAAGTTAAAGAAGACCTAAATATACATGCATGCATACAGGAGAGCTATAAGAGAACTTAAGATGACTATCAACAAGCAAGAATCACTAACAACTCAGATTTAAAACATTATTTCAAAAGATACTGGAACATTCTAAATAATAATAACAATAATAATGATGATAATTAATAATAATAATAATAGCAATAACAATAAACAATAATAACTACAACAATAATAACAATAATAATACCAATAATAACAATAATAATAACAATAATAATAACAACAATAACAACAACAACAACAACAACAACAACAACAACAATAATAATAATAATAATAATAATAATAATAATAATAATAATAATAATAATAATAATAATAATAATAATAATAATAATAATAATAATAATAATAATAATAATAATAATAATAATAATAATAATAATAATAATAATAATAATAATAATAATAAAAGCAGCTGGAATACTGCATTATAATAAACTGATTCAACCATCTGACAATAAAATAAAAACAACTTGGAATATAATAAAAGGAGAAGCAGTTAAGTACTCATTACAAAATGACTAAATAGCATTAAACACTAAACAGATATTATAAAATCTGGTGAAATTGTGGAAATTTTTTTAACAAATTCTGTTTGAATGTAATAACTTAAGATTATTATGGAAGTGAAGAGGCAACATCAGAATTTTTGAAATCAAGAGGCACAAATGTAATGCCTGAATTTAAAGCCCGTCTGACAATGCCTTGTGAAATAAATAAAATTATGGGCTCTTTTAAAACAACCAATTCTTCTAGTTATGATAAAACAATATAAAGATCTTAAAATCATGCTCATCTCAAATTAGCCTTACTATTACTTATTTGTGCAATGACTCATCAAAGATAAGATCAAATTCGTAATTCTTAAACCTCTTTTCAAAAAAGGCAAACACAATAATTAACTTTAAAGAGAGTCGATGAATAACACTAAACAACACTTACTTTTAAATTTTTCCGGAACATGTTTCTGAGGCTTTGCCTCAGCACTGGAATTTATAAATCAAAATGGAGAGAAAATACCAGTGGTGTACCGCAAGGCTCTGTGCTGGTCCTCTGCTTTATATACTTTACACTAACGATTTACCTCAAAGTATAAATGGGTATCCAATATTGTATGCAGATGACACATCAGTTATTTTACAAAATATAAGTCATAATAGTTTGCAAACTGATATAAGCAATGCATTAAATAACTTAGACAAATGGTTCACTGATAATGGTATGAGCTTAAATAAAACAAAAACTAGTATTATACAATTTAAAACTGCTGCTAATGCTAATCTGAAACAAGATAATAGTTCTACAATAAAGGGTTATAGTAAGATATTAGGAATGCACATAGATGAATGCTTAAAATGGAATATCCATATTGAACATATAACCAAAAAATTGAATTCGGCCTGCTATAACATGTTATGCCTGACAAATATGATGAACATAGAAACAAAAAAAATTGTATATTACAGCTATTTTCATTCGATCTTGGCCTATGGTATAATATTAAGACTTTGCGGATTTGTGAAAATAACAAGACGAGGTTACAAAACACAAAAACTGCACTTTATTTTCCTAGCAAATACATTCTTCATATCACAATTTGCTAGCTAACCTAAAAACTGTTTATTTCTCAAACAAAACACTCAACTGCCTCTCGCTTCCGGTAACGATTGGCCCCGAAGTTTTCCGAATCTCCACCGGCCATCATTTATCATCGGCTTCGCGAGGTCTACCGCCAGGGTGACACTGCTCCCTCCTCAAGGTTGGTCGTCCCGAACAGCGCCTTCGTAGCGGGCCAGGCGATCCAGGTGTACCACCAACATCTTTCCTCGGGGCACCTTCTGGATGCGGTAGACCACGTCGATAATCCTCTTCACCACACGGTATGGTCCATGCCATGGCTGCTGAAGCTTCGGGCAGCGTCCCTTGGTCCGGGTCGGGCGGTACAACCAGACCAGGTCACCTTGCTGGAACCCTTGGCTGTTGGCTTGCCTGTCGTATCGGGTTTTCATGCGGTCGCTCGCCTTCTGGATGTTGTGGCGAGCCATCTCATGCATGTCGTGGAGGTGGTCCACCAGGTTCTCCACATCCCTCAAGAGTGGCCCCATGTCTGCATCCGCCAGCTGCTCCCTCCTCAGGCCTGCGCTATCCCAGCCATCCGCAGGCACTGCCGTGACTACTCGAACTGCTGCAGCACGCTCCTTCCCCTCCACTCTTGTGCATTGGCCGCACTCTTCTGAACAGGGTCTTCGGGACATAGCGTCCGCGTTACCGTGACTCTTCCCTCTGCGATGTTCCGAGGTGAAGTCGTACTCCTGCTGCCGCTGGATCCAACGTGCTGTCTGGCCTTCCGGTCGCGCCGTCACCATCACCTCGCTCCTCGCGGGGACAACGTCTTCGTTCAAGATGACCCTGCAAATTCCAAGGCGCTCTTCTGGTTGACGGAGTATAACCTCTTCTCCGTTGAGCCTCAGGACCTTCCTGCTGACGTCGACCGTTGCCTCGTGGCTCCTGAGGGCATCCAGTCCCAGAATCACCTCCTCAGCCACCTTCGCGACGAACACCCACAGATGCACGGCACTCCGTCTCAAAGTCAGCTCCAGCAGGGCCTCCTTCTCCACAGGCAAGGTGTCGCCCGATGCCGTCACAAGCTGGTATGGTCGTGTCGGCTTCCTCGTCGGCAAACCATTCGCCACGTCAGGTCTGATGATGGTCACGGCTGCCCCAGTGTCCACTAGCACGCGGCACGGCTTTCCTCCTACCCAGCCGTCCGCGATGAGGCTGTCATCCATACGCCGGCGGACGGCGCGCAGCGTCACTCGATGGGATGGTGGTGATGGCGCCGATGTGTCCCTCTCCACACCGGGCCTTACTCGTTCTTCCCGCTGCCCTTCCTGGTGTGGGCAGTCTCTCTGCAGGTGCCCGGGCTGCCCACACCCCCAACACAGGCCACTAGGTGTTCGCCGGCGTCCCACAGCTGGTCTTCTGTCTCCGGCGTAGCGGACACTCCTCATTCTCGACGTCGGGATAGATGCTACCTTGGCCGCCTCCATCCTTAATGCCGCTGTCAGCGCCTCGTGGATGGTTTTATAATCGCCGAGCATTAGGCGCTGACGAATCTCCGTGTCCCGTACCCCGTCGACAAAGTTGTAGGCGGCTTCCCGGGATACGAACTCCAGTGGCAGGTCAACCAAGGCCTTGCCAGCTAGCTGCTCAATCGCTAAGGCGAACTCCTGCAGCGTCCCTCCCGGCTGCTGTGACCTTGCCTTAAGTTGGCTGCGGTACGCTGCGGCTAAGCGGTGGTTCCCGAAACGATTCTCCAGGGCCTCCCAGATGTCCTTGGGCGCCGCCGTTGTCTGCACCGCGTTTAGGACTTCCGCGGCCCGTCCCTGGAGGCTGGCTATTAGCTGTGTGACCTCCTCCTCTGGTGACCATCTGTTGTTCTTGGCCACTGTGTCGAACTGGCGGCGGAAGACCTCAAATGTTTACGCGCCGTCATATTTCGGCGGTTTGACGTGCGCAGATGTTAGTGTCGCGTCCCGGCGCGTCAGCCTTCAAATCCTTCAGTTTTCTGCCAACGACGTCCTCTACTATGGTGTTCAGGGACTTGACGCTGTTGTTGGCCTTTCCCTCCAGGTCGTCAACGCGGCTCGCCAGGTCCTCGATGCGCTCGTCCACTTGGCCCATCCGCTTGCCCAGCTCCGTCACGTTATCCCTCACGCCGGCCAACTGTTCTTCAAACTTCACGGCAAGGGCCTCGTTTGCCGCTTTCATTTCCGTGGCCAGGCTGTCGTTCGCTGCCCTCATTTCTGTGGTCAATTCGGTCTTTATTTGTCTCAACTCCACGGCCAGGTTGTCATTTGTAGTCTCCAGCTTCGCGGCCAGGCTGTTATTTGCCGCTTCTGTTTTTGCAGCGAGGTTTTCATTTGCCGTCTTCATTTCTTCAATTTTCTCTAAAATCTTTGCCAATGCAGCTTCCATTGTCGTATGTTCCACTCCTGACACCAGTTGTGACTTTGTGGGTTCGTGAAAATAACAAGACGAGGTTACAAAAGACAAAAACTGCACTTTATTTTCGTAGCAAACACATTCTTCACATCACAATTTGCTAGCTAACCTAAAAACTGTTTATTTTTCAAACAAAACACTCAACTGTCTCTCGCTTCCGGTAACGATCGGCCCCGAAGTTTTCCGAATCTCCACCGGCCATCATTTATCATCGGCTTCGCGAGTTTACTGCCAGGTGACAATATTGTGGGGAAATGCATCGGGATGAGAAACTGTTTTTAAAATTCAAAAAAGGTAATACGTATAATGTTACAAGCTAACTTTAAAGATTCATGCAAACCACTATTCAAAATATTAAAAATTCTAACAATGCCCTCAGTATATATTTTAGAGTTATCCGCCTATGTATATAAAAATTATGAGAAACTTATCCAAAAACAAAATCGTCATCATTACGGCACTCGGAAAGAGTCCAGCATAAAATACCCCATGCATAGATTAATATTATATGAAAAAACACCCTACTATATGGGTATTGTGACTTTGTGGGTTCGTGAAATGAAAAGTCCAATTACACCACTCAAAAATGTTCTTTATTTCCACCGACTTACAGTTCAACACTTGCCAATTACACAGAATTACTCGTAATGCACACAATTACAATATACCAGTTCGTCCGTTACAATTTCACTTGCACTAGTAATTACGGACAATACTCCGATGCACATACCAGTTACGTACAGTCTTCCGTTGCACAATCTTCTCGTTCATTAACACGTCACTGACTAAGTCTTACACCAAGAACTGCGTCTGTCTCCTCACTAACCAACTGACTGACTGACTAGCTGCAGCCCTTTTTATAGGCATCTCGCCGTCTTCTCGACGTTTCCAGATGATGAACGATCCCGTAATTTCTGGAACACAGGTGGAAGAGAAACAGACCGCACAATTATGTTTCTTTCCCCAGCCGTCCCTGTCACCACTATAAGACAAACGAGGGGAGGGCGTAGCTAACACGGACCTCCCTCGTCTCCCGCTCTCAGCTGCTTTCATAGGGTGTTCCAACGCTCGTGTGACAGTATAAAAATATATAATAAATTACCTCAACGACTCAAAGAAATAAAAACTCTGAAACTATTTAATAAAAGTGTAAAAGATCTGTTATTACATAAGACATATTACTCCATGCAGGAATTCATGGATGACACAATATCATAACTACTGCATTACTTGTAATTGATAATTTATGTACATATACATTAGAATTAGTTTTTCTTTTAAATTTCTTTTATGTATAACTTGACGACTCACCAGTTTACCAGCTAGGCTTACAATGTAAACGTCCGGCTGATGATAGAGGCAAAGCCTCAGAAACATGTTCCGGAAAAATTTAAAAGTAAGTGTTGTTTAGTGTTATTAATCGACTCTCTTTAAAGTTAATTTATCATAACAACACTGTTTTCAACACTTCCAAGAAAGGAATTGAAACTCAATAATGTTTCTGATTAATTCATAATTCTTAAACCTCTTTTCAAAAAAGGCAAACACAATAATGTTTCTGATTATAGGCCCAATTTTTTCAAAAGATGTTGAAAAGTGATATTAAACAGAAGAAATTATAACCATGCAGTGGCAATATACTGAATAGGCCGTGGTAGGGGAACTTACATAACACACAAGGCTCAGTAAAAGGAGAAATAGAGAACATGCACAGTGCAATAGATGATTGTGACACAACACATACAGCACTTCAACCAGGTTTGCGGAACAAGGCACTTTAATTGCTTTATATGATAACCACATTTCAATGCAATTCAACTGAACTTACACCACAAATTGTCACAACAAACCCCCAAAAATAATTGTTGAAATTAACTGAAGCTGCTTTAAAGAGGAAAAATGATTTATTATAATTAACAATTATACTGAGTTGACTGAGACACACTGTACTTCACATATCACTATATTTTTCGCCTTCACTTAAAGGAATTGTCAAGAAGTTGTTGACTAGTGAGAATGTTTGTCCTCTAACTGATCATGGTTCTCTGGAGACGACACATCTGGCGATGCAATGTCAAAATTCATTAAATGTGTACAAATATAACAATTTGTAACTTAAAACTTCACTTATCTTATAGGAAACGATAATTTTTTTATAAATTCTGTCTACTTCTTATAAGATAAGTGAAGTTTTAAGTTACAAATTGTTATATTTGTATATATTTGTTTGCTTCACTGTTAATAGCTTCATATTTTACGTATTAATTCATTAACTGTGTTTTGAATTTCTTTATATTGTGACTCTGTGGGTTCGTAGAATTAAAAGTCCAATTTGCCAATATTCTAAATGTTCTTTATTTCCGTAGGAATACACTCACAGTAGCATACACAATTGCAATCTACCAAGGCCGATGATAACAACAGCGTTCTGATTACACCTGTTTACAACATCAGCTCTCGTTACATCTGTTCACGACTGACTCTTGGCGAGTCCTCGCTCCCTTAAATACCTCATTGATAATTCGAGACTGTTCTGTAACAATCAACAAATTGAATGTTCTATCACCCTCCAGAAGTGTAACTTAATCTGTGCCGGCAAGTTCTTTATCTCTGGCACTATGTTTATCTGCTTATGCAAGCTATTTATCTCCGTGAAACACTATCTGTCTGTTATCTATTTGTGCCGAACCTTTTATGCCCGTCGCCAGTTTCCCAGATGTTTAATTCTTGGTTCAAGTGAACTAATTTTAGTAATTCAGTTTTATGTTATATGTTGTGGTTATGATCCCAGAAATATGCTGCTACTGCAGATTTATCTGTTTGTTTTTGCTTGATGTTCCTAAAGTGTTCTTTTAATCTGGTTCCAATGTTACATTTTGTCTTTCCAATGTATATCTTGTTGCAGTCTGAGCATTTAATTCTATAAATGCCAGACTTCTTTTCCATAGAAATTTGGTTTTTTTGATGAGGTTTCTGATATTGAATTTAGTTACTGGTGCCAGGGTAATGTTAAATTCACTGAAAATCTTTTAAAATTTTCTGGTTGCTCATGAATGATATGGGGGAGCTGTTTAAAGAGGTAATGTCATTCAACTGTTTTTGTCTACTGAACCTTTTTATTTTTCTGTCTACTAACTTTCTGCTGAAACTGTTTGTTGTTGCAGTTTCTATTATTTTGACCAAATGTAGCAAAATAATAGAAACGGTGACAACAAACTGATTCAGCAAAAACTCGGTAGACAAGATCATAAGAAGGTTCAGTAGACAAAAACAGTTGAATGAGATTACCACTTTAACAGCTTTTAGGGACAAATAAAGTACAAGAAATTTGCATATCACCCATGGGCAACCAGAAAATGTTAAAAGATTTTCAGTGAATTTAACATCACCCTGGCACCAGTAAATAATTTTGAGTCGAACTAGTACTCAATGCTCCATTTATTGCTAGTGTTTACCTTGAACTTCCTAACATCTCCAGCTAATGTTGACTATTGAATGTTGGTTTGGTGAACTGCTCTGTCAGTATCTTGATGAACTTGAAGTTTGGATTCTCTTCAATGGAGTATTGAGTACTAGTTTGACTCAGAACTATATTAATTTTATGCTTTATTATATCATAGTCCTTACTCATAGAAAGCAGTAAATAAATTCAATATCAGAATCCTCATCAAAAAACCAAAAATAGAAAAATTTCTGTGGTAAAGAAATCTGGCATTTATAGAATTAATTACTCAGATGCAATAAGATATACATTGGAAAGATGAAATGTAATATTGGAACTAGATTAAAACAACACTGAACAAAAAAGCCAACTACTAAAACCAGTTCACATGAACCAAGAATTAAACATCTGGGAAACCTTTGTGATGTTTGTGTTTGAATTACCGACTCAGTACTTTCAAATCTGGGAAACCATTTATATAAAGAAATTCAAAACACATTTAATGAATTAATCACCACCAGACATCCTGTCTCCAGAGAACCATCATCAGCTAGAACACCCAAGTTCTAGCCAGTCGACAATTTCTTGATAATGCCTTCAAGTGGAGGCAAAACATGCCAAAAGAAAATTTGTGGTATGTGGAGTACAGTGTCTCAGTTGACTCATTCTATGGTTCTTATGAGTTGTCAAATGGTTTGCACTATACAATGCATTTCTAGAATAAACCTGAAAAGTGATTAATTAAATTTAAAGGGAGTCGATTAATGACACTAAACAACACTTACTAGTAAGTGTTGGTTAGTGTCATTGACTTCCTTTAAATTTAATTTATCATAACAACACTGTTTTCAACACTTCCAAGAAAGGAATTGCTGAAAAGTGATATTTCTATTTTTGCTTACCCCATTATTGAGCTCCGCCTGAATCAGTAGATTAGTACTTTCATTTGGAATAACAAACAGTTTAGATTCCACTGGTAGGTGCCATGGATAAGGAGCAAAACCATCTTCTTGCAAATGCAAAATATATTTTATGTTCTGCTGCTTTAAAATTAATGTTGTAACTGGTTCTCTTCCAGGAACCAATTCCAGCTCTATCTTTTCTGGCGCTATTCCTGTTACGAGATTAGACACGTCACTTTTTTGGATCTCCATTGAAGGTCCAACTAAAAGATATGAATGTAGCCATGCAGCTTCTCCATCAGATTCTAAACATGCAAGATAATGGGAAGCAACAACACACCTGTGAACAAAAGCATATCAATACTTTATTGTCAGCATGAGCACAGTAGTTTTTACTATCGTAGGATCTGCACGGTTAAATTGTGCATGAGGTAATTAAACATAGTAATTTGCTTTGTACTGGTTGAGACTTGGTCATCTAATATCTTAACCTCCACTATCTAAGCCACCTTCTCAACCTTCCCATCAAGTAGTATTGAGAACTGTGTGCTAGCAGAATCAATATATAACAAATTCTATTTTTTCTTTGCCGGTTGGCTTGTCATAGCATAGGAAACATCCAAGAGTAATAGCCTGAAAAGAGCTCATCCTGTCTATGGATGGTGGACCCAATAACCAATAGGCGCTGCTATCTACACAGTTGTTTACTTAACACCAAATGAGCACCAGGCTTATCACCTGTGTGCAATTGGGCATGCTTTCTCCTACATAAACTCCAGGCTTGTATGCTGGACATGTTGTCCACCCTCGACTAAACAAGCATTATATCAGAACACATTCTGATTCACTCGATTAAGTTGGGCCACTTTAATGTTTCAGATTTCATTTCTAATATTTTGTTTTAGTTCTGCCAGTATGTGAGGATTTGTCTCGTAAACTTTGTCTTTAAAGTTAACCCACAAGTAAAGATCAAACACTGTTATATCAGGTGAGCAAGAGGGGCATACACCAGCACTAATCACTATCTTCAAACACTTCCCTCTGCTGAATGAACAGCAGAATCTTCCTGAAACCACCCATATGATTTGTCTTCTGTCAGTTCATGATAAAATGGGGTCAAAATATCATCTTGGTGCCTCTCTGCACTTACAGTCTGCTTGTAGAATAATTGATTTTGCGTCTAGCACTAACAGCACACAAAACTCCAATTTTTCGATCATAATGAGGAATTTCTTGAACGTGATGTGGATTTTCAGAGGCCAAGTGTTGACACAACCACTGAGGTGGAAAAGAACAGAAGCTGTGGATCAATTAAACCGTCGTTCACTGATGAAAGAAATGCATTTGTGATACTGGGTCACCTTGTTCTACAGCATGGACATTTGTACAGTTTTAATTTGGTAGCTTATGTGCAGAAACTCTGAAATTCCTACCTGTTGTGCTAATTTTGGGATGGATTTAGTTAGCGAACGATCAAAATATGCACCTTTCATCTAACTTTTCCTCTGTTAACGCTGTGTATTTATCTTTCATTTTTTGTTTGCCACAAAAACAGTGGTTTCGAACTTCTTCACAACCTCATGAATTGCAAATCTGGAGGAGACACTTCACCATGGAACATTTGAATATACTCTGTGAGAACACAGCTTTGCGATTGCATTAATAAATTTTACACATGACAATGAGTTGCTCTAGGGTCAAGTGCCTCTTCATGTTGGTGGCCGGTACAACATTACCAAGTGGAGTGCACACCACCAGCAGTCGGTAGTGGGTGAATCCAGCAAGGTTGCAGGAGAGGAAAAATGCTGTATGCTATGTTAGGTTTTAAATGAAGAATCCTGTTGTTTTAGTGAGAGATGTAACTACCACTACAAACAAAAAACTGATAACTATCTAAAAATTAATATTCATGCTCAAAAGTATGATGTCTGTTCAAAAAAATTCCAGAACATTCGTAATTTCACGCCAATGGAGTGTTGGAACAAAATGCAGGTGGCATCCCTGCACAAGCCTGTGTTTAATGAGGATAAACCCAATAAAAAACCATAATTAACAATAAAATACCAACAGGCATAAAAAAACTGTTTTCAATATTAACACTCATTTACAAAACAAACAACCTGCCCAGTGGTGGTCAAATCTATTTGTTCCTTTTCTTAGGGGTAGGGCCAGCATTTTCCACAGGTTTATCCTGCCCTTTTCTCACTGTCGTTTTGACAGTGAGGGCAGGATCCTCCGGATCCACATCCTGAATGGAGGAGGACCTATTTCCTACTGGTAGCTTCGAATCAAGTCTCTCGAAACGATCAGAAACTGCAATCGGCAAAGATGAAAGCCGCCAATCTGACTCATCTCCGGATGATTCCTTAGAAGATGTTCTCAGAGATGGTCATGGACTATTACACTCGTTTTGCTTGGTACTAGTCTTATTATTCTCCCTGAGGAAGTCAGTTCTTTCATATGAGGTCTTGAACTTTCTGGGCGATGTTTTATATATTACTGGTTCACATATTCTTGAGGTAGATGCTTTCTGCGGTGACTTGGTTGGAATGTTCTTCATAGGACTGGACTTGATACGTATGCTGACTGTTGTTCGTGCTGGTGTCTGTTGCTTTGGCAGTGATCTAGGTGTAATTGTTCTTTCGGATATTACTACCCCATTTATGTCACTAGTTTGTGTTGCAATTTCGTGTCTAGGCACTGGCATAGCTGCAACTGCACCATAAGTACCAGTCCTAGGGACTGAAGGCTGACAAATACGCAAGAGTTTCCGGGCTTCCAAGAAGGACACCTTCTCTCTTGGATCGCCTTTTCCTCCATAAAACGCGGGCATTCTCTGGAGTTAGATGAATGATTGCCACTGCAGTTAGCACATTTTGCAGGTTTAGTACACACATCATCATGTTTGACTTCTGCACAGTCAACGCAAGTGGCAACTCCATTACAAGTATCACTTGTGTGGCCAAAGCGCTGGCACTTATAACACCTCAATGGATTGGGTGTTATTACTGCCTCACTTCAGTAGCTTCATACCCTGCCTTAATCCTTTGTGGGAGATCTTCCTGAACAAAGGAAAGAAACAGGGTACGAGTGGGCACTAGTTCACCTTCTTCTTTGCAGTGAACTCGATATACATTAGTCACACCTTGTTCTGCCAAGTTTTCCTGAATCTCCTCATTGGACATACCGTCCAATGTGCTGATGTTTACAACACCACATGAGGAGTTCAGAGTCCTATGCAATTCAACGCGCACCGGATAGCTAGCAAGCATATTGGCTTTCAAGATTTTTGCAGCCTGCGTCGGAGAAACTGCTTCAACCAGGAGCATACCATTGCGAGATCAAGTACATGGTTTTACAGGACCAGCAATATTATCTAGACCCTTCTGAATGATAAATGGGTTCACGGAAGTAAATGTTCGACCTTCCTCAGTTCTAAAGATAACTAAATAGCAAGAACCACAAGAATCAGCTATTTCCTTTCCACTTTTCTTAACATTTTTGTTGAATTTATCAGTTCCCATAGCGACAATATCCTCCACCATTGCAAACATCTCCGATGGCATGCTCACATCCTGGGCGCCACCCCAGCTTAGGTGAGAGTCCTGGCCTAGACCTTGATCACCTCAGGGTCTCACCTCCCAATGTAAAGACAGAGGGAACCAATCGCCTTCAGGACTGTAACAGCTCATGCAATGGCCCCTCCCTGGGACTGACTTTTATCAGCGGATACGAACACAGTCCTACATGATAACCAGGAGCTGGGTTTACATGTTACCCAGTCACCCCTGCGCTTCCCATTCTGCCAACCCGTGCTAGGTTATCTGTCAGACATGTGTTCAGGGAGGTTAGGGTCAAACACAGATGTGGACCTTGTTTGGGCAATTGGAATTAGCTCTCACCACTCAGAGGCACCCAATCAAGAGATATGGCTCGGGACCCCAGGATAGCCAATTCTCATTCCTATCGCAGTAGACCCCTGGGGGGATGGCACAGAGGAGCAATGCATCTGTATTAAAGTCTGCGTGAAACTAAAGAAAACCTTTACAGAGACATACCAAATGATGCAAGAAGCTTACAGTTAATGAATGCTTAAGGGCCTGTATTACGATCCCCGGTTACTAGCCGAAGTTTGTTACCTTTCAGTTATCAATAACTATTGTTTAGTTATATGTGTTTGGAGGAATTTAATAACAGTGACGTCAAAATTAATCTCAGAAACAATTTGTAGTTGGTTTATTAATACTCGTCACTTACTTGTTTATATTTATGAAAGACTAGTTTCAAAGACATTCGCCTCCATTTTCAATCTCTTTCCAACTGGCATGTGTTGTTGTCTGCTCTCTCTCTGGTGGTGGAACTATGAACTTCTTTGTCAAATTATCTACTGGTGGGATTTCAAAGTTCATTATGCGATCCTTATTTTTCCATATGAATATGTTCTCCCATGTTGTCAATTTATTTTGGTTTACCACTCCTTTTAATAATTTTGGATTTGGATCAATGTCATGGTTTTCATTCCAAAAGTGAAATGCTACTGCTGACTTATCTTCTTGTTTCAATCTGATGTTTCTAAAGTGCTCTTTGACTCTGGTTTTTAGATTTCTTTTAGTTTGACCTATGTAGCATTTTGCACAATTCTTACAACTTATCTGCTATATTCTGGATCTGTTAACTGATGGGATTTCATCTTTTGTTTTTGAATTTAGCAATTTTAAAATTGAGTGTTTATTAGTAGCTGCCAAGGTGATATTTTGTTCCTTAAAGATCTTTTTAAATTTATTAAATGTTTTTGGGTGATGTGAATGAACTGAATATGCTGTTGCTTTCTTTTTCTTTTGTAAATGTGGTTGCTTCCTTAATGGTTTTCTTTAGTTTAGCTTTTCTAATTTTCTTCAACACCAAATTTTTGTTGTATCCATTTTCCTCTGCTATGTGTAGTATTGTTTTTTGTTCTTTGAAATATTCTTCTATTTCCATGAAGAAAAAGTGTTGAAGAAAATTAGAAAAGCTAAACTAAAGAAAACCATTAAGGAAGCAACCACATTTACAAAAGGGGGGGGGGGGGGGGGAGAGAAAGCGGCAGCGCCGTGGCTCAGTGTTTACACCACTTGGCTCTCACCAAGGCGGCCAGGGTTCGATCCCAAGCGACCGCAAAGTGAGATTTGTGGTGAACAACACGGCGCTGGATGGGTTTTCTCAGGGATCTCCGGTTTCCCCCGCCATCTCATTCCACCGGTGCCCCATCTTCATCTCATGTATCATCAGTGTCATCGCCTGCGATGCCGTATGTAGTAAAAGCAGGCGTTACACACGCGCACCCACCCACCCCCACACACACCCCCCACACACACCCACGCACGCACGCACGCACGCACGCACACGCGCACACACACGCACACACACACACACACACACACACACACACACACACACACACACACAAAAGAAAAAGAAAGCAACAGCATATTCAGTTCATTCACATATCACCCAAAAACATTTAATAAATTTAAAAAGATCTTCAAGGAACAAAATATCACCTTGGCACCTACTAATAGACACTCAATTTTAAAATTGCTAAATTCAAAAACAAAAGATGAAATCCCATCAGTTAACAGATCCAGAATATAGCAGATAAGTTGTAAGAATTGTGCAAAATGCTACATAGGTCAAACTAAAAGAAATCTAAAAACCAGAGTCAAAGAGCACTTTAGAAACATCAGATTGAAACAAGAAGATAAGTCAGCAGTAGCATTTCACTTTTGGAATGAAAACCATGACATTGATCCAAATCCAAAATTATTAAAAGGAGTGATAAACCAAAATAAATTGACAACATGGGAGAACATATTCATATGGAAAAATAAGGATCGCATAATGAACTTTGAAATCCCACCAGTAGATAATTTGACAAAGAAGTTCATAGTTCCACCACCAGAGAGAGAGCAGACAACAACAGATGCCAGTTGGAAAGAGATTGAAAATGGAGGCGAATGTCTTTTAAACTAGTCTCTCATAAATTTAAACAAGTAAGTGACGAGTATTAATAAACCAACTACAAATAGTTCCTGAGATTAACTATTGTCAAGGTTCAGTGCCTCATATTATGAACTCGATTTACCTGTAGGTTTGTTACCCTGTGCATTATGGTGGAATGTGAACGGTTGGCAATATTTTCCACTACGATTTTACCTTGTTTGCAACGCTATCTTGTGTTTACAATGTGAATTAGCAGGAAAACCAAACACATGTAATAGCATCAGGCGTCTTATTTAACTTTTTATTAGCTATTCTCCATATATTTTCATGATATTTTCATTAATAGTTCATTCGTAATAAGGTCTAGCATAGTTTGTTTACAGTTTAATTTTTCCTAGCGTTAGATTCTTTTTCACATCATTAGGTTAGTGTTATAGGTTATATAGGTTGCATTAGGTTAGTGTTATTATAGATTAGGTGAGATATATGGAGAATATATGGAATGCCTTGTTAATTTATGAACACCAAGAGATTTCCAGTAAAAAAAAAAAAAAAAATAATTATGGAATGGAGTTGGAATTAGAGGTCTACCTAACAAATTAATTGAATCTTATCTAACCGGAAGACAGCAAAGCTCTGAAATCAGTCATCTTAATGGTAACAACATATATACAATAAAATCAGCTTTGATGGAGGTAAAACATGGAGTTCCGCAGGGCTCTATCTTAGGCCCTGTTCTATTCATTATATATGTAAATGATAAAGAAAAAAGCAATAATTCCACAACAGTCAGCTATGCTGATGATACTACTGCTCTTTGTTGGAATGACACATCAAATTCATTGGCAAATACCATTAATTCTACTAGTCGCTCTATAAATCATTACTTTGAATGTAACAAACTAAAAGTAAATGAAGAAAAAACCAAAGTTATGATATTTGACCTAGGAGGAAGAAATGAAATTAGCAAAACTGTTTCCCCCATGATTAATCTGACACTAACTCCATCCTATTCCTTACTAGGGTTAAACCTAGACAGTAAGCTAACCTGGTCTGAGCATGTAAACGGTGTTTGTAATAAAATAGCTACATATATCGAGAGTCGCATAAGAGCAGAAGATGCAAACGATGATTTGCGAAACATGTCCTCAAAATAGGTACGAAAGTGAAGCAGATGTGTAATAAATACGACTCATCTAAAAATTAATAATAGCTAAATATATTTACTTCTTTAGGCTAATGAAAAGATATGTGAATGAGCACACCATGAAAATAATGTACTATGGTCTTATTTTTCCACATCTCAGTTACTGTTTAGAAGTTTGGGGAGGAGCTGCACATGTACATATTAATAGGATATTAAACTTACAGAAGAAGTGTATAAGAATTATGTACAGTATTCCATAGAAACTTGTAGACATGTGTTTATTAGAGAAAATATTCTAACCATTGTATCACCTATGTATATAAAAACATTCTTTTAAGTGTAAATAGTACAAATGGTATGCTAATGAATAGTGAAATACATTCACATAATACCAGACAAAATATGGATTTCCATAGAATAACAGTGAATAAAAAGAAAATTAATACTGATCCATATATTGTAGGAAGTATACTGTACAACAAACTACCGTCTAAAATTAAGTCCTGTGCAAAAAATTATTTTAAAAATAAGCTAAAGATGTATCTCATTCATAAATGTTTGTATAAACTGGAGGAATTTTAATTTGAGTTGTTATGAACTATGTATATTTGGTGATTTTTGTTATTATTATTATCATTACCATCATTATTATTATTATTATTATTATTATTATTATTATTATTATTATTATTATTATTATTATTATTATTATTATTATTATTATTATTATTATTATTATTATTATTATTATTATTATTATTATTATTATTATTATTATTATTATTATTATTATTATTATTATTATTATTATTATTATTATTATTATTATTATTATTATTATTATTATTATTATTATTATTATTATTATTATTATTATTATTATTATTATTATTATTATTATTATTATTATTATTATTATTATTATTATTATTATTATTATTATTATTATTATTATTATTATTATTATTATTATTATTATTATTATTATTATTATTATTATTATTATTATTATTATTATTATTATTATTATTATTATTATTATTATTATTATTATTATTATTATTATTATTATTATTATTATTATTATTATTATTATTATTATTATTATTATTATTATTATTATTATTATTATTATTATTATTATTATTATTATTATTATTATTATTATTATTATTATTATTATTATTATTATTATTATTATTATTATTATTATTATTATTATTATTATTATTATTATTATTATTATTATTATTATTATTATTATTATTATTATTATTATTATTATTATTATTATTATTATTATTATTATTATTATTATTATTATTATTATTATTATTATTATTATTATTATTATTATTATTATTATTATTATTATTATTATTATTATTATTATTATTATTATTATTATTATTATTATTATTATTATTATTATTATTATTATTATTATTATTATTATTATTATTATTATTATTATTATTATTATTATTATTATTATTATTATTATTATTATTATTATTATTATTATTATTATTATTATTATTATTATTATTATTATTATTATTATTATTATTATTATTATTATTATTATTATTATTATTATTATTATTATTATTATTATTATTATTATTATTATTATTATTATTATTATTATTATTATTATTATTATTATTATTATTATTATTATTATTATTATTATTATTATTATTATTATTATTATTAATTTTATTACATACTTTTTGTATAAAATAATTGATTTTTTATAAACTTTGTAAATAGTCTCTGACAATGTCAGACACTCTGTATGAGTCTACTGACAGTAATAAACTACTACTACTACATAACTGTTATTAATTCTGATAATAGTATTGCACAACTATAATTTGGCTAAAATCATTTGGTTAGTAGTTTATCCTCGTGAATAAATCACCTCTTCTTATATAAATTATCATTTCACAGAGGTATATGCAAAGAGAGAAGGTCCGCAAATTACGAGTCATCCATGAATAAAAGCAAGTTATAAAATATGCATTCTGGGACCAGTAACTTGGTACCTGATTTTTTTTAACATAATATATTTGGCTAGTTATGAAGCAATAATTATGGTTTTCTTTTAAGGAAACAAGTTGTAGCAAACTTACATTTCTTTTTGGCACTTCATAATCAAACGCCACATTTCAGTCACAGCATTGTGTCCTTGATTGAAAAACGTAATTGAACAAACAAATGGTTTCATATAAATACCACAGGATACAAGATAGGCAGGTTTTAACATTTCTTTACGTGTGCAATTCGCAGAAAATATATTTATGTACTGCATACAAATTGCATAAACTAAAAAATTTGTTTTATTCGCTGTTTGCTTTACAGCTTGTTACTTTCCTCTGGTAATGCTTTAACGAAACGCAAATTAAATATTGCACTCACTATTAACAAAATCGAATGTTTACTACTTCAGCATGTTTCTGAACTTTTATATCTACGCACCTACACATATAGTATTTCGTGTACTTTCCGGTATAGGTTTCACATGCTTTAGTACAAAAGTGAATCGAGAAGATAGTGACACATTGCTTCACTCACACTGTTTATTCACAGGACATGTTTCAAGAGCTCTTGCTCCTATCCTCAGCTGATACTCGATTAGTGTAAGTTGTAGTGGTTTCCTCTTTCTCCGTATTGTCAATAGATGGCGTGATGTACATGTCAAAGATGTCCGGTGGTGGAGTTTCAAAATTCATGACTCTATGACGATTTTTGTTAATGAAGATTTTTTCCCATACGGAAAGGTCTATGGGGTGATTAACGTATTTTATTAGAGATGTTTCCAAATTGATGTTATGTCTAGTATTCAAAAAATGAAAAGCCACTGCTGATTTTTCTGTTTCACCATTTTTAATGTTTCTTATATGTTCTTTAGTTCTGATGTTAATATTTCTTTTTGTTTTTTCTATATAAATTTTAGGGCAAGTTTCACATTTGATCTCATAGATTCCTGGTTTTTCTTTGGTAGTGATTGAATTTTTGGGAGGGCCTTTTAACAAATTTCTGATATTAAACCTATTTTGAGGCGCAAGAGTTATGTTGTGTTTTGAGAAGATTTTTTGGAATTTGTTATAGGCTGATGGGTGGAAGGTGAATTTTTTAAAAAGTTTTTTCTTTTTTTCTCCTGTAGGCTCTAGGGTGGTGGTTTCTTTTATTTCCTTAGCTTTGTTGAGTCTGTTAACTGTTTTGTCTACTAAATTTGGGTTGAAACCGTTGGATATAGCTACTTTTTTTATGTGTAGGTATTCTTCTTGATAATCTTCTCTGTTTAGTGGAAAGTTGATCATCCGAAATATTAAACTGTTGAAAATGGCATGTTGGTGCTGTTTTGGGTTGAAACTGTTGTTCTTAATGTAATTATCTGTGTGTGTCGGTTTCCTGTAAATACCAAAAGTGAGTTTGTTGTTCATTTTTTTGATCTTGATCTCCAAAAAGGGGAGCACACCATCCTCTTCTGTTTCCAATGTAAATTTTATAGCTGGATTTTGTATATCCAAAAGTTTAAGACCATCTTGTATGAGTTTTTTAGGTACTATTGCAAAAATGTCGTCAACATAGCGATACCACACTTTGAAATAATGTGGAAAAGCTTTTGTGATATGTGTTTCAAAAGCACTCATGAATAAATCCGCCAAGAAGGGAGACAATGGGTTGCCCATAGCTAGGCCCGTTTTTTGTTTATAGATCTGTCCATTAAAGCTGAAAAAATTTTGATTGATACAAATTTCTGTAAGTTGTGAAAGTTCTTCTATTTCTTCAGGTGCTATTTGTAATGATTCCAGCCATTTTTTGAGAAGTGAAATAAGCTCATTAGTAGGTATACTTGGATATAAAGAAATGTCAAAGGAAACTAAAGCATCTGTAGAGTTGATCTTTGTGTCCTTCAGGAGATTTAACAATTCAAACGAGTTTTTGATAATTGAAGTAATGAGTTGGTATTCAAACACAACATCACTTAAAATATCCTTACTTGAACAATTGTTTCGGAGACCGGCTCGTCCCCATCATCAGCAACTATCCAACTGGTTGGATCCGTGGTTTCTTGAAGTGAGCTGGTTGTTTGAGGTGACATCTGTTGGTTGTGAGATGAACTTCCAAAGAGAGTTTTCAGGCGGCAATTCGAAATTTAACGTATACTGTTTGTTTTTTATAATTAGCAACTTCTCCCAAACATCGAGCTCAGCTGCATTATTGGCTGGCTTTAATAGTTTTATATTTGGTACAATTTCATGATTGGTAGACCAAAAATGGTGGGCTATTGCTGATTTTTCCATTTGTTTGTATTTCACACATCTCATATGTTCCTGTAATCTAATTTGTAAACTTCTTTTGGTTTTTCCTATGTAGAACTTATTACAGTCTGAGCAGTTTATTTTGTATATACCTGATTTCTTGTTTTCAGGTACTGGGTCTTTCAGGTTGTTGCATAATAAGTTTTTTAAACTGAATTTATTTATTGGGGCTAGGGTGATGTTATACTTCTTGAATATCTTGTTGAATTTATGATGTACTTTGGGATGATATGTGAATTTCTTGAACTGTTTCTCGGATTTTGAATCTGTTAGTTTTGTGGTATCCAATATGTGTTTTTGTTTCTTAAATTTCCAAATTTTCTTTTCTAATAATTTTTTACTGTATCCATTAATTGCAGCTATGTTAATCATTTGGTTATATTCTTTTTTGTATTCATTCTGTTTCAATGGGATGTTGATTAGTCTATGTGCTAAACTGTTCAAAACTGCATGTTTGTGGGGTGTCGGGTTGTAGCTATCGTTCTTGATGTAATTGTCTGTTTGTGTTGGCTTCCGGTAGATGCCAAAAGATATGTTATTTAGTTCATGAATTATCTTCAGATCTAGGAAAGGTAGGTAGCCATCTGTTTCTATCTCTATTGTGAACTTTATTGTTTTATTCTGTATGTTCAGTAGTTTTAAGGAATCTTGTATGAATTTGTGTGGAACAATGGCAAAAATATCATCAACATATCTGTACCAGCATTTGAAGATGTATGGGAAGGATGATGTGATATGTGTTTCAAAGTAGCTCATAAAGAGGTTGGCTAGGAAAGGTGAAAGTGGATTGCCCATTGTTAGGCCTGAGGTCTGTTGATAGAATTGACCGTTGAATGTAAAGAAATTTTGATGTATGCATAAATGAGTAAGTTTTGTGAGATCTTCTATTTCTTCGGTTGAAATGTTAGTCTGTCTGAGCCACTTCTTGAGGAGTAACATAAGTTCATCTGTTGGAATACTGGGAAAAAGAGAGGTGACATCAAATGATACTAGTTTGTCTTCTGTATCCAATTGTAAATTTGAGATCTTGTCTACTAAATCTAATGAATTTCTAATGGCTAGGCTGTGGAACTGAGGCAATGATGAAAAAGTATGTACTAGATGTTTGGCTAACTTGTAGGTAGGTGCATCTATGTTGTTGATAATGGGCCTCATTTTATCTCCTGGTTTATGAATTTTTGGCAACGCATAAAGTCTCGGTAATATTGGGTGGTCTGGTTTTACTTTAGATTTCTGTATATCAGATAATATCCTGACTTCATTTAAGGTATCCTCGAATTTTTTCAGACAAAATTTTAATGGGTCACATTCCAATTTTTTGAATTCATTATTTTTTAACATGTTTTCTACTCTAGAGATGTAATCTGATCTATTTAGGATTACTATTTGGTTGCCTTTGTCTGCTTTTGTGTATATTACCGGTTTTGATTTGAGGGTCTTGATTACTTGTTTGTAAGGGAAATTATTTCTAACATCTTTCTGTATTTCCCGTATGGCTGTTTCACATTCTTTGCGTACGGCAATTTTTTCTTGTTCTTTTAGGTTACCGGAAGCTATTTCTATGTCTGCTATTAATTCATCCGTGTTATTGGAGTAACCTACACATGCTTTTAAACCTTTATTAAGAACCGAAAGTTCTCGTTCGTTGAAAGTTTCTGAAGATAGATTTGTTACGTGAGAAATGTTAGAATTCTCCGGTAATTTTTGGTTTGTCTCTATAGATTTATTTTTTCTTAAGTTTTGTAACTTCCGTTTTTGTCTAAAAGTTTTTGTTTTCATTTTCTTATTATGGATTTCCAGGAAATTTGTTTTCAAATTGTACCAGAGGATGTATCCAAGATTTTCTGTTAGTTTTAGATTTAGTGCGTATGCTTCTAGGTCAAGTGATTCCAATTTAGCATAGTGTTTATGCTTTTCCAATTGAATGACTTTTTTGTCGGCTGCAAGCTGAGTTTTGCTATTGTTTTTTAATTTTACTATCTTTCTCACGAATTTTGGTGTGACTTTATGGTATAAACATAAATCTAAAAAACGTATGTCGGCACATACTTTGATACTTAAATTTTCAAATTTTGTGAAGGATCTGAAGATTTGAACCAGCCATTTTGATAGTTGGTAAGTGGGTGCATCAATGTTATTAATTATTGGTCTGAGGGTAATTTCAGGTTTATGTATTTTGGGTAAACCATATATGTATGGTGTTTTTGGACTGTCTATTTTATTGTTCAATTTATCTCTTTTAGTCATGATTTTACTGTTTTTAATTGCTAATTCCACAGATTTGCATGCTTTCTTTAATGGATTGTTTTCTAGTTTAGCAAATTCTTTTCCGTTTAAAAGGTTGTCCATTTTTTTGCGATAGTCTTCTTCGTCCAATATTACTATTTTGTTACGCTTGTCTGCTTTTGTGTAGACTACCGGTTTTTCATTTAAATTTTTGATTAATTTTTTATATGAATATCTTTTTGAATTTGCATTTTGAATATGATCTAGAGTTTCTAAGTACTGTGTTCTGATCATAGATTTTTTGTTATCGGGCAAATTATATATCGCTATTTCAATGTCCGCGATATAGTTTTCAATGTTTTTTGTGTAATCTACACATGTTTTTAGGCCTTTGTTTAGAAAATTTATTTCTTTCTCCGTGAAGTTGCATGTGGATAGATTCGTTACATTGTTAGGTTTTTGACATGAGAGTAATAAATCTTGCTTTTTATGTGGATTTGGTTCTTGCTTCTTTTGAAGATTCATGAATTTTTGTTTCAAAATGGCTGTTTTCTTACGCATTTTCAAATTAAGAATTGACAGCATATTATTTTCTAAGTTAGACCACATGGCTGGGTTCATAGATTTCGAAATTTTTAAGTGTAGTTCGTATATTTTTAATTCTGTGGAATGTAACGAATTGTAGTGATGTAATTAAAATGGAAATAAACCACCACTACAATTCGTTACATTCCACAGAATTAAAAATATACGAACTACACTTAAAAATTCCAAAATCTATGAACCAAGCCATGTGGTCTAACTTAGAAAATAATATTGTGACTTTGTGGGTTCGTGAAATGAAAAGTCCAATTGCACCACTCAAAAATGTTCTTTATTTCCACCGACTTACAGTTAAGCACTTGCCAATTACACAGAAATGCGTAATGCACACAATTACAATTCACCAGTTCGTAAGTTAACGTTCCGATGCACGTACACAGTCTTCTCGTCCGTTTGCTAGCTCGTCAAGCACTGACTGACTCTTACACCAAGAACTGCGACTGTCTCACTAACTAACTGACCGACCAACTCTACCCTACCCTGTCTGTCTGTAACCCCCTTTATATAGGAATATCGCCGACTTCTGGTGTTTACCGGATTGTTCCAGTAACAGAAAGATCGAGAACCAGGTGTAAGGAAACAGACGGCACGAGCATGTTTTTTCTCCCGACCGCCGCCTTGTCACCACAGACGAGGGGGAGGTGTGGCTCACACGAACCTTCCCTGTCTTCCGCTCTCAGCTGCTTCACAGGGTGTTCCAGCGCTCGCGTTACAATATGCTGTCAATTCTTAATTTGAAAATGCGTAAGAAAACAGCCATTTTGAAACAAAAATTCATGAATCTTCAAAAGAAGCAAGAACCAAATCCACATAAAAAGCAAGATTTATTACTCTCATGTCAAAAACCTAACAATGTAACGAATCTATCCACATGCAACTTCACGGAGAAAGAAATAGATTTTCTAAACAAAGGCCTAAAAACATGTGTAGATTACACAAAAAACATTGAAAACTATACCGCGGACATTGAAATAGCAATATATAATTTGCCCGATAACAAAAAATCTACGATCAGAACACAGTGCTTAGAAACTCTAGATCATATTCAAAATGCAAATTCAAAAAGATATTCATATAAAAAATTAATCAAAAATTTAAATGAAAAACCGGTAGTCTACACAAAAGCAGACAAGCGTAACAAAATAGTAATATTGGACGAAGAAGACTATCGCAAAAAAATGGACAACCTTTTAAACGGAAAAGAATTTATCGAGATTCAACTGTATTGGAACACCACAGTGAAGCGAAAAATTATTAAATTTTAGATGAGTCGCATTTTTTACACATCTGCTTCACTTTCGTACCTATTTTGAGGACATGTTTCGCAAATCTTCGTTTGCATCTACGGCTCTTGTGCGACTGAAGCTAGATCCAGCGGTGTGGGTAATTCTGGGGTTGTTGCTGCCATCTGTTGATTTAGTGATGAACTGAAATGTGGGATTCTCTTCTAGCGGGATTTCAAAGTTCATTAGTTGGTTTTTATGTTTTTCTATGTATATCCTCTCCCATATGACGAGTTCACTATGTTTTTGTACGTATTTTAGTAATTCTGTGCTATCTACAATTTCATGATTTTCAGACCAGAAATGAGCTGCTATTGCGGACTTATCAATATTTTTGTATCTTAAGTGCCTGAAGTGTTCTTTCTTTCTAGTGCCTATGTTCCTTTTTGTCCTTCCTATGTAAATTTTTTCACAGTCTTTACACTTAATTTTGTGAATGCCTGACTTTTCCTCTGGTTTTATCTTATCAGTATTATTACTGTGAAGTAGGTTTTTAATGTTGTAATTGTTTTTTGGTGCCAATGTTATATTGTATTTCTTGAATATTTTTTGGAACTTTTTTGTGGCCCAGGGGTGGTAAGTAAATTTAGCAAATCTAGTTTCTTGTTTTATTGGTGTGAGAGCTGTGATCTGTTTTAATTTCTTTTGAAGTTTGAATAATTTTAGTTTTTTATCTACAAGGTTTTTTTTCATATCCATTTTTAATTGCAGTTTTTAAGATTTGATGGTATTCGTTTTGATATTCTTGCTGGCTGAGAGGTAGATTTACTAATCTGTGTGTCAGACTGTTGATGGTTGCATGTTTGTGTGGAATTGGGTTGAAACTATTTGCTTTGATGTAATTATCTGTGTGTGTTGCTTTTTTATGAATGCCAAATTCTAGTTTTTCATTGCCTTTTTTGATTTTAAGGTCTAAAAAAGGTAGAGTACAGTCCTCTTCAGTTTCTACTGTGAATTGTATGCTGGGTTCTTGCAGGTTGAGTAGTTTCAAAGCATCATCTATTAGTTTGTAGGGCACTATTGCAAAGATGTCGTCTACGCAAGAATTTGTTAAACTAGAAAACAATCCATGAAAGAAAGCATGCAAATCTGTGGAATTAGCAATTAAAAACAGTAAAATCATGACTAAAAGAGATAAATTGAACAATAAAATAGACAGTCCAAAAACACTATACATATATGGTTTACCCAAAATACATAAACCTGAAATTACCCTCAGACCAATAATTAATAACATTGATGCACCCACTTACCAACTATCAAAATGGCTGGTTCAAATCTTCAGATCCTTCACAAAATTTGAAAATTTAAGTATCAAAAACTCGTTTGAATTGTTAAATCTCCTGAAGGACACAAAGATCAACTCTACAGATGCTTTAGTTTCCTTTGACGTCATTTCTTTATATCCAAGTATACCTACCAATGAGCTTATTCCACTTCTCAAAAAATGGCAGGAATCAATACAAATAACACCTGAAGAAATAGAAGAACTTTCACAACATACAGAAATTTGTATCAATCAAAATTTTTCCGCTTTAATGGACAGATCTATAAACAAAAAACGGGCCTAGCTATGGGCAACCCATTGTCTCCCTTCTTGGCAGATTTATTCATGAGTGCTTTTGAAACACATATCACAAAAGCTTTTCCAAATTATTTCAAAGTGTGGTATCGCTATGTTGACGACATTTTTGCAATAGTACCTAAATAACTCATACAAGATGGTCTTAGACTTTTGAATATACAAAATCCAGCTATAAAATTTACATTGGAAACAGAAGAGGATGGTGTGCTCCCCTTTTTGGACATCAAGATCACAAAAATGAACAACAAACTCACTTTTGGTATTTACAGGAAACCGACACATACAGATAATTACATTAAGAACAACAGTTTCAACCCAAAACAGCACCAACATGCCATTTTCAACAGTTTAATCTTTCGGATGATCAACTTTCCACTAAACAGAGAAGGTTATCAAGAAGAATACCTACTCATAAAAAATGTAGCTATATCCAACGGTTTCAACCCAAATTTAGTAGACAAAACAGTTAACAGACTCAGCAAAGCTAAGAAAATAAAAGAAACCACCACCCTAGAACCTACAGGAGAAAAAGAGAAAAAACTTTTTAAAAAATTCACCTTCCACCCATCAGCCTATAACAAATTCCAAAAAATCTTCTCAAAACACAACATAACTCTTGCACCTCAAAATAGGTTTAATATCAGAAATTTGTTAAAAGGCCCTCCCAAAAATTCAATCACTACCAAAGAAAAACCAGGAATCTATGAGATCAAATGTGAAACTTGCCCTAAAATTTATATAGGAAAAACAAAAAGAAATATTAACATCAGAACTAAAGAACATATAAGAAACATTAAAAATGGTGAAACAGAAAAATCAGCAGTGGCTTTTCATTTTTTGAATACTAGACATGACATCAATTTGGAAACATCTCTAATAAAATATGTTAATCGCCCCATTGACCTTTCCGTATGGGAAAAAATCTTCATTAACAAAAATCGTCATAGAGTCATGAATTTTGAAACTCCACCACCGGACATCTTTGACAAGTACATCACGCCATCTATTGACAATACGGAGAAAGAAGAAACCACTACAACTTACACTAATCGAGTATCAGCTGATGATAGGAGCAAGAGCTCTTGAAACATGTCCTGTGAATAAACAGTGTGAGTGAAGCAATGTGTCAATATCTTCTCGATTCACTTTTGTACTAATTTGTGCTTCACTGTCCCTACGCTTCTTTCAAGTTTATACTTTAACATGCTTTGTTTATTACATTTATGTTCATTAAAACATGTTGCAATATGGTCGCATAAAATATTGCATTGCTTGCAACAAGTCACTGACACCATGGGACACTAGATATTATCATTCCATAACCTATTACGTCCAGTACCTAATACTCCTGTGGTTTATTTTATTTCATTTTCAACATGTCACATATATATAATTATCTTTATGCATTCTAATTCTTTTAGCTCTTCTTCTATTAAATAAATACTGTGCCAACGTTTCATCTTCAGAATCGCTGTCAACATTCAGTCTGGCCTGGAGGTATGTCATTTTCTTTTTTGTGTATGACGGTACACTCCAAGTTATCTCACTAATCGCTACTGGAGGTTAGGGTTAGTTTACCTCCAGAAATAACTCTCAGTTAGCCCTTAACCGAAGGTTGTAATACCGACATCTGCATGTAACTTCAAGTTAACCAGTAACCAACACCTTAACCGGAGATCGTAATACAGGCCCTAAGCCATACTTGGTGTTACAAATGGTTCACATGGTTTAAAAACAGCCAGATGGAAGTTCAAAATGACCAACACAGGAGGGTCTGACATCTACCAATGATGCTCATGTCAAGAACGTCAACTAAATTGTGCATGCCAATTGAAGACTGGCTGTCCGAAAGATTGCAGAAGAATGTAACATTTCGGGTAGATCATATCAGGATATCCTGACACAGCTTATTGGAATGTTTTGTGTTGCCACAAAGTTCGCCCCAAGGCTCATGAGTCCAGACCAGAAAGACCATCACCTTGCAATCTGTGAAGCGTTTAAGGATCACGCAAATGAGAATGAGATGATCATTAACAGAATAACTGGTGATGAGAAGTCGGTTTACAGTGATGATGTTGAGACCAAGGTTCAATCTTCACCAAGGGTCAGGAAAGGTTCTCCAAGACCAAAAAAGCTCGTCAGATCAAATGTCAAAGTCATGCTGATAAGTTTCTTTGACTTTAAAGATTATCATGAATTTGTGATGTGGTTGAAAATAAATACAGTTAAAGGTGCAAACATAAGCTTTGTGTTCGTTGTAGTACACAGTCCACTATAACACCCAACTAATCAACATACTGCTAACAAAAACAGAATATGAACAGGAATACACACATACACCAGGTTGCCAAATTGAACAACTACAACTACAACACAATTTCATCCACAAATCTAGAAACAAGAATGAAAGAACACTTCAGAAATATTTAATTCAAACACATGGACAAGTCGGCTGTAGCACATCACTTTTGGTCTAAGAATCACATCAAGCAAGAAATAGAACTGATCAAACAGGCAAAGAAACCTCTAGAACTGCAGATTTGGAAAAGATATTCATTACTAAAAAACAGAACGTCCTGATGAATTTTTAAATTCCCGCCATGGATGGCGTCATCAAACTTAAAAGATTATCAGATGACAGCACAACACCAAGCCAGAAGCAGACACCGGTTACAGAATCAGTCAACCACAGAACTGAGGAAAGGGAAGACGTTCACAGAAACTAGTCTTCACATAAAACTTGTAAGTGGAGAAGAGTGTATACAAGGTTGACTCATTTGCCTAATTTTAATATCAAAATTTAAGATATGTGGAATGCTCTTTACAATAAAAATCTTCTCCCAAGTTGTAAGTTCAAGTTTCGTTGTTAATGGTTTCAGTAATTTAATCTCCTCCATAATGTGGTGGCTCACGTTCCAGAAATGAATAGAAATGCCAATTGTTCTATTTGTTTATATTTTATGTTCCTTCAGTCCTTCCTTCCTTCGGTAAGCACAACTAGATTCAGCTAGCAAAGAAATTTACAACTACCATATTTCAAAGACACATTGATCAAAATAGTTTTAGAGTACTTGCATCCAGGTTTCATATATTCCATTCTCAAATCAATTTGGAACCAGAGAACATAACAAAAGTGGCAAAGGCATGTGTGCATTACGTAATTTATTGATGGAACAATAGTTAACCTTCTGCACAGTACCTATCATCAAGTTCCTTGGAATAAAAAATAAGGAGTACAAAACATTTGGCTTAATTAGTACACTATAAACTCTTAACTATATAGACTCTCTAACTATATAGAGTCTATAACTATAAACTAACTATAAACCTTCAATTTATACATAAAAAATGTAGTTTAATTAAATTATATGAGTACTTACTTTGTTAATCTCACTTCCATTCTCATCATCCAAGTTTGACACACATGCACCAGGAGTATCTTGATCACCAAGAAAATCAAACAAATCTAAGTACCACAATTTTTATGAGTGGACATCTGTTGAAGTTCCAGATTTCACTGAATATTATGTTTCTTCTTCTCTTTATGTACGTTACTTCTTAAATTATTATTATTAATTTAAACTACACATTTCATTGTAGCATTGGATTCTAACTCCTTTAATTGAATCAAATATCTTTCATATGTTGCATCTCTCTTCTCATGGTCGAGATACTCTTTACTTTTCATCTGCCACAGACAACATTCCAAAATATATATTCTGATAAACTCTTCTATCGCTTGGTTCCATTTTCAACTTGACATGATGATCACAAAGGTCACTAGTACTACTGTAACACTATTGTACATATAAATACAAAGACTCAAACCTAAGAACTGTACAGGCATGCCAGAGAGACCAACGCATGCTCAAGTGTACCTGCAACACCTGGCACACACGTTCTGGTGATCTGCACAGGTAAACCTCACTGGTACATCACAATGTGTGTGCCAAGCCTAATTCCTGAAGATTACAAGGTAGATATGCTACCCAGGGATCACAAAGGTAAACTAGAAAAATGTTAATACATATGGTTGCCTTACCTGGACCAAGGTATTGAAATGATTTTGGATGAAACTGATTGACCACTAGATGCATTATATGCTGTGATAGCTAACTGAGCCTGTTCCAGCCAAGCAGCCTCATACAGTAAATCTTCATGCATAAACCATTTCATTTCCCTCAAACTGCAAAAAAATAAGTATAATTATATAAAATCTCCAAACACAAAGTAGAGAATTTAAGAACAAATTAAGCCCAAAATGCAATATGTTTTCTATTCTACCTTCTCATATTCTGTGGCATGTATGTCCACTCCTGCAATAGAAATCCTCCATGAGCATCCCAAAAACGCACTGCAATCCTATTTCTGCCTGATACTGTTACAACACTGTCTGCATCACCATTCAGGTATTGAATTTCACCCTGAGTATCTTTCTCAAATACCTGCCTCCAAGCAATCTGTCCTGTAATCAAATTATCCCTTAACAAACTTGGTAATACACATCAATTTTAATGTAAATTATGGCTGCTGTGGAATTTATAAAAGAATTAGTTACTAAAATGGAAAATGACAATCAGGTTATGGGAATTTTTTTGGATTTATCTAAGGCTTTTGACAGCATTCATCATCAACTGTAAATTCAAAAATTGGGCCGTTATGGTATAAGGGTAATGGCAGGTCAGTTAAGACATATTTACAAGGTCGGGTACAAAGTACAGAAATAACATGTAAATTGAATCAAACAGAAACAAAATATGAATCAGTCCCACAAGAGTCTGTGCTTGGACCTTTAGTATTCACCTTATATACTAATGACTTACCTGTTCCTAATAATGTTAAAACAGTGTCATATGCTCATGACACATCAATTATTTGCCGGGGTAAAACAGAGGAGAATTTAATTACTAATATACATTCAGGCACAGACAAAATATTCAAATTTCTTATTAGCAACAACCTGGTTAATAATCTAGATAAGACAAGGTCTTGGCCGCTAGAGGGCTAGTTGAGTGCGTGTGAAGGCTCCCGTAATTTTATTTTCTCTAAAATTTTAATTGCCTGGCCGGTAAAGGGTGTACAAGGAAGGTAATAAACCTATTGTGTACTAGTGATCATAAAGTTAGCCTCCAGTGTAGGGTAATTTTTAAGATAATTCAAGTTATTTTGTGCCTCAGTGAATCAGCTCTTCAGACCGCCATATTGGATTTGTGTGAAACTTGTAGGCGTGTTTTCAGTGTATTCCTGCTGTGTTCCTGCTAGTGTGTTATCTCTGTGCATGTGTTTGTGTTCAAATTTAACGTAATTAAGACTACGGTTTTGGTGTTTTTATTAAAACTCTTGAATAAGCCTACTGTTTTGTATCTAGTCCATTTGTGTTTGTCAGTGTAGTGTGCTAAAATGAGTGGTAAATCATGTGATCTTAGTGGTAATTGTGGTGTGTGTCGTCGAAGGGTTAGTCAGGGCATTTTCTGTGCAGGATGTAAGTTTTGGTTTCATTGGGCATGTGCGAACACTGTTACTGAGAAAGTAAGAGATTGTACGGAATGGTTTTGTGAGCTTTGTATGTATAAGGCACTGGTCAAAAAGCACGAGGAAACCATTTTCAACCTGAGAAAAGAGCTTGTTTTGTGCAAAAAAGAAACTAAAAGTAGTGTTTTAGCTTCAAACATTTTGGCCAATAACTTTCAAGTAGTAACTAGGAGAAATCTCAGGAGGAAAAGGCGTTTCTCAGCTGATGACCAACATCATGTACAACTGAGCAACAGATTCAGTGTTCTTGAAATGCTGAATGTTGATCAGGCCACAAATTCCGAAGAGCAGGATTTAGATAAATCTGTTAATTGTGTTAAAAGCAAAGTCTTGTTGCTGGGTAGCAGTATGGGAGAGGCATAGCATCTCTGCACAAAAGGAATTTGGGCTGTGATTATGATGTAGTGATGTTACAGAAGACCTGGTAAAACTTACTTCTGGTTTTACTAAGAGGGATCAAGTAGTGATAGTGGGAGGGACAGGGAATAGCCTGGATAGATATAGTAACTATTGCATTGAAAAGGACCTGAGTAACATCAGTAAGACCAGCAGCCATACAAATGTGAAGGTAGTGGGTCTCTTCCATAGGCATGACAAGCCTCAGCTTCATTGGAGGGTGAGGGACATGAATCTTAGAGCCTGCGGCCTCTCACATGTGTATGATAGACGTTGACAGTATCAGAAGGGATAATTACACTCTTCATGGTCTACACCTAAATTCTAGAGGCAAAGAGAAGCTGTCACTTCTAATTGCTGACAGAATTAAGGGCAAAATTCCTGTTGTTGCAAGTAGAAGGTCTTTTTTAGGTTAAACCAATATAAGCCCAGAAACTCAAGGCAAATTAAATCAATCATCCCTAATAGCTTCAAGGCATTAAATTCAATTAAAAGTACTCTTCTCAAGAACAATAGTAATGATGATAATATCAATAATATTAATAATCACTGTTTATCTGTATTTCATCAAAACATAAGAGGCATAAGAAACAAATTAGATGAACTAGCTATTAATTTGCATACTGAAATTCAACTACCACACGTTTTATGCATTTCTGAACATGACTTGACACAGCAGGAATTTAAGCCAATTTCATTGCAAGGGTACTCTTTAGGAGCAGAATATAGTAGAACAAAATTACATAAGGATGGAGTTTGTATATTATGTTAGAAATGATCTGATCTTTAAAGCTTTAGATTTATCCAGATTTTGTTATGAAAAAGACCTCGAACTCTGTGCAGTTCAGTTAATTGGAAGTCATTTGAACTTAGTCATAATAGCCATTTATTGATCTCCCTTAGGAAGTTTTCAAATTTTTAAAAATCAATTTTGTATTTGTATCTGTATTTATTCATCCTTTTGATCATAGTACATGATATAGGACACGTCAAGTACTTATAACTAAAAATAAGAATATGCTCTGAACTTTCTATTTAAAACAAAAACAGAAATAATCATTTGTGGTGACATAGATGTAGATCATCTGAAATTGAGTCTTCAAAGGGAACAGCTTAGCTCTTTATTTACCACATACCACATGACACATACAGTTAACTTTCCAACAAGAATCCAAAATAATTCATCCACAGCTATTGATAACATATTTGTAAATTCAGATATAACTAAATTTTGCTCTGTCTCATCAAAAACTAATGGACTATCAGATCATGAAGCACAAATTGTAAGGATTGATAAGATAACTTTAAAACTCAAACCTAAATACACATATATTAAATATAGGGAAATAAACGAAAATACTCTGAATGAATTTAGTAAGAACCTTAAACTTGAATCTTGGAAACAAACTTATGAGATAAATGGAACCAACAACAAATATAATAGCTTTCTTCAATGCTTTAAAACTCACTTTGAATTTTGCTTCCCATCCAAGCATAAAAAATCATTTAACTTTAAAAAAGACAATTCCTGGCTCACTTTAGGAATTAAAACCTCATGCAGGCGTAAAAGAGAACTATATCAGCAAGTTAGAATCAGTAACAATTTGTATTTAAAAAACTACTACAAAAAATATTGTAAACTTCTAAAGGAGGTAATAATAGCAGCTAAAGTACTGCATTATAATAAACTAATTCAAAACTCAGACAATCAAATAAAAACCACTTGGAATATAATAAAAAATGTGACATGTAAACACTCATCAGAAAATTGCCCAATAACACTCAATGTTGACAATCACGAAATTGCCAAATCCCTTGAAGTTGCAGAATTGTTTAACAAATTCTTTTTGGATGTAACAAAAAAATTAGATATTAATTATGGAAGTAAAGATGCAGCACTAGAATTTCTAAGATCAAGCTTCACAAACTCTGTACCTACATTTAAAGTCAGTTTAACTACACCTTCCGAAATAAATAAAATTATTGACTCTTTAAAAATGAAGAATTCTTCTGGTTATGATGAAATAACTACAAAAATCCTAAAATCTTGCTCCTCACAAATTAGCATTCCCCTTATGTAATGAGTCTCTAGAGACTGGTATTTTCCCTGACAGAATGAAATACTCAGTTATTAAACCTCTTTTCAAAACAGGCGAACGCAATAATGTTTCAAATTATAGACCAATATCTCTCTTGCCAATTTTTTCAAAAGTTCTTGAAAAAGTAATGTTCACCAGACTGTATAAACACCTTGAATATAACAACATACTTGTCAGTGATCAGTTTGGATTCAGAAAGGGAATATCGACTAATAATGCAACTTACAAACTTACACATGAAGTGTTGACTGCCTTAAATGATAAAAGACATGTACGTGGAATTTTTTGTGATCTAGAAATCATGATTGTGTTAATCATGACATTCTTACAGCAAAATTGGAATTCTATGGGCTAAAAAATGAACATTTAAGATGGTTTGTATCGTATCTAAATGAAAGAAAACAGAGCGTTGAAGTAGCTGTCAGTGATATTGGTTATGAAAAACAAACTTCGAACTGGAAAGTAGTAACTCATGGAGTACCCCAAGGTTCCGTGTTAGGGCCTTTATTATTTCTCATCTATATAAATACCTCTCACTTTATATAAAGGACATTGCAAGTACAGTTCTTTTCGCTGATGACACTAGTGTCCTGGTGACCAGTACAAATTTAAACGAGTGTATAATTAAAATGAATTATGTTTTGAACTGTATGTCATGCTGGTTTAAAGCGAACAAATTATCTGTGAATCTACACAAAACAAAAGTGGTCAAATTTATAACCTGTCGTACATCACATGCTGAAATAGAAATCGGGATTAATGATATGTTATTAGAAGAAATTGACAGCATAAAATTTCTGAGCCTTCAAGTGGATAGATGTTTAGACTGGAAAGCTCACATAAATTATATCTTACCTAAACTTAGCTCTGCCTGTTATGCTATCTGAGAGCTGGTTCATGTGAGTTCTATTGACACACTTAAATTCGTATATTATGCATACAAAGTATAAACTTGAAAGAAGCGTAGGGACAGTGAAGCACAAACTAGTACAAAATTGAATCGAGAATATATTGACACATCGAGAATATATTGACACATCACAGTGTGAGTGAAGCAATGTGTCAATATATTCTCAATTCAATTTTGTACTATATTATGCATACTTTAACTCTATTATGGAATATTATTTTGGGGCAACTCAGTAGAAAGTAAAAAAATATTTCTTATGCAAAAGAGGGTTATAAGAATCATTACTAACACACACACCAGATGCTCCTGTAAAGATCTTTTTACAAGATTGAAGATATTAACGCTTCCTTGCATGTACATATTCTCGATCCTAAAATTCTTTGTATGCAGTCGTGCCTTATTTGCAACAAATAATGTAATTCACAAAATAAATACTAGACAAAAGTATAATATCCATTATCCCAGTGCTAAACTTTCTTGCTTCCAGAAAGGTGTGTATTATGAAACTATTAAAATATTTGGCGCACTTCCTAATGTTCTTAAAGAAAAAGTTGATAATTTCGGTGCTTTTAAAAAAGCTGTTAGAGAGTACCTTTGCTCAAAATCTTTTTATTCTGTACAAGATTATCTGAATGACAAATTATCCTGATAATGCTTCTGTAGCTCTATAAGTAGTATCTAACTATTCCAATGACAAATCATTACTAATAAATATTTGATGCAAGTTGAAAGTTTATTTTTAATGTATATGTATTTAATAAATAACAAGAATGGTATCCATTGCAAAAAGGTTGAGACATACTGGCATAAGCCAAGTGAAAGCTGGTTTAAAAAGTGTTTCATTTTGTATCATATATAATTATCCCTGCTGTTTTCCATATTGTTGTTCATATTGCCTGTGTACTATAATATGTGTCTTATGTTAACTTTTGTACATATATATGCTATTAAACTTTATATCTCTGGACATGTTCAATGTTCACAGCCTTTTCTGGCTACAAGTGAACCTACTGAACGCAAATCAATCTGATCTATTTTAAAATCAGTAAACTCCTATCTAGTAATATGAGAATTAAAATTGAAAATGAAGAAATAGAAACATCAAATGATCACTTATTCCTTGGTCTACACCTCGACAAAAATTTAACATGGATAAAACATGTAAAACTCTGTATGTAATAAAATTAGTAAGGTTATTTGTTAAATTACATGGCACAATATCCGGATAAACTTCATTTAAAATTGATTTATTATGGAATTATTGATTCTCATTTGAATTACGGTATTGAATCATAGGGTAAAACATATACAGATAATTTAAAGTGGCTATTTGTATTACAAAAGACGTGTGTAAGAATCATATGCTCACTAAAATCCAGGACTTATGTAAGGAAGTTTTTAAAAATTAAAGGTCATACATTTATAGGGTTATTCTTCTAGTCAGACAAAAGTCAAATTTAAAAACTAATAGCAATACTAGAACCAAAAGTAATATGTATAGGGAAGAAAAGAAAGGAATTTTCCTGACAAGAATTCATTTGTGATTGGAAAAGTATTATACAATAAATTACCACTCATATTAAATATCAGGCGCAGAGTTTACTAAACTATTAAAAATTATTTAATTAATGATGCTTTTTATGACAGATGAATATTTGTAAATATGCTAAATAAATAAGCTGTGATGTATGTCATATCGGCTAATCCAAATATGACATAACACTAATCCGAATTTGTAAATTACTTGTTACATACATTTGGGAACTATATCTTGAAACAACAAGGAAGATGATGTGGATGCCTGGACCTGCTTCACCCATTGAGTATTTGTGACTTAAGCCTTCAAAACATTACTATATTTATCACACTAATTGTTAAAAGTACTAATGTACATAGAATTGTAACCAACTGTATAAATTTATTTTGACGAAGCCCAAAATTCTGTATTAATTCCTATGGTGAATAAATATGAATATGAATGTATAATATTTAAAATGTGCTTAACATAGTGAATTAAAGCAAATAGGGAGGAAAAATATTTGACTTAACAATTGTCTATTTTTTTTAAGAATTCAATGTTTAAACAAGAAACACGTACAACTTAACTGGGTTCAGTCAAAAATATATCATCCTTTTCGCCTTTGTGTAATTATTCCAACTAAAACTACAATTTTATTTTGTAATTTACGTCCTCCAACGTTAAGTCATATCGGACGATGAATGAAATGATGCTCAAATGAGTCCGGGGTCCATAGAGCTTAAGAGTTACCTGACGTTTGTCTTTCAGGATAAGGGAAAACCCCAGAAAAAACGTTATCCAGGTAACTCACACTGACCGAGGTTCGAACTTGGGACCTCTTAACGTGAGGCAGACATGCTACCATTGACACTGCCGAGGCCGGCAAAACTACAATTAACCTCCACGGTATTGTATCTTACAAATACATGGATGGCAACCACAGGGTCCTGAGCTGAGTTTGGAGTTTCTTTAATTTGTACCAAACTTACTTTTCTCTTTTAAACTATCATTCTCTCTTGACCGATCTCTTTTCAACACCTATTTCTTCAGGGAATCTTTTACTTTTCCTGCTCTTTCTGTACTGCTAAGTCTAATTGGAAGGTCAACTACAGAGGAGGCTCATGTTAATTGGCTACCATTTCTCTCACCATTCTCTGGCTGTGACAGGTAGTTTTTCATAGGTTAAGGATGTGTAGGCCTTTACTGCTATGAGTTAACTGCCAGGATGTCTGTATTGTGGGTTTGAAGAAACCTAACTACCTGGGTGAAATGGAGAAGTGATACACTGAGGGCCCGCCTCAGTAGCGTGTCTCCCTCACGTTCAACAGGTCCCGAGTTCGAATCTCGGTCAGGGTGAGTTACCTGGATAAAGTTTTTTTCAGGGTTTTCCCTTATCCTTAAAGACGAATGTTGGGTAGCTCTAAACTCTATGGACCCTGGACATATTTGAGCATCATGTCACCCATTTTATTCACCATCCAATATGACAATGTTGGAGGATGTAAAATTTAAAAAAAAAAAAAAAAAAAAAGATACACTAAGGAAATGCAGGTAGGATAACATCTGAGGCACACCCAGTCACATCCTACCCACTCCTTGCCACACAAAGGAAGGCAACATGCTAGAAGTGTCAAACGAAACTTGTATACAGCTTACTGAAACTCGCAATGTTTTAGATACTGAAGAGATAGTTAAGTTATTATTAGTATTTGAGCAACCTACACATTTTGAAGCAACTTTAAGTCAGCATTAATACTTGGTCATTCCAATCCAGGACATCTCTCTGAGAAAATACAAATGCTGTTGGAGGAAATCAAAGAATCTTCCTGTGATGCATATGAAGCAGCCGCTAAGGGAATATTATCTCTTAAGGTAAAAAAATCTACTACAGCTGAACAAAAAGCCAGGCTAAAAGAAAAACTTGCTGCTCAAGGCATACCTAGGGATCCCTATAAGAGGAACAAGGGCTTCCTTGGTAGCAAGAATATCTGGAAAGTTCCACCTCTCCTGCCATGAAAGAAAACCTAGAAAGGAGGAGTCAAAAACGACTATCACCTCTGCTATAAGATACACCGACATATATGAAGATGGCAGTAGTATTTGTATTTATTTCTCATCTTTCTTCTACATACGATTTCATTGATACATTGACATTTATAACATTTCTTTCACACAATAACAAAATGACTTATTCACATTTAACATGCCCTTTCTACCTGCTTGCCTCGAGTCTCTGTCTCAATACACATAACCCCTGGTTTTCTGTGTATTGATGACCCTCCTCTCCCTTGTATCCCTCATTGTAGTTTTCCAGCCCTTAATTGTTATTTATTCATAAATCTAAACCATTTTTCTCTAACTTTCCCCAGATATTCACCTATATTTCTTACATTCTTTTCTCCTTTTACCAATAACATTTTTTTTTTATTAATACCTCCCCCCCAATCCCTAAAACTGTCCCACTTTTGTTGCCAAATTTTTCTCCGTATCTTTGTTTGTTTGCAATAAAGTATACTATGCCAATCTGTATCCTCTTCTCCACACATTGGGCATTACATATCTAACACCTTTCAAATTTCTAACTCCTGTCCTTGCCCAGGCGAATCCTTCTCGCCTTGACTTATTACACACATCTATGTACTTCTCCCTCCCCCATACTGTCTTTATTTCACTATATATCCTCAATGATCTTTTCTCCCTTACACTGTTAAATATAACTTGGCTATCTAAATCTTGCAGCCTTAATTCTACCTCTTTCCAAAAGCCCCTATAATAATATTACTCGTTTCTCCAAATATGTCCCATACCTATCTGTTCCATCAGTTCCCTTACTTTTTGCGCTCAAGACTCTCCCCATTTGGTTCTCATCTGCAAAAGAAAACATTCCTTGATAATATTGTTTTCCTCCAAATTAGCAACTCTGTATAGATATTTCAATGCCCTTGAAACAATTTTAACCCTTGTTGAATGTCTTCCCAACTCTAATTGTGTTGTCCCATTGGGTGAAGCTACCGGTAAGCCCAAAATATATTTATAGAAAGATCATCCACTCCCCATATCTGTGCCCCATGCAGCATCTTATTTTCCACTATGGCAGTATAGATCCTTTCCAGCCATTTGACATTAATGTCAGGTAATTTCCTTAAACATGCTCTTACAATACTCATGGCCATTTTCCTTCTCAGCCCTCCCAACAGATATAGAACCAACTACCAAGTCATCTGCAAATAAAAACCCTGGGATTTCTTTGTTGGCAGTAGTAACTGATGACTCCTAATAACAAGCTCACCAATGAGCAGGCAAAAAATTGAAACTGCCATAGTATTACCACATGCAAAATATCTCCAATTTATATCCTTGCACTTAGAAGCAGGACCTTTTATCCTGATCTGTGTGAACAAGAAAACAGAAGGTTGGACTATGGAAACTATCCTAAAACTAAAGCCTTGAGAGAATGTGAAACTGCAAACAAGTGAACAGCAGCAAATCCTGATAATGACTAAGGTGTTGTTTAAAATGCCTGAAGTGTACTCAAAGGATAGACCTTCTAAAATCCTGAATGCAATAAAAAAAACATCTAAAAACATGCAAGTCATAGCTGTTAAATCCAATAAGCAATTATACTTGTCTTCAGCTGAAACTCTTGGACTAGTTATCTAAACTCATTAATACAAGAGGACCTAATGGGGGAATTTATGGGTTCCCACCTCAATGCAGTATTTTCAGATAACATTGCCATTATTTCTCTTTTGTTGCATAAATATTCTTCCATGTTTTTTAAATGTCATAACATAAAAGCCAAAACCCTCTTTTATGGTATTTAAATTCTGTCCATAATGGACCAGGTAAATCTGATATACAGGCTTAAAGAAAATATTGCCCACATTATTCTGGTATTGTGCTAACTTATCAAAACATCAGTGCAAAAACTGAGAAAGTTTAAAAAGCAGCAGGTTATCAATTACCTGATCAAAACATATTGTATCAAAAGACAACAATTCTTCTCTTTTGGGAAAACACTAGAATTTGTTTCTTTGACATTTAGAAGTAAAAATTAAAACTACACTTTTTTCACCAGAACTTTCTGGATTCATTCCTCCTACGACTTGTACATGGCATTTCTTAGCTGTATATGCTGTACTATGAGATCATTTTATAGACATCAAAATTACATGTATTTTTTTCTATTTTATGTATGACAAATTTCCCCAAATACAGAGAGTAACAAAAAGGTATGTCAAAACTTTGGAAAAACATTTTTTGCATATGGAGGATAACAAAAGGTTGTATTGTATTCTTTATTCACCGTTTGAAAAACATTTTTACATTTTCATGGCTTCATCAAGTTGATAAATACACAATTTACTAAAATACATTTAAAATTAAGATTCCTGACAACTGTTTACAACACCTAATCTTATTTACATGATTTGGTTAGAGATTGAAAATATAAGATAATAGATAATCAAACTAATAACTGTACATTACATGTCTAGAAATTCAGTCACTGAATAAAATGAGTTATGTAATAGGAATGACCCAAGCTGTTTTTTAAATACTTTATTATCTTTGATGGTAATTTGTTGTATAGTTATATAGTTTCCATGGTAGAGCTCCTTTTCCATAACTCTGCATACACGGTGTAGCTGTCCTGTGGCTATAGTAAACATTCACTTTTACATCTGGTTAAATTGTGCACTTCATTGTTGTTATTGTGCTACAGTCCGCTTGTCAGGCTCCAGTTGCGTAGGCTGCTCCAGGCCTAACTCAGCACATTAGGGAGCCCATGCGACGGCAGTATGGGGTTCAGCTGTAGAAAAGGTACTCTACAAAGGAAATAAACAATTTCCAGACCTATGTTCATACAACAATTTTTTATCCTCTCTCCACAAGAAAGTTTTCTCACAGTTTTGACATACTTTTTTGTTACAGCCTGTATACAATCACCACAATTACAATAAAAACTTAAATAGAGAATTTTTTAATACATCTTTGTTCACCCTCAACTCTGACTGAGTGAAGGAATGCATAATACAATGACAGTTTAAACAACGCTTGCAGATTCCAAAGTAGTATCACATACAATTTCTTTACCTGTTTTTAAATGTAGTGCAGCCAGCACATTTTGTTCAGTAGCTACAAAAAGTTTCTTCACTGCTCCTGTAGTTTCAATTTTTGCAAATTTTAATTTGCCTACATAACTCTGTTTCCTGAAAGGAAATTACCCAATATAATTACTGTCATATTTACAATGTGATGCTAATAAAAATAAATATAGCAAAATTTTATGATGTGATACAAGAAGACTACATACATTCATGCATTAATGAATAACTTAAGCACCATAAATTGCGAAAAATAAGTTCCAACATTTTCTTAAGAAGCATCTTCCATACAGATTGACACTGAATGTCTACAAATTGTTAATAAAAGAGATTAGATTATATTAATCTGATAACTTGTTAGCCAACAGATTAACAAAACTTGGAAAGTGTTTTAAATTATTAATTTTGAATATGTTTTCCAATAACTGAGTGCACTAGAAAGAGGAGGTGAAAAATCATTGAGGTGTGCAGTAATTTCTTCTTGGGAACTGGTAGCTGGATATTTCTCATGCCCTGTAATGTTCTATTTGCAGCAATATTTTCTGACTTTAAAATAAAATAAAAATTGCAGAAACACCACCAAAATATTGAAAAACTATTGTATGAATTTTGATGTCAATACCATGCAAGTATCATGAGTACATATCGAAGTATTGCAAGTGTCAAAGATAGGAATACTTCAAAATAACAAAGCCAGCTATTCTTATTTATCTACCTGTGAGGAAATGAATGAAATCATTGACAATATATCACAATCAATGTTTAAAATCATTTAGTCCCTAAATATTGGGAACAATGATTTTATCATCAAATTCTGAGCATTAGACACACACACACACATTTATAATCTCAACATTACAGCAGATTAGTAAGACAAAGGAGTGCAGATGTGCAGATTTAGAAAGAATCACTTGTGTGCTTAATGACCTTCCCTCCAAGATGAGTAACACAATATTCAATGCTGATGCCTTTATTCAAATTTCACTTCAACTTTCACATATTCAAGAAAATTAGAGGGAAGGAATAGAACTAGTAGCAGTGCATAGTAGCTAGCATGCTTGGTTGATAATATAAATTGCTGCAATATCAACAGCCATCTTAATTCCACAAATAAAAACCTACTGCAAGAGGTTTTCACTGATTATACTTACAGTTTAAGTGCATATGCAATAGCAACAAGATAGAAGTCCTTTATATGGCTGTAAGGATGGTGAGTGAGAGGTTTGGTTAATTAGGGCACTTAAACCACTAATTTTGATGTGTTTTCACTACCTTTGTAGGTTTTGTACAATTTTGGGTGGAGGGATAATAGATACACCAGATAAGCAAAATTGTAGGTGTGTGACTAGGTAATATGAGTGGTAAATGAAATAAAAATTAATCATAAACCTCAGATTATATAAACAATGGAATGACAACCAATAATGGGAATGTACGTTCACTTCACCTGCAAGCTTTGGTGTAACTACTGGTTGCTAATTAACATAAGCTTATATAATACAATTAGAAATAAGTTTCTATCAAAAGAACTACAGCTAACCTAACCAAACCTCCCATGAATCAGAAGCTTATATAAAAAAAATGTATCCGTCTGAAGACTGGAAATGGTAATGTGTGCACACATGCAGTCATGGAAAAAAGTATTCATACACCAGTGCTTATGTAAAAAAACTTGTTTATTAGAAGTAAAATTAGCATCCAGAGGGGTTATATAAATGCATTACCTAAATTACTCTTGAAAAAGTAAATAAAACATTTTTACCAGCTGGCTTCTCATAAGGAAAAAAGTATTCATACACTCAAAGAAAATGGCAGCTTAAACACAATACAATAACAAAATTAAGACTGTAGGCATTCCATTTCTACACACTACTTCTGTTAACCAGTCTCTGAGGTAATATTTTGCCATTGTTTCAGAGCCGCCTTACACCATATGTCATGCTTTCGGACCATTCTTTCAAGGATACTTTGTGCTGGAAACTTGAGACAAACAATTTTCTCTGTATGCTTAGTGTCATTGTCTTCTTGAAAGTAGTAATCTGTTTACATAGAAAATGAAGCTAGCTACAGTGAAGCAATGAATATTACACAAATATAAATATTTGTGTAATAGTAGTAATCTGTGCCTAAGCTCAACTTATCAACACTCTTTTGCAGATTATTCGGAGAAATTTTCTTTTGTGTGACGCGAGAATATTTTCTAAGTCCCGAGGTGGAGGTATAAGCATGCGCAAGCAGACATCCTACAGGTCCTCACATTGTAGCCAACATCTGCAAAAATGTTCCAGATATTTGTCCAACACTGGTACAGAAAGACATGTGGATGCATTTAGTGCAGTTCAGGTTTTATTACTTTGCAGAATTACCTATTGTACTGTTAGAAGTAAAGACTGTTCGTTCTGTGCGTTCTTCGAATATTTAAGATTCGTTCAGCACGTTGTTGAAAACCGGGAAATGGCTTGACAAATCAGTAAAAGGGACTTGTCCTTTTATTGAGGAAACCTGCTTTCATTTATTATTCAACGAGGGTCTGCTTCCCTGTAACCCATCAAGAAACGAGATCGCAAGTATCCTGAGTTTTGCTGCAGGTACGTAAATTGTGATACAAGGCACTACTGTTGCTACCATTGATACTAACAGATACCTTGTATTTTTGTAGTTGTAATTTAGGGACAAATAAATTCCTCCAAGCACATATAACAAATAAGACAGTTGGCAGCATTGCATTCAGTGGAGAAACAAGGATAGTTTGGCTGCACTGAATTCTTCAATATAGCTACATATGCAGTAAGTAAATAAATGAACAATTAAGTTATGACTTCAGAAACATTAAAAGAATGCCCTTCAGCACAAAATTGCACTAAAAAGTAAAGAAATCATATTAAACATCACAGTTGCATATAAAATTATCACAGTTGTATGAAAGTGTGAAGGACTTAGAAAAAATCACCAGCATCACATATTAGAAAGAAGAGCCTTAAGATATTTAAATACTGAAATCTATCCATGCTAACTTCAACAAGTTCCCCAACTCATACCATAATTCCTCCTCCACCGTGGCTTGAAGCGCTTGTGTTCAAGCTCAGTATTTGGCCTTCTCCACACCAAATTTCTGCCATCATTTACAAATACTTTAAATTTACTTTCATCTGTAAACAGTACCCTGTCCCAGAAACTTGTGTTCTTGCTTAGATGCTCTCAAGCAAATTCAAGTCTCCATTTCTTGTTCTTCTTGCTGATGTATGGTTTCTTTCTAGGTACCCTAGCTCCATAGCGAATAGCCCTTGGTGTTATTTCCTTTCTGAACGCATCGTTAACATAGGCAGACAATGCACAAGCTGTCAATTTAACATCTTTTTTTATCATTCATATTAACATATTCTTTTCCCTTTGCGTTAGCTTCTATGGTCATCCTCTTCTTTCACTGTTAATGATAGAATTTCTCTCTCTATATCATGTTATTATGGACTGCACAGTTGCCCAGCTTTTACCAATAATATCAGCAATGTTTGAAAATGATTTTCCCTTTTTATATTGGGAGATAACTATCTGTCTTTCCTCTACAGTTGTTTCTTTACTTTTGTCGCAGAGCATTCACTACATATCAGAACCAACAAGCAGTTTGTTGGTGGTTTCTCTGTTTACATTTCTACTGGTGTATGAATACTTTTTTCCCTGTCAAATACCGTCAGAATTGGGGTATCGTTTATTTCCTTGAGGTACGTTTGTTTATTTAATGGGGTGGCTTCCTACTCAAATCGTAGCACTGCCATCTAATTTAATATGAAAATATCAATGATCAATTTCAATTACAGTACTGTATGAATATTTATTTCCACGGCAGTATATAATTCTCTAACATTTCTTTATTAATGCCAATGCACATTACTTTGTATAGCTTTGCTTTAGCAACACATAACATTGAAGTTTCTAGAACCCAATAACAAATTAGGGAACAAGAGTATGCAATACCTGAGAGGAAGAGGGGGAGTACGAGAAGGAAAACCATCCTAGCAAGTTTCTGTGTTTGGGTTGACAGTAAAGGAAAATGGCAAGGTCTGTAGACATAACCTGATTTTGGTATGAAACAAATATTTGTTATAAAGAAATCTGGAAGAATTAGCACTATCAGAAGAGCTGAAAAGTTATCTAAAACGTATTATAAAGGCATTCTAATGAATTTTAAGTGATATAATTATTGTTGGGTTGCTTTGTCTGACTGAAAAAACAAATATATTTCTAAAACTTCAATCAAAAATTTGTGAGAAGTGTGCAAGAATGCAGTACCTTTAAGTTTATGTGTATGAATAATATTTATGTTTCCAAAATATAGAGTGCCCATAATGTCTTTCCAACATTACAACTTCCTACAGAACGAAAACTATTACAGCCAGAGCTATGTGGTTTGTGGCAGATGACAAACTCTTAAAGTTTTGTTTTGTATAATCTAACTTGCCATCAAACCAGCAGAAAGTGCAATATGTTTTGTGGTACTATGAGACATGGTCACCTATTACTGTTCAAAGGTAGTTTAGGAGGGAATGTGGACGAATGCCATCCAGTTACAAATCTATGCTAACAAAGTTTACGGAGAATGGAAGTATAACCTCCTGTCGGCAGTCAGGAAATCCATCCATATCAGAAGCGAACAATGACATTGTGCAGCAAGCACAAAGAAGCCCCTCCAGTCTAATCATCACGCATCTCATGAACTTGGAATTCTACGGACCTCAATGCATACAGCATTACATAAGAACTTCATTCTATAAGCTTACAAAGTTCAGATAGCACAAGCTGTGAAGCCATTCTGCTTTTGCACTGGATATTTTGCAGAGAATTGATATTGATGACTACCTGCAGCGTGTCTGCTTCTCAGATAAGTCTATCTTCCATATCTCTGGGAAGGTCAACCAGTAGAATGTGAGAATATGGGGCTCACAAAATTCTCATGTCATGGAACATGAGGACAATAACCCAAAAGTGAATGTCTGGTATGGCTTAATGCATGACAGGGTCATTGGCCCCTTCTTTTTTATTGAGAACTCCATTTACCTGGACATGTTACAGCTTTACATTGTACCCAACTTAATGACCTGCAACCGACGATGATATTCCAGCAGCATGGAGGACCACAACATTAGGGATTAAATTTCAGAGTTGCTGAATGACATATTTCCCAACAGACGGACTAGGCATGATGGTCCAACACCCTGCCACCACTATCCCCATACATACCCCCTAGGATTTTTTCTTTAGGGTTATGTAAAAGACAGGGTATATGCAACATGTTAACCTGATAAGAACACTCTGAAAAGAAAGATAACTGATGCTGTTGCCAGCATCCACTAAATGCTGCAGAATGTATGGCAAGAAACTGAATATTGTTTAGATGTTTAGAGGGTGACAAACGACACTTATGGAAGTGTACTGACAGTGTGTGTTACAAACTTTGAGAGTTTCTCTTTCATCTGTCATAAACCACACAGGTCAAATTTTAATAGTTTTCAGTTAATAGGAAGTTATAATGTTGGAAAGACTTTGAACACCCACATATCAGCTCTTCCTTATGGACAAAAGTACAAATACACAAAAAAATGTACCTTTCACAGAAATAATAATTACAACGTTTTACTCTACTCAACCAAACCTTAGCCTACATATGGCTAGTGTGGAAGAAATGATTTAATTTCCATCAATTTTCCTAATGGTTTTAACTATGAAGCCTGAGACTTAAGTACTTCCAGCATAGTAAGTCGCAACAAAATGTGCATGTCTCATAACATATGAGAACCCCTAGTGGCCTATCGGGAAACATATGAGTCAGTAGGAGAATTTAATGTCAGGTCAGCCTGTTGGCCATAGTAGTTCAGTTGGTTAGAGCAACCGCATGGAGAGCGCGAGATCCGTGGTTCATATCCCGGCTATGGCAATGAATTTTTCAGTCTGGCTTAACTCATTCAATCTGTATAATACTCATGTTACTGTAATCTCTTAAATTATCTTGCATGCTTGTCTTATAGTTGGGTCAGTAGGACTTAAAACTAATTTTATCTAGCTAGTTTGATCTTAAATATTACTAAAACAAATGTATTCATGAATGTTAGTAATGAGGAATAGTGTAAAATTATGACTACAGTAGAATTTGTAATTGATAAGTTTCATATTTAACTAAACATTATAGATATTGAATATTTGGTGGTGGTAGTTAAAAAATAAATAAATAAATAAATAAAAACAAAATAAGAATAAAAAATGCATTTATTGTAGTGTAATGCTGGTTATAAAATAGTTACATGTTGGTTTTCTGTATGACATGTTCTATGTCCCCAAGCCTGGCTCAAAGATGGGACCAAGCGAACAAAAAAAAAACTGCAAGAAACAACTGAATTGTGACATCACATTAAAAAATGGACTAACAACTGATATAAAAGCAATAATTTAGGATATCCTCAGCAATATTTCTGCTACAAGTTACTTGAAAAAAAAAAACAGTAAGCAGTAGGCACACTTTTGACTTTCTCTTATGCTTTGCCAGTTTTACAAAACTGCTACTGAATGGACTACTTCACAGATTATTCCCACAAACTTCAAGGTATACAACTCATCACGTAAATATCTTACATATATGGTATTTTGGTTAAACTGCAGAACAGTGGACTAGAGAATGGTGGCTGTGACACCGATGCCTAGAGCATTGCCAACAGTGAAAACATACACTGCTAAAATGTCAACACCACTCAATCAAAGTAGTGCATGGCACATCCCCCCAAACTAAAATTATTAATGATATATTGGATAAAAATATATTGATATTGCCAGATATTTGTTATTGCAAGTTCTCTCTGGTGTTAAAACTTTACATGTTACACTCACAGATGTAATACATTCTTATAACTGTCTGCATTTTACTTTTATGCCTGTGTATTTCAAGAGATAACTTTCTCTTTAAATAATTCTGGATGTGCCAATGAATGTCTTATTGGACCACCCTGATGAACAGAAGCATTCTGTATCTTCAAAGATGGATAATTCTATACAATGTGGTCAATAACCTATGTAAGCAAGCAGGAATATTGGAACAAGAATAACAAAAAGAATGTGATGACTACATCATTCCGCTGTCTTGGCGTATTTCTGAATGCAGTTGGCAACAGCTTGTTTTAGTTACGTCATTCCTTACCGTAACAAACGCAGCCAAAACGACGCCTTTTTGCCGTTTAACCGGCATTTTAATCAAAATTGTCCAGTCATTTTCGAGGAAATCACAAATTTTGAACAAATTTTCCTATGAAGGTTTAGGTTATGCTCGCTCTCTCTCTCTCTCTCTCTCTCTCTCTCTCTCTCTCTCTCTCTCTCTCTCTCTCTCTCTCTCTCTCTCTCTCTCTCTCTCTCTCTCTCAAGACACACACAACACCTTTTTTCAAACTCAGTATTTAAAACATCTTTCGGTGAAATCTGGATATCGAAATTTTGTGTATGGTATCAGTTTGGTATGGCCGACAGTAATAACGGAATAATATATAAGCGCATTACATGGTGTTTGGAGAATTGTAAAACATGCGGAACTTGAGCCATATGCCCTGTCTACACGAAGACATTCTTACAAAGTACACCCAATTCTAAACTTATTTATTCACACAGCCTATCACTTACCAATCAAATTTGCCAATCTGATCTTCATACAAACAAAGCGAAGTGTAAAAAAGTGAAAAGAATACCACAAATATTAAATTAATGTTCAACATTGCATATCGTAGGTAGTCTATCTGTTTACGATTTCTGCTTAAGTTTTATTTATTAACTGGCGCCGAGAGCAATTAGAGGTTACCTACTGAATCATAATATTGTATAGTAATATATATCTATATATAGATATATATATATATATATACTAGAGCTCTGTATTAGATTATTTTATGTATTTGTAACGTAAATTTCAAGTTATTTTAATAATCATGCACACTTTACTACAAAAACATCTAACACAATACATGCACGCCTTCCAAAGAACACCAAAATTTTTTCTGTTGTTATTGTGATCGTTTCTGCGATCATTTCGAGAATCGATATTTGCCACAGTGTTGCCATACCTCCTAAAGTTATAATTTCAAAAGAAACACAACTTACAAAATTGCTAGACTCTGTAACCAGAAAATTTTATTCATGTATACAAACTTATGACATCACAATCAATCAAACAATCAGTCTATCATCATCATCATCATCATCATCATCATCATCATCATCATCATCATCATCATCATCATCATCATCATCATCATCATCATCATCATCATCATCACCATCATCATCATCATCATCATCATCAACATCAACATCATCATCATCATCATCATCATCATCAATCATCATCATCATCACCGTCATTATTATTATTATTATTATTATTATTATTATTATTATTATTATTATTATTATTATTATTATTATTATTATTATTATTATTATTATTATTATTATTATTATTAGTAGTAGTAGTAGTAGTAGTAGTAGTAGTAGTAGTAGTAGTAGTAGTAGTAGTAGTAGTAGTAGTAGTAGTAGTAGTAGTAGTAGTAGTAGTAGTAGTAGCAGTAGTAGTAGTAGTAGCAGTAGCAGCAGCAGCAGCAGCAGTAGCAGTAGCAGTAGCAGTAGCAGTAGTAGTAGTAGCAGTAGTAGTAGTAGTAGTAGTAGTAGTATCAGCAGCAGCAGTAGTAGTAGTAGTAGTAGTAGTAGTAGTAGTAGTAGTAGTAGTAGTAGTAGTAGTAGTAGTAGTAGTATTGTGACTGTGGGCTCGTGAAATGAAAAGTCCAATTTCACCAGTCAAAAATGTTCTTTATTTCTTTCGACTTACAGTTAAACACTTGCCAATTACGCAGAATTACGTAATGCACGCAATTACGATTCACCAGTTCGTCCGTTTCAATTTCATTTGCATTCGTAATTACATACAATACTCCGATGCACGTACACAGTCTTCTCGTCGTAAACTGCACTCTTACACTGTTCGCCAAGAACTCTTACTAACTAACTGACTGACTTACTGCCCGGCGTGTTGTTTATATAGGGTCAGCTGGGGGATCAAGAATGATCTAGATTAGATGAAATATCCCGTAAGTTCGAGAACACAGGTGGAACAGAAAGAGACGGCGCAGTGATGTTTTTTTTTTCTCCCAGCCGCCCCTTGTCACCACTATTAGTCAAACGAGGGGGGGGGGCCGTGGCTAACGCTGACCTCCCCTGCTTGCCCGCTCTCAGCTGGTTCTATAGGGTGTTCCAACGATCGGGTGACACTCCTCCCTCCTCAAAGCTGGTCGTCCCGAACAGCACCATCGTAGCGTGCCAGGCGATCCAGGTGTACCACCAACATCTTCCCTCGGGGACTTTCTGGATGCGGTAGACCACGTCGTTAATCCTCTTCACCACCCGGTACGGTCCTTGCCATGGCTGCTGGAGCTTCGGGCAGCGTCCCTTGGTCCGGGTAGGACAGTACAACCAGACCAGGTCACCGTGCTGGAACCCTTGGCTGTTGGCTTGCCTGTCATACCTGGTCTTCATGCGGTCGCTCGTCTTCTGGATGTTCTGGCGTGCCATCTCGTGCATGTCGTGAAGATGGTCCACCAAGTTCTCCACATTCTCGGTCGCTGACTGTTTCGCTTCCGGAGGGCTTCCAAAAGCCAGGTCACAAGGGAGGCGTAACTCTCGGCCGAACATTAAGCTGGCTGGCGTCATCCCAGTTGTGTCGTGTGTAGACGAGCGGTAGGCCAGCAAAAACAGTGGCACCTTGACGTCCCAGTCTCGCTGATGGCTGGCCACGACCTGCATCAGATGTTCCTCTAAGGTCTTGGTGTACCTTTCGACCATGCCATCCGATTGGGAATGTAGAGGCGTAGTGCGAGTCTTGTTCACCCCAAGCCTTTGTAGTGCCTCCTTCATTAGGTTGGACTCAAAGTTGGTACCCTGGTCACTGTGTAGCTCTAATGGCACCCCAAATCGACAGAACACTTGCTCCACGAGGCAGTCCGTGGTTGTCTTTGCCTCTGGGTTTGGGATGGCATATACCTCCGGCCACTTGGTGAAGTAGTCCACGACCACCATTAGGTACTTGTTGCCTCGGTCGGAAACTGAGAACGGTCCAGCAATGTCAACGGCGATCCGTTCGAATGGCGCTCCGACGTTGTACTGCTGCATGCGTCCCTCGCTCCTAGTCTGGGGGCCACGACTCGCCGCGCACACGTGACACTGACGGCACCATCTCTCAGCATCTGCTCGGAGTCTCAGCCAGTAGTATCGCTGCCGAAATTTGTCGATCGTTCGGTTCGCTCCCAGGTTTCCTCCCGAAGTACCGGCGTGCACTTCCTCCAAGACTTCCGGGACCTTAATCCGGGGAAGTACCAACTGTTCTCTCAGCGTCTTCCCATCGGGTGACTCCCATACCCGGAACAGCACGCCCTCTCTGGTCTTCAACGAGTCCCATTGGGCCCAGTACGACTTGTAGGTGGCGCTCCTCGGTGCGATGTCCTCCCAGGTTGGTCTCGTCCCTACCTCCAATTCCCTCAAGAGTGGCCCCAATTCTGCGTCCGCCAGCTGCTCCCTCCTCAGGCCTGCGCTATCCCAGCCATCCGCAGGCACAGCCGTGACTACTCGGACTGCTGCGGCACGCTCCTTCTCTTCCACTCTTGTACACTGGCCGCACTCTTCTGGGCAGGGTCTTCGAGACATGGCGTCAGCGTTACCGTGGCTCTTCCCTCTACGATGTTCCGAGGTGAAGCCGTACTCCTGCAGCCTCTGGACCCAACGTGCTGTCTGGCCTTCCAGGTTCTTAAAGCTCAATAGCCAGGTTAAGGCGGGATGGTCAGTCCTCAGGTGGAATGGCTGACCGTACAGGTACTTTTGGAAGTGCTCCAATGTCTTTACTACCGCCAGTAACTCCCGTCGGGTGACGCAGTAGTTCTTCTCTGCCTTGGATAGCGTCTTGCTGTAGTAGGCTATCACCCGCTCATGGCCGTCCTGGATCTGCGATAGGACACCTCCAATGAAATGGTCGCTAGCGTCGTGTCAACAATGAAGGCGCCACCCGGTTGTGGGAAACCCAAAATTGGAGCACTGCACAGGGTCTCCTTTAGGTGCTGGAAAGCGTTTTCTGCGTCCTCCGTCCACACATATAGCCGGCGTTCCTCTGTCAGGCGGGTGAGGAGTTTTGCGATGTTGGAAAACCCCTTTATGAAGCGCCGGTAATAACTGCACAGCCCCAGGAAACTGCGCAATTCTTTCTTATCCTTTGGGCGAGGCCAATCTCTCACAGCCTGTGTCTTCTCCGGATCTGTGGCCACTCTGGTTGCTGAGACTATGTGGCCTAAGTAGTTCACTTCCTTGCGGAAGAGCTGGCACTTCTTCGCGTTCAGCTTCAAGTTGGTCGCCTGCAGTCTCTGTAGCACCTTACTCAGATTCTTGAGGTGATCTTCAAAAGTCTTCCCGACGATGATGGTGTCGTCCAGGGATAGCAGGCAGGTATCGTAAGTCAGCCCTCTCATCACTGACTCCATGAGGCGTTGGAAGGTACCTGGTGCGTTGCAGAGGCCAAAGGGCATAACCGTGAACTGCCAGAGCCCTTGGCCCGTCGAGAATGCGGTCTTCTCCTTGTCTCTCGGGTCTAGAGCTACCTGCCAGTAGCCCGACTTCAGGTCCAGGGTCGAGAACCACTGTGCACCAGCTAGCATGTCCAGGGTGTCGTCAATCTGGGGTAAGGGAAAACAGTCCTTCCAGGTGACAGCGTCCAGCTTTCTGTAGTCTACGCAGAAGCGCAGCTCGCCGTTCTTCTTCGTCACCAAGACTACAGGGGTACACCAAGGGCTGTCAGACTCTTCAAACACTCCCCTGGATCTCATGTCCTCCAGCATGTCTCGTACCGCCCCTTGCTTCGCCAGCGGAACGCGCCTATGAAGTTGCCGAATAGGCCGGGCGTCCCCGGTGTCGATGCGGTGAAGCACTTTGTCCGTGCGGCCGTAGACACTATCACCTTGGCTGAAGACGCGCTGATACCGTCTTAGCAGTTGTCGAACCTTCTGCAGCTGTTTTGCGGTCAGGTGGTCGGCCGCCATCTCCAGTAAGCCTTCTAGCCGGGGCCCCAGGTGTTGCTTCGGCGCCGGCTCCTGTGTCTTGTCGATTGCTGTTACGCTCACCATGGGCTCGCATGTTCCCAACTCCGTCCCGGCCTGGATGTCGTGATCGGTGTCCGTTAGATTTAGCAGTCTCACTGATACCTCCTCTCGGCACGGCAGCAATGCCCTGGCTACACACAGTCCGTGTACAGGCTTCTTCTGGTCCAGCATCATGTTCCTGGATCTCTGGCCCTCCAGTCACACCGTCACCACCACCTCGCTCCTCGCGGGGACAACAACGTCTTCGTCCAAGACGACCCTGCAAATTCCAAGGCGTTCTTCGGGTTGACGGAGTATAACCTCTTCTCCGTTAAGCCGCAGGACCTTCTTGCCGACCTCGACCGTCGCCTCATGGCTCCTGAGGGCATCCAGTCCCAGAATCACCTCCTCAGCCACCTTCGCGACGAACACCCACAGACGCACGGCACTCCGTCCCAAATTCAGCTCCAGCAGGGCCTCCTTCTCCACAGATAAGGTGTCGCCCGATGCCGTGACAAGCTGGTATGGTCGGCTCGGCTTCCTTGTCGGCAAACCCTTCGCCACGTCAGGTCTGATGATGGTCACGGCCGCCCCGGTGTCCACCAGCACGCGGCACGGCTTTCCTCTTACCCAACCGTCCGCGATGAGGCTGTCATCCATACGCCGGCTGACGGCGCGCAGTGTCACTCGAGGGGATGGTGGTGATGGCGCCTACGTGCCCCTCTCCACGGCGGCTCTCACTCGTTTTCCGGCTGCTCTTCCTGGTGTGGGCAGTCTCTCTGCAGGTGTCCGGGCTGTCCACACCCCAACACAGGCCACTAGGTGTTCGCCGGCGTCCCTCAGCTGGTCTTCTGTCTCCGGCGTAGCGGACACTCCTCGTTCTCGACGTCGGGATAGATGCTACCTTGGCCGCCTCCATCCTTAATGCCGCTGTCAGCGCCTCGTGGATGGTTTTATAATCGCCGAGCATTAGGCGCTGACGAATCTCCGTGTCCCGTAACCCGTCGACAAAGTTGTAGGCGGCTTCGCGGGATACGAACTCCAGTGGCAGGTCAACCAAGGCCTTGCTAGCCAGCTGCTCGATCGCTATGGCGAACTCCTGCAGCGTCTCCCCCGGCTGCTGCGACCTTGCCTTTAGCTGGCTCCGGTATGCTGCGGTAAGCGGTGGTTCCCGAAGCGATTCTCCAGGGCCTCCCAGATGTCCTTGGGCGCCGCCGTCGTCTGCACCGCGTTTAGGACTTCCGCGGCACGTCCCTGGAGGCTGGCTGTTAACTGTGTGGCCTCCTCCTCCGGTGACCATCTGTTGTGCCTGGCCACTGTGTCGAACTGGCGGCGGAACACTTCAAACGTTGACGCGCCGTCATACTTGGGAGGTTTGACGCGCGCAGATGTTGTGTCGCGTCCCGGCGCGTCGGCCTTCAAATCCTTCAGCTTCCTGCCGACGACGTCCTCCACCATGGCGTTCAGGGACTTGATGCTGCTGTCGGCCTTTCCCTCCAGGTGGTGTACGCGGTTCGCAAGGTCTTCGACGTCTTCCACCACGGCGTTCAGGATCTTGGCGTTATTGTTGGCCTTTTCCTCTAAATCATTAAGGCGGTCGTCTACTTGACCCATCTGCTTGTCCAGATTCGTGACGTCATCCCTCACGCCGGCCAACTGTTCCTCAAACTTGGCGGCGAGGACCTCGTTCGCCTCCCTCATCTCCGTTGTCAGTTCGGCCACCTTTGCGGTCATTGTCGTGGCCAAGTTGTTGTTTGCCGTTTCCGTCTTCGCTGTTAATTCGGCCTTCATTTCTTCCATCTTCCCGGTGATGTTGTCTTTGGCCGTCTTCATTTGTTTCAGTTCCGCGGCCAGGTTGTCATTTGTAGTCTCCAGCTTCGCGGCCAGGTCCTTATTTGTAGTCTCCAGCTTCGCGGCCAGTCTGTTATTTGCCGCTTCTGTTTTTCCAGCGAGGTTTTCATTTGCCGTCATCATTTCTTTCAGTTCCGCTAAAATCTTTTCTAATGCTGCCTCTATTGTGTTATGTCGCACTTCTGATACCAATTGTGACTTTGTGGGCTCGTGAAATGAAAAGTCCAATTTCACCACTCAAAAATGTTCTTTATTTCTTTCGACTTACAGTTAAAAACTTGCCAATTACACAGAATTACGTAATGCACGCAATAACGACTCACCAGTTCGTCCGTTTCAATTTCACTTGCATTCGTAATTACATACAATTCTCCGATTCACGTACACAGTCTTCTCATCGTAAACTGCACTCTTACACTGTTCGCCAAGAACTCTTACTAACTGACTGACTTACTGCCCGGCGTGTTGTTTATATAGGGTCAGCTAGGGGATCGAGAATGATCTAGATTAGATGAAATATCCCGTAAGTTCGAGAACACAGGTGAAACAGAAAGAGACGGCGCAGTGATGTTTTTTACCTCCCAGCCGCCCCTTGTCACCACTATAAGTCAAACGAGGGGGGGCCGTGGCTAACGCTGACCTCCCCTGCTTGCCCGCTCTCAGCTGGTTCTATAGGGTGTCCCAACGATCGGGTGACAGTATTATTATCATTATCATTACCATTGTCATTATCATTACCGTTACCATTATCATCATTATCATTATCAGTATCATTATCATTATCATTATTATTATTATTATTATTATTATTATTATTATTATTATTATTATTATTATTATTATTATTATTATTATTATTATTATTATTATTATTATTATTATTATTATTATTATTATTATTATTATTATTATTATTATTATTATTATTATTATTATTATTATTATTATTATTATTATTATTATTATTATTATTATTATTATTATTATTATTATTATTATTATTATTATTATTATTATTATTATTATTATTATTATTATTATTATTATTATTATTATTATTATTATTATTATTATTATTATTATTATTATTATTATTATTATTATTATTATTATTATTATTATTATTATTATTATTATTATTATTATTATTATTATTATTATTATTATTATTATTATTATTATTATTATTATTATTATTATTATTATTATTATTATTATTATTATTATTATTATTATTATTATTATTATTATTATTATTATTATTATTATTATTATTATTATTATTATTATTATTATTATTATTATTATTATTATTATTATTATTATTATTATTATTATTATTATTATTATTATTATTATTATTATTATTATTATTATTATTATTATTATTATTATTATTATTATTATTATTATTATTATTATTATTATTATTATTATTATTATTATTATTATTATTATTATTATTATTATTATTATTATTATTATTATTATTATTATTATTATTATTATTATTATTATTATTATTATTATTATTATTATTATTATTATTATTATTATTATTATTATTATTATTATTATTATTATTATTATTATTATTATTATTATTATTATTATTATTATTATTATTATTATTATTATTATTATTATGATTATGATTATTATGATTATGATTATTATGATTATGATTATTATGATTATGATTATTATGATTATGATTATTATGATTATGATTATTATGATTATGATTATTATGATTATGATTATTATGATTATGATTATTATGATTATGATTATTATTAATTGATTATTATGATTATGATTATTATGATTATGATTATTATGATTATGATTATTATGATTATGATTATTATGATTATGATTATTATGATTATGATTATTATGATTATGATTATTATGATTATGATTATTATGATTATTATGATTATGATTATTATGATTATGATTATTATGATTATGATTATTATGATTATGATTATTATGATTATGATTATTATGATTATTATGATTATGATTATTATGATTATGATTATTATGATTATGATTATTATGATTATGATTATTATGATTATGATTATTATGATTATGATTATTATGATTATGATTATTATGATTATGATTATTATGATTATGATTATTATGATTATTATTATTATTATTATTATTATTATTATTATTATTATTATTATTATTATTATTATTTTTTTTTTTTTTTTTTTTTTTTTATTGAAAAAGTCTGAGCAGCATGCCCCATTACAATGTAATACTACATGCTTTATATTCCGAGACATCGGTTCAGAGCGACTTGCGATACATTGGCCAAAGTACATTGTTCTATTTTTTTTTTTAGCCTGCGACCTTTATAATACTGTTGAACCACTTATTTTAATATAATAATATCTTAGTACTGCGCGTCTGAACTGACGTGTCGGTCACAATGATTCATCAATTTAATTTAATTAAGTTAATTTACATAACATATTTTTTAACAATGTCTTGACCAGATGTCTTCCTATATATTGACATTTCGCTAGCGTAAAATCACAGTGTGGTCACAATATCTATCACAATTATTATAACTTTTTAAAGTCTATTGCATTTACGAATCTGCTGAACTGTCTTATGAATCTTCTTGTGAGGTCCTTCTTTGCAGTCGGCCATTTCCCGCCCTGGTGAATTATGGCTGCTGCAAGATCCTTCCTTTGTTTGCCGAGGATAGGACAGTGAAACAAGAGATGATCCACAGTCTGTTCTCCTGTATTACATGGACAAATTGATTCGTCCATGATTTTAAATCTGTGCAGGTAGCTTCGTATATTGCCGTGTCCAGATGTTATGCAAGTGAAATTTGGTGTAATTCTTATATTGCTCTTGATACGATCGATGATGCTTGGGAAGAATTCCTTCGTTGTCGCACCTTTGGATGTTTTGTCCCATTCTGTTTGCCACCTCCTGATTCCATCTTCATTCACTCTTGTGATAATTACGTCCTTGGATATTTTCTCGTAGACTGCTTCTCCTTCCTCTGCAGCTGCTTCCTTTGCTAATCGATCGGCTAGTTCATTCCCTTCTATCCCAGCGTGTCCTCGGACCCAGCCAAAGTGGATTATCCAGTTTTGTTCTGTCAATTCAATTATTTTAGTTCTGATAGATTCTATTAATCTGGGATGTTTCATTTTATTCTTCAATGAATCTAGAGTTATCTGACTGTCAGTGTATATTGCTACTCTTTTCCTGTTTTCTTCAATATCCTGTAGTTCTTGGAGTTTTTCTAAGACTTTCAATACAGCGATTGGCTCTGCCTGGTTGTTTGTGCAATTTTCACCCAATTTAAACTTAAATCTGTGAGTCACTTCTCCATTTGTGTATACGATTGCTGCCGCTCCTACCTTTCCTCCGGTTTTACTGCCGTCTGTATATATTTCAGTCTGGTAGAGGGTGTGTTTTTCGACTTGATGGATGATTGCTGTTTCCGCGGGGTGCCGCCAATACTTCACTTCTAATGGAGCGTCGTATTCCTGGTTTAGGGATTTCGTTGCTGTATATATTTCAGTTTTTTCTTTTATTGTTATCATTATAGGTTTAACGCCTGCTAACACGCACGAGGCCTCGTATGATACTGTTCTGAACGTTTTGGCTATCTTAATATTCATGAGTCTTTGTACACGCTTGAATTTTGTAATATTTTTCTGCTTCTGCACTGCTTCCTTCCAAACGGGAGCTCCGTAAGTTAAGATTGGTACGAGCGCGCCTTCATAAATTGTCTTGAGTGCTTTATGACCCAAGCCCCATTGAAGTTTCGCTGTTCTTGCCAGCATATTGATTAGTCCCAGAGATTTTTCTACTGTGTGGGCTATATGCGCATTGAAGTTAAATTTGCTATCCAAGTGAATTCCTAGATATTTCATTTCCTCTACTTGTACTAGTACCCTATCATTTAGGAGGATACTGACGTTCTTGTCGCCCCTTCTTTTCCTTGATATTAACATCACTTTTGACTTATTAGTGTTTGACTTATTAGTGTTGAATACCATTTTGTTGTTATTATTATTATTATTATTATTATTATTATTATTATTATTATTATTATTATTATTATTATTATTATTATTATTATTATTATTATTATTATTATTATTATTATTATTATTATTATTATTATTATTATTATTATTATTATTATTATTATTATTATTATTATTATTATTATTATTATTATTATTATTATTATTATTATTATTATTATTATTATTATTATTATTATTATTATTATTATTATTATTATTATTATTATTATTATTATTATTATTATTATTATTATTATTATTATTATTATTATTATTATTATTATTATTATTATTATTATTATTATTATTATTATTATTATTATTATTATTATTATTATTATTATTATTATTATTATTATTATTATTATTATTATTATTATTATTATTATTATTATTATTATTATTATTATTATTATTATTATTATTATTATTATTATTATTATTATTATTATTATTATTATTATTATTATTATTATTATTATTATTATTATTATTATTATTATTATTATTATTATTATTATTATTATTATTATTATTATTATTATTATTATTATTATTATTATTATTATTATTATTATTATTATTATTATTATTATTATTATTATTATTATTATTATTATTATTATTATTATTATTATTATTATTATTATTATTATTATTATTATTATTATTATTATTATTATTATTATTATTATTATTATTATTATTATTATTATTATTATTATTATTATTATTATTATTATTATTATTATTATTATTATTATTATTATTATTATTATTATTATTATTATTATTATTATTATTATTATTATTATTATTATTATTATTATTATTATTATTATTATTATTATTATTATTATTATTATTATTATTATTATTATTATTATTATTATTATTATTATTATTATTATTATTATTATTATTATTATTATTATTATTATTATTATTATTATTATTATTATTATTATTATTATTATTATTATTATTATTATTATTATTATTATTATTATTATTATTATTATTATTATTATTATTATTATTATTATTATTATTATTATTATTATTATTATTATTATTATTATTATTATTATTATTATTATTATTATTATTATTATTATTATTATTATTATTATTATTATTATTATTATTATTATTATTATTATTATTATTATTATTATTATTATTATTATTATTATTATTATTATTATTATTATTATTATTATTATTATTATTATTATTATTATTATTATTATTATTATTATTATTATTATTATTATTATTATTATTATTATTATTATTATTATTATTATTATTATTATTATTATTATTATTATTATTATTATTATTATTATTATTATTATTATTATTATTATTATTATTATTATTATTATTATTATTATTATTATTATTATTATTATTATTATTATTATTATTATTATTATTATTATTATTATTATTATTATTATTATTATTATTATTATTATTATTATTATTATTATTATTATTATTATTATTATTATTATTATTATTATTATTATTATTATTATTATTATTATTATTATTATTATTATTATTATTATTATTATTATTATTATTATTATTATTATTATTATTATTATTATTATTATTATTATTATTATTATTATTATTATTATTATTATTATTATTATTATTATTATTATTATTATTATTATTATTATTATTATTATTATTATTATTATTATTATTATTATTATTATTATTATTATTATTATTATTATTATTATTATTATTATTATTATTATTATTATTATTATTATTATTATTATTATTATTATTATTATTATTATTATTATTATTATTATTATTATTATTATTATTATTATTATTATTATTATTATTATTATTATTATTATTATTATTATTATTATTATTATTATTATTATTATTATTATTATTATTATTATTATTATTATTATTATTATTATTATTATTATTATTATTATTATTATTATTATTATTATTATTATTATTATTATTATTATTATTATTATTATTATTATTATTATTATTATTATTATTATTATTATTATTATTATTATTATTATTATTATTATTATTATTATTATTATTATTATCATTATTATCATTATCATTATTATCATTATCATCATTATCATTATCATCATTATCATTATCATCATTATCATTATCATCATTATCATTATCATCATTATCATTATCATCATTATCATTATCATCATTATCATTATCATCATTATCATTATCATCATTATCATTATCATCATTATCATTATCATCATTATCATTATCATCATTATCATTATCATCATTATCATTATCATCATTATCATTATCATCATTATCATTATCATCATTATCATTATCATCATTATCATTATCATCATTATCATTATCATCATTATCATTATCATCATTATCATTATCATCATTATCATTATCATCATTATCATTATCATCATTATCATTATCATCATTATCATTATCATCATTATCATTATCATCATTATCATTATCATCATTATCATTATCATCATTATCATTATCATCATTATCATTATCATCATTATCATTATCATCATTATCATTATCATCATTATCATTATCATCATTATCATTATCATCATTATCATTATCATCATGATCATTATCATCATGATCATTATCATCATGATCATTATCATCATGATCATTATCATCATTATCATTATCATCATTATCATTATCATCATTATCATTATCATCATTATCATTATCATCATTATCATTATCATCATTATCATTATCATTATTATCATTATCATTATTATCAACCGCCCATTGATCATGCGTTCCGTCACCTTGCACAAGCAACTGGTGAGAGAAATAGGACGATAGCTGGAAGCCAGATGGCAGTCCTTCCCAGCTTTCAAAATGGGTATGATGGTGGCCTACGCTTCTTCTCAGAAAAGTGCCGTCAACTCAGACACGATAATGCAACTCCAGTAGGAACGCCTTCCCTTCCGGAGAAAGTTGTTGTAACAGTGGCACATGCATTCCGTCTGGTCCTGGTGCAGATGGTTGCGAAGTTCGTCAGTCGGCCTTGAGCTGCCGTGCTGTTAAGGTCGAGTTAGGTCCCTTGCCGGCCGGCAAAGAGGGAAGTTGTGTTGCGCTCGTGGCTAGTGTTTACTTTATGGCGATATTACGGCTGTTTACAGTGCACGTTTCTGTGAAGTGACGACGTTATCGTCGTAACATTAGTATTCTTTTTTGTTTAATACGGTAATTAATACGACATAATCGACATGGCCGACCGTCTAACAACATTGGTGATAAGTTTTGTAGAAAGAGATGTTAGTCGACCGACTGCGTACGAGATACATGAATGGATATTCGACACGCTTAAGTTAGAAGAAGATGAGGTTCCAGCATTACAAATAAATGGAATTTCTCGACAGATCTTCATTAAATGCAGTTCGCAAGAATTGGTAGAACGAGTGTTAAAACAGACAAATGGGGAAGCTAGTTTCACTCTGTCAAATGGACAACGGACCAAGGTGCTTATTGATGTTGCCGGATTCGGAAGACGTATGGTTAAGATATTCAATTTGCCAATACATATCACAAATTTGAAAAAAACTGTGGCTTTGCAACCATATGGGAATATACTACAGGTAACTGATGATGCATGGAATGAGAATTATCGTTATAAGGCGACAAACGGAGTGCGCACGGTTCATCTACTATTGAAGAAACATATCCCGTCATTCATAAATATTGAGGGACATTCGGCTTTGGTTAGTTATCCAGATCAACCTACTACTTGTGCAATTTGTCATTCAGCGGGCCACTTACGTAATCAATGTCCACGTAAATTCGTACCACGTACACCGAACAGTGCACAGGATACCTTTACATGGGCCAAGCTGGCATCTGGAGCCTTACCGAAACCAAGGGTAGTGAATCAAAATGTGGACACCGAAAAAGATGCGCACCCCATTTTACCGGCAGCCAACACGGAGATAATAGACGACCGCCAGGCAGGCATAAGCAGCGAGGATGACAAACCCGCATCGATGACTGACACGAGACAGAATGACGCGGAAGCTCCACACACTCTGGTCACCGGTGACATTAACGGTTTGGAGTCCCAGTGTTCGACGGATTCAGTGGTAATTGATGCACCACGAAATGAACATATAGCAGATGGCGAAACGACAGTATTGGACGACAAGATTGAGCATAATTCAGCAGCGACTAAACCAGCAACTTCGGCCCCGCTAGCGTAGGAAATGGCAGTAGCTGATACTTTGGAAGACAGTAATATAATAATACAGCCATATGTGCGTGGAGTGCAAGTTAGTAATCGTGACGCTCGATTAGAAAAACGTAAGAAAAAAGATCCGGATACAAAGGAGGAATCACCAACAAGGAAATCTAAAAAGAAGAGCAAGCCGGTAGACCAAGAGTGAATTATTGGCGGCATTATGTATTTGCAACTTCTTTTTCCGGTGTTGTTGATGGCACTCCTCTTCCAAACCTTGGCATCAGTGAATGTAAGTTGTTTGCGGAACTACACAAAGAAAACATTAGTGCACGACATTGTATTTGATTATGACATTGATTTTCTGTTTGTCCAAGAAAATAACGAACATTGTCTGTATTTCTTTGGGCCCCAGTATACCTATATATCAAACGTGGGAGAGGAACAGCGTGGTACAGCAATAGTGTATCGTGCAAAATGTGGAGTGCGCCTCACAGAAACGCATGCTAGTGGTAGAATTACATCTTTATTGACTGAAAATAACACCCTATTAGTTAACGTGTACTTGCCATCTGGGTCCCACAGACGAAAGGAACCTGAAGAATTGCTGGCTCAGGAATTGCCTTTCTTTTTGCGCCATAAATACGACAACTTGTTCCTCGGAGGAGATTTCAATTGTGTCAGCAATGCCAAAGACCAGAAGGGCCAATATTACCCCTCGCCAGTGTTATATAGTCTGTGTAAGTCCTTAAAACTGCAGGATGCATGGGAAAAAAACATGCCAACTATGTCGAGTTTACCTTCCATCGTAACTCTGATGCTTCGCGAATAGATAGATTTTACGTAAGTGAGACGATGACATCACATGTTCAGGACATCCAAGTGAGACCAGTGCCATTTAGCGATCATCATGCATTGATCATGAAAATAATGCACACCGAAAGACCACCACCGATTGGAAGAGGTTCCGGGAAATTAAACAATGCCCTCTTACAGGATACGATGCTTAAATCCAAGTTTCAACAGAGGTGGATAAGCTGGACTCGAACCGCGAAGAGTAGAACCGCCAACAAGTTACATCAATGGCTGTTCACTCTGAAGCCTGCCATACGCAATTTTTACAAGAGGGAAGGCATAGAGAAGGCAAAGGATAGAAGAAAGTATTTGCATTATTACTATGAGCTGCTTAGCGATAGATACCAACAACACAGGAGGCAACAAGGTGGAGAAACTGTGACGCATCACATCGAAGCAATAAAGAAGAAAATTTGTTCACTTCAGGAAGAACTCTGTAGGGGAACACTACAACCAGCGGGAGAGAACTCGCTACAGGGTGAAGAGAAAACCTCGCTCTATCACATTGCGTCTGAAAAGTGCCGCGGAACGCAGAAATATATCTCTGATTTGGAATCCACATCTGGAGAAGTACTGACCACAACACGAGATATCTTAGCAGAGGCCTACAATTTATTTTCTTCCAAATTTGGGAAAACGGAAGTCGACGTTGCAGCACAATAAAATGTTTACAAGAACATTGTGGAACAACTATCACCAGAAGATAATGAGGCATTAAATGCGGAAATAACCTTGACAGAACTATGGACGGCACTCACATCAGCCAGCATGACATTGGCACCGGGAGTAGATGGCCTCGGCTACCGGTTTTACAAAGAGAACTGGGAGACTGTAGAAGACACGCTGCTTGGAGTAATGTTAGAGTTGCAACGGAACGAGAGTGAAATGTCTGGCTTCAACGAAGGAATTATTGTTTTAATACCCAAACATTCAGCGGCAAAAACATTCACCGAATGTCCTATTACACTACTTAATGCCAATTTTAAGTTGTCCAGCAGGATAATTGCCAATCGTGTGCGGGCAGTTCTGTCAAATGTCATTGGACCGGGACAGACATGCGGTATTCCAGAAAAGAGAATTACGCACATTCTCATGACACTCCGGGATACTATTATTGCTTGTGAGCAGGACCCAGACTTGACTGCGGCAATTTTAGCCCTGGTTCATCATGGCTATCTTTGGGGAGTTTTAAGACAATTTGGATTTTCTGTGGACTTTCAAAGCCTCATTAAACGCATCTATGACAAGGCGCATTCGAGAATTCAAATAAATGGATTTTACACGCAACCAGTACCGATCCTGCAATCTATACGGCAGGGATGTCCATTATCGATGCTTCTCTACACCTTGTGTATAGAACCGCTGATTCGAGGTATGACGAATATCCTTGCACAGAGAGCCCATCCTTCGAGTGGTGAGAGAATCTTCGCTTATGCTGATGATGTCACCCTGATACTTACTCATTGGGGGGACTTTAATGCTGTTACACCATTGTTAAACGAATACCAAAAGGCGTAAGGAGCACAAATCAACTTTGACAAATCCCAGCTACTAATATTGAATGATTGGACAATGGAACATGCTCTGTTTACCCGCAGTATGGCGTTAAAAGTCTTAGGGCTGACCTTCACCTCAAAGCTGGAAGACCTAATTGAGAGGAATTGGACGCGAATTGTTAATACCTGCATTTACCTCATGCAGTCCCAGTTAACACGAAACTTAAATCTAGTTAAAAAAATTTGGCATGTGAACACGTTTGTTTTAGCCAGAATATGGTACGCAGCGCAGGTAATACCAATGCACCAAAAATACTCTCAGCGTTTGGAACGGGCAATCGGTTATTATATTTGGCGGAATCAATTCTACAAATTAGCTCGACCTCAGTTACGCCGGAAAATAACTGAAGGAGGCTGGAATCTAACAGATGTGTACGTGACGTGCAGAGCGCTGTTACTGCGTTCTGTTTTGGGCGCACTCAATGGACAGGGAAGTCGTCAGGACATGGACTTTTGTCATTATCTGACGTCCTCAGATACGACCCCACCTTCTGCATTTCGACAGGTAGTATAGGACTATCAACATCTATTGCCATTGATTACAACGGAGTCAGGATGCCTTACGACCAAACACTTGTACATCGAGTTGTTAAAAGAGTATTTGACTGTGCCCGCAATTGTTGAAAAATATCCAAATACAACATGGGATCGCATAAGGAAAATTTTTCAAAAAACTTACGTTCCACTTGATGGAAAGTGTCCGTGTACTTCTTTGTGAATGAACTAATCCCAACGGAATTAAAGAAATGTAAACATAATTTAGCAACAGTCTCATGGTGTCAACGTTGTGGAAAAGTGGACACGCAGATACACAGAATTACCACCTGCAAAAACATATCTGAGATCTGGAAATGGACTAAACATAAAATCGGCGTGCTGGTTGGAAGCAGGGCGGAAAATACGACTGTGTCAATAATTCTATCCTGGAACATTAAGAAAGGCAACACTGCGCGGACTCAAATGTGGTTGATAATGGCTTGCTACCATTATTGCCTGAGTGCAGATTATGCTAATTTATGTGCATTCAAAAAGTAGCTCAGAGCAGAGCGATACAAAATGCGTAGATATCATGAGGTGTGGACCGATTTAAATGATCAACTAGATCTCACTTGCTAACTTTTGCACGGGTGCGCACACCGATTATTTCTAAAATGTTGCAACAAAATGTAACCAAACATGAATAAATAAAGTAAAACCAGCCCTCCCACTCTACCTTTCCCCTTTGTGATCCTGATTGTTTATTTAAAAAAAAAGATAGAAAAAAAAGGTTGAAAGAGCGTGTTCTAACTCTGCCATGGTGAAGAGGTGATTGTAGTCTTCGAGGTTTCTAGAGCAGAAAAAGAAACCTTGAGATTCCTCCTGAGTCTTAATTTGGAGAAACTCAGGTGAGTAATTATCGGAGCTAGACACTGTAGCGAACGCACTTCTGAAAGTATTAGCCACATCGTGCTGGTCAACAGGCACCTGTAGTCATTTTAAGACCGGCGATTGGCATGTATGTGGATTTTCTGGCCACACGCCTTAACTTATCCCATACGGCTGAGGAAGGTGTATGTTGATTGAAAGCTGACACGAAGTTGGTCCATGAAGTCTTTTTGTTATTCTTAATCACTTGTGTGGATTTCCCAGGCATTTTCTTGTACTCGATCAGATTATCGAGAGTAGGGCGCCGCTGGAAATTCCTAAGAGCGCGCCTTCGAGCCCGAATAGCATTCCGGCAATCATCTGTCCACCATGGGACAAGGAAACGACGGGCGTGTGGTCTCGATCGCGGAATAGATTGTTCTGCAGCCGAAAATCGTCCCCGTGAAATGCTCAACTAGGTCGTGGACGGAATCATAGTCATTATAGTCGAAGATGGCCAATTGCTTGTAGACGTTCCAGTTGGCGCGATCAAAGAGCCAGCTGGGCAGACGTATGAAACACAAATCCCGTGCTAAGAGACTGATAAGACCCGGAAAGTGGTCACTAGACTATAGGTCAGAGATGACATTCCATTGTAGGGAAACTGCTAGCTGTTGTGAACAGACTGCCAGATCAATTTGTGAAAAGGTGTTGAATGCATCGGATAAAAACGTGGGTTCTCTGGCATTCAGGAGAACCAAGTTATTGCTGTCTATGAAGTTTGCGATTAGTTGGCCTCTCGCACATGCTCGAGTTGCACCCCATAAAGTATGGTGAGCATTTAGGTTCCCCACTAACAGATAAGGTGTTGGTAGCTGGGAGGCCAGATGTTGTAAGTCAGTAAGCGTGAGGTCATCGGAAGGTGGTAGATAAATATTGCAAACAGCGAACTGTATGAATGGAAGTCTGATGCGTACAGCAACTGACTGAATGTCAGACCGTAAATGTACCAATTCAACAAATATGTCATCTCTGAGGAGCAACATAGTGCGTCCATGCGCAGGGATACCCTCTTAAGGTGCAACGTCGCACCTTAGTGGAGTATAGCCTCTGATTTTGAAGTCGTATAGAGGTCGTAACTTAGTTTCTTGTAGGCACATGCCTAGTGGTTCGTGTTTATTAAGCAACAGTTAAAGCTTGGGCCTGTGTGTTCTGATTCCGCGTATGTTCCAATGCAGGACAGCCATGGTAACAATGGGATAAAGTATTAATTTCCTTTAGCTTATGACGACTTTAAATGTGGCCGAATCAAAATACCCTTTTTCTTTGGTGTTCGGGAGGAGTTTCCTGCCTCTTTTTCACTGCCGCTCTGGCAGTGTGAACAGGATCGTCCTGTTCCATCTCCTCCTCTGAGGAGGCACGTTTCCCGATTGAAAACTTCGGTTCGAGAGCCTCGAACCGATTGGAAACGGAGATTGACGACGACGATAATCGCCGATCAGACTCCTCTCCGGAAGATTCATCAGAAGACGATCTCGGAGGAGATGAACGCGGACTTTTCCGCCGGTTTACAGACTTGTTACAAGTATTTTTATCGTTGAGAAAGTCACTTCTGTCATACGTGGTCTTGAACTGTTTTGCTGGTGCATTATAAATTACTGGTTCAGAACTTCTTAAGGTCGATGATCTTGGCGGTGATTAGGATGACAGCTTTCCACGACTGGATTCGCTAGGTGTGCACACTGCTACACCTACTGGTGACTGGTGCTTTGTCTGTACTCTAGGCGTTATTGTTTTTTCTGCAATTACTGCTCCGTTTAAATCGCCAGTTTTAAATTTCGCGTCTAGGTACCAGCTTAACTACAGCTGCGCTATAATTACCGCACCTAGCGACCGACGGCTGGCGACTACGCAAGAGCTTCCGGGCTTCCGAGAAGGACACCTTCTCTCTAACCCAGATATCTTGTATCGCACGCTCTCTATAAAACGGAGACATTCTCGTGAACTCGATGGATGTTCACCGCTGCAGTTAATGCATGCTGGAGGTGCTGTACATACATTTTCATGCAAGACGCCTCCACAGCTAACACAAGTATGTACACCGTTACAAATGTCACTTGTCTGACTAAAGCGCTGGCACTTATAGCATCTCAAGGGATTAGGGATGTATGGTCTCACCTCTATTGCTTCATACCCTGCCTTTATCCTTTGTGGGAAGTCAATCCTATCAGAGGTTAGGAACAGGGTACGAGTAGGCACCAATTCCCCGCGCTCACGCCGTTGCACACGATACACTGCGGTGATACCTTGGTCCTTAATGTTCTCCTGAATCTCTTCGTTGGACATACCGTCCAATTCACGGGTTTTCAGCATACTATGCGAAGAGTTCAGGGACTTATGCACCATAACGCTAATCGGATAGCTTCCTAGCATTGTAGCTTTCAATATCACCGCTGCCTGGGTTACGCTTTGTGCTTCAACCAAGAGCGTTCCATTTCTCGACTTTAAACAGGACTTGACTGCACCAGATATTTTATCAAGACCCCTTTACCGATTTAAAGTTCTTACCTTCCTCTGTACGTTTAACTACTAAGCAGTGAGGACCAAATGACTCTGCTACTTCTTTTACACTGCTCTTCAGAATTTTGGATGTTTTTAAGGGTTGTCATGGCGACAATGTCCTCCGCCAGTGGAAACGTCTCCGATTGCGTGCTCACATCCTCGGTGCCACCCCGGCTTAGGTGAGAGTCCTGGCCTAGACCTTGCTCACCTCAGGATCACACCTCCCAGTAGAATGATAGAGGGACACATACGCCTTCAGGAGTGTATGAGCTCATATAATGGCCCCTCCCCGGGACTGATCTATATCAGCGGATACCATCACAGTCCTGCATGATATCCAGGGGCTGGGACTTACACGTTACCCAGTCACACCCTGCGCATAACGTGCAACGTTATACATCAGACGTGTTTTGAGGGAGTAGCGAATTTGGGGGTCAAACACAGTTGTGGACCTAAGTTACTTGGGGGTTTGGCATAAGCTCTCTCACCACGCAGAGGCACCCAGCATAGAGGGAAAGTTGTATCGGGATCCCAGGATTGCCAATTCCCGTACCTACTACAGTAGGCCCCTGAGGGGGGGGGGTGAAGTGATAAAGTAAGATAAGCTATCTTATTCACCTTTTGATTTATACATAAATGATGGCTTCGTCAGTAATATTACATAATTATATAACATAATACTACTTACAATAGTATGTACAATATGAAGTAGCTTATACAAGAAGTAATATTTACAAGGTTATTACGAATCGATGTCTTTAAATTCCTGGATGCTAAAAGGTACATGTTTTAAGAGTTCTTTTGTTAATGAACATTTAAATTTGCTGTAGAGCGGATCTTGAAATGTCCAGGTAATGTATTGTATAGGCTAGTCCCATGGTGAGTAATGCTACTGCGACTCTTATTGAAGCAACAGAATGTGGTATGTAAGTGATTTAATGATCTGGTGTTGTGTGTAGATACATGTCATTTGTTTTGAAGAGACTTCTGTTTTTATGGATGAAGCATTGTGTTTCCAGAAAATATATGGTACGGAGAGGCAAAATTATTAATTCCTTAAATACTATCGTACTAGGTGTTCTTACAGGTACTTGCTCAATTATTTTTAGCATTTTCTTTTGTAATTTAAAGATGACATAAAGGTTTGTGGGCATGCCCAATACTGGAATGCCATAGGTTAGAATTGAGTGAACATATCCAAAGTACATAGCTTTTAGCACACTTGTGGTACTCACTTTACTTGCTACTCTGAATGCATAACAGATTTTGGACAGTTTACTGGCTAGATAATCAATATGTGCATTCCATTTTAGTTCCAAGTCCATCCCCACTCCTAGAATTTAGTTTCTTTAGCTTCCTTTATGAAGTGAGTACTAATACAAATCCGCAGTTCATTATACACTTTACCAGGACTGAAGTTAATAACAGTTGTCTTATCTACATTTAAGTGGAGCTTATTTCGTACCAGCCATTCATGTAGAAGTATATTTTTATTTGTCATTTTCTAGGGTATAGAGATTACTATTCCTAAGTATTACATTAGTATCATCTGCAAACAGCTATTTGTGCTTCTTTGAGATTTGATGACAAGTCATTTATTTACATATTAGGAACAGAATGGGCCCCAGAAATGACCCTTGTAGAACTCCATCTTTTAGAGGTGCTGAAGTAGAATGCTTATACATTTACTTCGACATACTGCTTCCTTTGACTGAGATAGGACTCAAACCAAGCATTTGCTATACCTCTAATGCCGACTTTATCTAATTTATCCAGTAATATTTTATGTTTAACTGCATCAAACGCCTTTGATAGGTCTAGAAAGACACCAATAGCTCGCTGAATGTGATCGGTTGCTTCAAGGTTATCATTTACAAACGAGTGTAATGCATTCATAGTGGACTTACCCTTTCGGAAACCAAACAGAGAACGGGCGAATACTTCACATTTTTCAAGAAAAGATATTCTATTGTACATTATTCGTTCGAGTATCTTTGAGAATACAAACAAGAGTGAGACAGGTCTATAACTTTCAACATTATTTCTGTCTCCTTTATTAAAGATGGGAATTACTTTAGCGGTTTTGAATATCCGGGGAAAAATTCCAGAGCTTAATGAAGCATTACTTATATCTGCTAAAGGCTGAGCAATGTATTCTACACAAGTTTTAATTACCAAAACTGGAATACCATCTGAACCACATGAATGTTTGTTTTTTAGATTTCTCACAATATTAATAATTTCATTTTCCGTTACCGGGTTCAGATAAATTAAGTGTATATCTTCCTTACCTACATATGAAGGTTGTTTATGTGAGGGCTGTGAGGAACTTAAATTTCCAACCATGTTTGAAAACTGGCTCAACAATGCGCCGCTCGTTTGTGACGACAAAGAAATATGTAGCAAACCAGTGTTATCAGTGTTAGCATTGGCGACATCACTTGATTTCTGGACAACAGTGAGCGTGATTTAGTTGTTTCTGTTTCTTTACCACTAACAATACCACTATCACTACCACTACCACTAGCACTAGCACTACCACTACCACCACCGCTGCCACTACCACTAGCACAACTACCGCTACCGCTACCACTACTACCGCTACCACTACCACTACTACCGCTACCACTACCACTACTACCACTACCAACCACTACTACCACTACCAACCACTACTACCACTACCACTAGCACTAGCACTACCACTACCACTACCGCTGCCACTACCACTAGCACTAGCACTACCGCTACCACTACCGCTGCCACTACCACTACCACCGCTTCCACTACCACTACTACAGCTACCACTACCACTACTACCGCTACCACTACCACTACCACTACTACCACTACCACCACTACTACCACTACCACTAGCACTACCACTACCACTACCACTAGCACTACTACTACCACTACCACTAGCACAACTACCGCTACCGCTACCACTACTACCGCTACCACTACCACCACCACCGCTACCACTACCACTACCACTACTACCACTACCACCACTACTACCACTACCACTAGCACTACCACTACCACTACCACTACCACTACCGCTGCCACTACCACTAGCACTAGCACTACCGCTACCACTACCGCTGCCACTACCACCACCACCGCTACCACTACCACTACTACAGCTACCACTACCACCGCTACCACTACCACTACTACCGCTACCACTAGCACTACCACTACCACCGCTACCACTACCACTACTACCGCTACCACTACCACTACCACTACTACCACTACCACCACCACTACCACTACCACTAGCACTACCACTACCACTACCACTACCTTTGCCACTACCACTAGCACTAGCACTACCGCTACCACTACCGCTACCGCCACCACTACCACCGCTACCACTACCACTACTACCGCTACCACTACTACCGCTACCACTACCACAACTACCGCTACCACTAACACTACTACCGATACCACAACCACTACCACTACTACCACTACCACCACTACTACCACTACCACTAGCACTACCACTACCACTACCACTATCGCAGCCACTACCACTCGCACCAGCACTACCGCTACCACTACCGCTACCACTACCGCTACCGCTACCACTGCCACTACTACCGCTACCACTACTACCGTTACCACTACTACCACTACCGCTTGCACTACCACTAGCACTAGCACTACCGCTACCACTACCACTACCGCTACCACTACCGCTACCACTACCGCTACCGCTACCACTGCCACTACTACCGGTACCACTACCACCGCTACCACTACTACCACTACTGCTTCCACTACCACTAGCACTAGCACTACCGCTACCACTACCGCTACCACTACCACCGTTACCACTACCACTACTACCGCTACCGCCACCACTACTACCGCTACCACTACCACTACTACCGCTGCCGCTACCACTACTACCGCTACCACTACCACCACCAATACTACCACTACCATTAGCAATACCACTACCACTACCACTACCAATACCGCTGCCACTACCACTAGCACTAGCACTACCGCTACCACTACCGCTACCACTACCACTACTACCGCTACCAATACAGCTACTACTGCTACCGCTCCCACTACTACCGCTACCACTACCACCACTACTACCACTACCACTAGCAATTCCACTACCGCTGCCACTACCACTAGCACTAGCACTACCGCTACCACTACCGCTACCACTACCGCTACCACTACCGCTACCACTACCGCTACCGCCACCACTACTACCACTAGCACTACCACTACTACCGCTACCACCACTACTACCACTAGCACTAGCACTACTACCACTACCACTACTACCGCTACCACTACCACTACTACCACTACCACCACTACTACCACTAGCACTAGCACTAGCACTACTACCACTACCACTACCACCACTACCACTACCGCTGCCATACTACTAGCACTAGCACTACCACTACCGGTACCACTACCGCTACCGCTACCACTAACACTACTACAGCTACCACTACAACTACTACCGCTACCGCTACCACTACTACCGCTACCACTACCACTACTACCACTAGCACCACTACTACCACTACCACTACCACTACTACCACTATCACTACCACTACTACTACTACCACTACCACTAATACCACTACCGCTACCACTACTACCGCTACCTCTACCACAACCACTACTACCACTACTACTACTACCACTACCACTACCAACACTACCACCACTACTACCACTAGCACTAGCACTACCACTACTACCGCTACCACCACTACTACCACTAGCACTAGCACTACTACCACTACCACTACTACCGCTACCACTACCACTACTACCACTGCCACCACTACTACCACTAGCACTAGCACTAGCACTACTACAACTACCACCACTACCACTACCGCTGCCATACTACTAGCACTAGCACTACCACTACCGCTACCACTACTGCTATCGCTACCATTACCACTACTAACACTACCGCTACAACTACTACCGCTACCACTACCTCTACTACTACCGCTGCCACTACCACTAGCACTAGCTCTACCACTACCGCTACCACTTCTGCAATCGCTACCATTACCACTACTACCACTTCCGCTACTACTACTACCGCTACCACTAACACTACTACCGCTACCACTATCACTACTACTGCTACCGCTATCACTACTACCGCTATCACTACTACCGCTACCACTACCACTAACACTACTACCGCTACCATTACCACTAACACTACTACTGCTACCACTAACACTACTACCGCTACCACTATCACTACTACCACTTCCGCTACCACTACCACTACCACTTCCACTACCGCTGCCACTACCACTAGCACTAGCACCACCACTAACGCTACCAGTACTGCTATCGCTACCATTACCAAAACTAACACTACCGCTACAACTACTACCGCTACCACTACCACTACCACTACCACTAACGCTGCCACTACCACCCAGCACTAGCACTACCACTACGGCTACCACTACTGCTATCGCTACCATTACCATTACCACATCTACCACTTCCGCTACCACTACTACCGCTACCACTAACACTACTACCGCTACCGCTATCACTACTACCGCTACCACTACAACTAACACTACTACCACTACCACCACTATTACCACTACAACTACTACCAGTACCACTACCACTTCCACTACTTCTACTACCACTACCACTACCACTGCCACTACCACTACTACCACTATATTGCCACTACTACCGCTACCGCTACCACTATTACCACTACCACTGCCACTACCACTACTTCTACCACTACCACTACTACCACTACCACTGCCACTACCACTACTACCACTATAATGCCACTACTACCGCTACCACTACCACTACTACCACTACCACCGCCACTACCACTACCACTGCCACTACCACTACTACCACTAATACTGCCACTACCACTACTACCACTACCACTACTACTACTACCACTACCACTACCACTGCCACTACCACTACCACCACTACCACTGCCACTACCACTACCACTACCACTACTACCACTACCGCTACCACTAGCACTAGCACTAGTACTAGCACTACTTCCACTACCACTACCACTACTACTACCACTATCACTACCACTGCCACTACTACCGCTACCGCTACCACTACTAACGCTACCACTAACAATACCACTACTACCACTACCACCACTACTACCACTACCACCACTATCACCACCATTACCACTATACCACTACCACTACTACCACTACCACTGCCACTACCACTACTACCACCACTACTACCACTACCACTACCACTAGCACTAGCACTAGCACTACTACCACTACCGCTACCACTACCATTACTACTACTACCACTACTACTACCACTACCACTACCACCAGTACCACCACTACTACCGCTGCCACTACCACTAGCACTACCACTACCGCTACCACTACTGCTACCGCTACCACCACCACTACTACCGCTACCGCTGCTACTACTACCACTACCACTACTACCGCTACCGCAACCACTACCGCTACCACTACCACTAGCACTGCTACTACCGCTGCCACTACCACTAACGCTACCACTACCGCTAGAGCTTCCACTACCGCTAACACTACCACTACCGCTACCACTACCACTACCACTACTACTACTATCACTACCACCACTACTACCGCTGCCACTACCACTAGCACTACTAC
>CM060948.1:1003416-1005916 GCA_030765055.1 Mantis religiosa
ATAGTGGTGGTAGTGGTAGTAGTGGTAGTTGTAGTGGTAGCGGTAGTAGTGATAGCGGTAGCGGTAGTAGTGTTAGTGGTAGCGGTAGTAGTGGTAGCGGAAGTGGTAGATGTGGTAATGGTAATGGTAGCGATAGCAGTAGTGGTAGCCGTAGTGGTAGTGCTAGTGCTGGGTGGTAGTGGCAGCGTTAGTGGTAGTGGTAGCGGTAGTAGTTGTAGCGGTAGTGTTAGTAGTGGTAATGGTAGCGATAGCAGTACTGGTAGCGTTAGTGGTGGTGCTAGTGCTAGTGGTAGTGGCAGCGGTTGTGGAAGTGGTAGTGGTAGTAGTAGCGGAAGTGGTAGTAGTGATAGTGGTAGCGGTAGTAGCGTTAGTGGTAGCAGTAGTAGTGTTAGTGGTAGCGGTAGTAGTGTTAGTGGTAGTGGTAGCGGTAGTAGTGTTAGTAGTAGTGGTAGCGGTAGTAGTGATAGCGGTAGCAGTAGTAGTGATAGTGGTAGCGGTAGTAGTGTTAGTGGTAGCGGTAGTAGTGGTAGCGGAAGTGGTAGTAATGGTAATGGTAGCGATTGCAGAAGTGGTAGCGGTAGTGGTAGTGCTAGTGCTAGTGGTAGTGGCAGCGGTAGTAGTAGAGGTAGTGGTAGCGGTAGTAGTTGTAGCGGTAGTGTTAGCAGTGGTAATGGTAGCGATAGCAGTAGTGGTAGCGGTAGTGGTAGTGCTAGTGCTAGTAGTATGGCAGCGGTAGTGGTAGTGGTGGTAGTGGTAGTTGTAGTAGTGCTAGTGCTAGTGCTAGTGGTAGTAGTGGTTGCAGTGGTAGTAGTGGTAGTGGTAGCGGTAGTAGTGGTAGTGGTAGTAGTGCTAGTGCTAGTGGTAGTAGTGGTGGTAGCGGTAGTAGTGGTAGTGCTAGTGCTAGTGGTAGTAGTGGTGGTAGTGTTGGTAGTGGTAGTAGTAGTGGTAGTAGTGGTTGTGGTAGTGGTAGCGGTAGTAGTGGTAGCGGTAGTGGTAGTAGTGGTAGTGGTAGTAGTAGTGGTAGTGATAGTGGTAGTAGTGGTAGTGGTAGTGGTAGTAGTGGTGGTAGTGGTAGTAGTGGTAGTGGCAGTGATAGTGGTAGTGGTGCTGGTAGTAGTGGTAGGGTTAGTAGTGGTAGTGGTGGTAGTAGTGGTAACGGTAGTAGTGGTAGTAGTAGTGGTAGTAGTAGTGGTAGTAGTGGTAGTGGTTGTAGTGATAGTGGTAGTATTGGTAGTAGTGGTAGTAGTAGTGGTAGTAGTGGTAGTGGTGGTGGTAGTAGTGGTAGTGGTAGTTGTAGTGGCAGTGGTAGTGGTAGTATTAGTAGTAGTGGTAGTGATAGTAGTGGTGGTAGTGAAAGTAGTGGTAGTGGTAGTGGTAGCGGTAGTGGTAGTGGTAGCGGTAGTGGTTGCGGTAGTGGTAGCTCTAGCGGTTGTGGTAGCGGTAGTGGTAGCGGTAGTGGCAGCGGTAGTGGTAGTGCTAGTGGTAGTGGTAGCGGTAGCGGTAGTGGTAGCGGTAGTGGTAGCGGTAGTGGTAGTGGTAGCTCTAGCGGTAGTGGTAGCGGTAGTTGTAGTGGTAGTGGCAGCGGTAGTGGTAGTGCTAGTGGTAGTGGTAGCGGTAGCGGTAGTGTTAGCGGTAGTGGTAGCGATAGTGGTAGCGGTAGTAGTAGTGGTAGTGGCACCGGTAGCGGTAGTAGTGGTAGTGGTAGCGGTAGTAGTGGTAGCGGTAGTAGTGGTAGTGGTAGCGGTAGCAGTAGTGGTAGCGGTAGTGGTAGTGCTAGTGGTAGTGGCAGCGGTAGTAGTGGTGGTAGTGATAGTAGTGGTAGTGGTAGTGGTAGCGGTAGTAGTGCTAGTGCTAGTGGTAGTAGTGGTGGTAGTGTTGGTAGTGGTAGTAGTAGTGGTAGTAGTGGTTGTGGTAGTGGTAGCGGTAGTAGTGGTAGCGGTAGTGGTAGTAGTGGTAGTGGTAGTAGTAGTGGTAGTGATAGTGGTAGTAGTGGTAGTGGTAGTGGTAGTAGTGTTGGTAGTGGTAGTAGTGGTAGTGGCAGTGATAGTGGTAGTGGTGCTGGTAGTAGTGGTAGGGTTAGTAGTGGTAGTGGTGGTAGTAGTGGTAACGGTAGTAGTGGTAGTAGTAGTGGTAGTAGTGGTAGTAGTGGTAGTGGTTGTAGTGATAGTGGTAGTATTGGTAGTAGTGGTAGTAGTAGTGGTAGTAGTGGTAGTGGTGGTGGTAGTAGTGGTAGTGGTAGTTGTAGTGGCAGTGGTAGTGGTAGTATTAGTAGTAGTGGTAGTGATAGTAGTGGTGGTAGTGATAGTAGTGGTAGTGGTAGTGGTAGCGGTAGTGGTAGTGGTAGCGGTAGTGGTTGCGGTAGTGGTAGCTCTAGCGGTTGTGGTAGCGGTAGTGGTAGCGGTAGTGGCAGCGGTAGTGGTAGTGCTAGTGGTAGTGGTAGCGGTAGCGGTAGTGGTAGCGGTAGTGGTAGCGGTAGTGGTAGCTCTAGCGGTAGTGGTAG
>CM060948.1:1008416-1080916 GCA_030765055.1 Mantis religiosa
GTAGTAGTGGTAGTGGTAGTAGTAGTAGTGGTAGTGATAGTGGTAGTAGTGGTAGTGGTAGTGGTAGTAGTGGTGGTAGTGGTAGTAGTGGTAGTGGCAGTGATAGTGGTAGTGGTGCTGGTAGTAGTGGTAGGGTTAGTAGTGGTAGTGGTGGTAGTAGTGGTAACGGTAGTAGTGGTAGTAGTAGTAGTGGTAGTAGTAGTGGAAGTGGTTGTTGTGGTAGTGGTAGTATTGGTAGTAGTGGTAGTAGTAGTGGTAGTAGTGGTAGTGGTGGTGGTAGTAGTGGTAGTAGTGGTAGTGGTAGTAGTGGTAGTAGTGGTGGTGGTAGTAGTGGTAGTAGTAGTGGTAGTGGTAGTAGTTGTAGTATTGGTAGTAGTAGTAGTGGTAGTAGTGGTAGTGGTGGTGGTAGTAGTGGTAGTAGTGGTAGTAGTAGTGGTAGTGGTAGTAGTGGTAGTAATAGTAGTGGTAGTAGTGGTAGTGGTAGTTGTAGTGGCAGTGGTAGTGGTAGTATTAGTAGTAGTGGTAGTGGTAGTAGTGGTGGTAGTGATAGTAGTGGTAGTGGTAGCGGTAGTGGAAGTGGTAGCGGTAGTGGTTGCGGTAGTGGTAGCTCTAGCGGTAGTGGTAGCCGTAGTTCTAGTGGTAGTGGCAGCGGTAGTGGTAGTGCTAGTGGTAGTGGTAGCGGTAGCGGTAGTGGTAGCGGTAGTGGTAGCGGTAGTGGTAGCTCTAGCGGTAGTGGTAGCGGTAGTGGTAGTGCTAGTGCTAGTGGTAGTGGCAGCGGTAGTAGCGGTGGTAGTGATAGTAGTGGTAGTGGTAGTGGTAGTGGTAGTGGTAGCGGTAGTAGTGGTAGTGGTAGCGGTAGTAGTGCTAGTGGTATTGGCAGCGGTAGTAGTGGTGGTAGTGATAGTAGTAGTAGTGGTAGTGGTAGTGGTAGCGGTAGTGGTAGTGTTAGCGGTAGTGGAAGCTCTAGCGGTAGTGGTAGCGTTAGTGGTAGTGGCAGCGGTAGTAGCAGTGCTAGTGGTAGTGGTAGCGGTAGTGGTTGCGGTAGCGGTAGTAGTGGTAGTGGTAGTAGTAGCAGCGGTAGCGGTAGTAGTGGTGGTGGTAGCGGTAGCAGTAGTGGTAGCGGTAGTGGTAGTGCTAGTGGTAGTGGCGGCGGTAGTAGTGGTGGTACTGGTGGTAGTGGTAGTGGTAGTAGTAGTGGTAGTAGTAGTAATGGTAGTGGTAGCGGTAGTGGTAGTAGTGCTAGTGCTAGTGCTAGTGGTAGTGGTAGTGGTAGTAGTGGTGGTAGTAGTGGTAGTGGCAGTGGTAGTGGTAGTAGTGGTAGTGGTATAGTGGTAATGGTGGTGATAGTGGTGGTAGTGGTAGTAGTGGTGGTAGTGGTAGTAGTGGTATTGTTAGTGGTAGCGTTAGTAGTGGTAGCGGTAGCGGTAGTAGTGGCAGTGGTAGTGATAGGTGTAGTAGTAGTGGTAGTGGTAGTGGTAGTGGAAGTAGTGCTAGTACTAGTGCTAGTGCTAGTGGTAGCGGTACTGGTAGTAGTGGTAGTGGTAGTGGTAGTGGCAGTGGTAGTGGTGGTAGTGGTAGTGGCAGTGGTAGTGGTAGTGGTAGTAGTAGTAGTGGTAGTGGTAGTGGTAGTAGTGGTAGTGGCAGTGGTAGTGGTAGTGGCAGTGGTAGTGGTAGTAGTGGTAGTGGTAGCGGTAGTAGTGGCAGTATAGTGGTAGTAGTGGTAGTGGCAGTGTTAGTGGTAGTAGTGGTAGTGGTAGTGGCAGTGGTAGTGGTAATAGTGGTAGCGGTAGCGGTAGTAGTGGCAATATAGTGGTAGTAGTGGTAGTGGCAGTGGTAGTGGTAGTAGAAGTAGTGGAAGTGGTAGTGGTAGTGGTAGTAGTTGTAGTGGTAATAGTGGTGGTAGTGGTAGTAGTGTTAGTTGTAGTGGTAGCGGTAGTAGTGATAGCGGTAGTGGTAGTAGTGTTAGTGGTAGCGGTAGTAGTGTTAGCGGAAGTGGTAGATGTGGTAATGGTAATGGTAGCGTTAGCAGTAGTGGTAGCCGTAGTGGTAGTGCTAGTGCTGGGTGGTAGTGGCAGCGTTAGTGGTAGTGGTAGTGGTAGTGGTAGCGGTAGTAGTTGTAGCGGTAGTGTTAGTTGTGGTAATGGTAGCGATAGCAGTACTGGTAGCGTTAGTGGTGGTGCTAGTGCTAGTGGTAGTGGCAGCGGTAGTGGAAGTGGTAGTGGTAGTGGTAGCGGAAGTGGTAGTAGTGATAGTGGTAGCGGTAGTAGTGTTAGTGGTAGCAGTAGTAGTGTTAGTGGTAATGGTAGCGGTAGTAGTGTTAGTGGTAGTGGTAGCGGTAGTAGTGATAGCGGTAGTAGTGATAGCGGTAGCAGTAGTAGTGATAGTGGTAGCGGTAGTAGTGTTAGTGGTAGCGGTAGTAGTAGTAGCGGAAGTGGTAGTAGTGGTAATGGTAGCGATTGCAGAAGTGGTAGCGGTAGTGGTAGAGCTAGTGCTAGTGGTGGTGGCAGCGGTAGTAGTAGAGGTAGTGGTAGCGGTAGTAGTTGTAGCGGTAGTGTTAGTAGTGGTAATGGTAGCGATAGCAGTAGTGGTAGCGGTAGTGGTAGTGCTAGTGCTAGTAGTATGGCAGCGGTAGTGGTAGTGGTGGTAGTGGTAGTTGTAGTAGTGCTAGTGCTAGTGCTAGTGGTAGTAGTGGAGGCAGTGGTAGTAGTGGTAGTGGTAGTGGTAGTAGTGCTAGTGCTAGTGGTAGTAGTGGTGGTAGCGGTAGTAGTGGTAGTGCTAGTGCTAGTGGTAGTAGTGGTGGTAGTGTTGGTAGTGGTAGTGGTAGTAGTAGTAGTGGTAGTAGTGGTTGTGGTAGTGGTAGCGGTAGTAGTGGTAGCGGTAGTGGTATTAGTGGTAGTGGTAGTAGTAGTAGTGGTAGTGATAGTGGTAGTAGTGGTAGTGGTAGTGGTAGTAGTGGTGGTAGGGGTAGTAGTGGTAGTGGTAGCGGTAGTAGTGGTAGCGGTAGTGGTAGTAGTTGTAGTGGTAGCTGTAGTAGTGTTAGTGGTAGCGGTAGCGGTAGTGGTACCGGTAGTGGTAGTGCTAGTGCTAGTAGTATGGCAGCGGTAGTGGTAGTGGTGGTAGTGGTAGTGGTAGTAGTGCTAGTGCTAGTGCTAGTGGTAGTAGTGGTGGTAGTGGTAGTAGTGGTAGTGGTAGCGGTAGTAGTGGTAGTGGTAGTAGTGCTAGTGCTAGTGGTAGTAGTGGTGGTAGCGGTAGTAGTGGTAGTGCTAGTGCTAGTGGTAGTAGTGGTGGCGGTAGCGGTAGTGGTAGCGGTAGTGGTAGCGGTAGTGCTAGTGCTAGTGGTAGTGGCAGCGGTAGTGGTATTGCTAGTGGTAGTGGTAGTAGTGGTGGTAGTGGTAGCGGTAGTAGTGGTAGCGGTAGCAGTAGTAGCTGTATTGGTAGCGGTAGTAGTGGTAGTGGTAGCGGTAGTGGTAGCGGTAGTGCTAGTGCTAGTGGTAGTGGCAGCGGTATTGGTAGTGGTAGTGGTAGTGGTATTGCTAATGGTAGTGGTAGTATTGGTGGTGGTAGTGGTAGCGGTAGTAGTGGTAGCGGTAGCGGTAGTAGTGGTAGTGGTAGCGGTAGTAGTGGTGGCGGTAGCGGTAGTAGTGGTAGTGGTAACGGTGGTAGTGGTAGCGGTAGTGGTAGCGGTAGTGCTAGTGCTAGTGGTAGTGGAAGCAGTAGTGGTAGTAGTGGTAGCGGTGGTAGTGGTACCGGTAGTAGTGGCAGTGGTAGCGGTAGCGGTAGTGGTAGCGGTAGTGGTAGCGGTAGTGGTAGTGGTAGCGGTCGTGCTAGTGCTAGTGGTAGTGCAAGCGGTAGTGGTAGTAGTGGTAACGGTAGTAGTGGTAGCGGTAGTAGTGGCAGTGGTAGCGGTAGCGGTAGTGGTAGCGGTAGTGGTAGCGGTAGTGCTGGTGCGAGTGGTAGTGGCTGCGATAGTGGTAGTGGTAGTGGTAGTGCTAGTGGTAGTGGTAGTAGTGGTGGTAGTGGTAGTAGTGGTAGTGGTTGTGGTATCGGTAGTAGTGTTAGTGGTAGCGGTAGTTGGGGTAGTGGTAGCGGTAGTAGTGGTAGCGGTAGTAGTGGTAGTGGTAGCGGTGGTAGTGGTGGCGGTAGCGGTAGTGGTAGCGGTAGTGCTAGTGCTAGTGGTAGTGGCAAAGGTAGTGGTAGTGGTAGTGGTAGTGCTAGTGGTAGTGGTAGTAGTGGTGGTAGTGGTAGTAGTGGTAGTGGTAGCGGTAGTAGTGGTAGTGGTAGCGGTAGTAGTGGTAGTGGTAGCTGTAGTAGTGGTAGTGGTAGCGGTGGTAGTGGTAGTGGTAGTGCTAGTGGTAGCGGTAGTAGTGGTAGTGGTAGCGGTGGTAGTGGTAGCTGTAGTAGTGGTAGTGGTAGCGGTGGTGGTGGTAGTGGCAGCGGTAATGGTAGCGGTAGTGCTAGTGCTAGTGGTAGTGGCAGCGGTAGTGGTAGTGGTAGTGGTAGTGGTAGTGGTAGTAGTGGTGGTAGTGGTAGTAGTGGTAGTGGTAGTGGTAGCGGTAGTGGTGGTAGTGGTAGCGGTAGTAGTGGTAGCGGTAGCGGTAGTTGTGCTAGTGGTAGTGGTAGTAGTAGTGCTAGTGGTAGTGGTAGTGGTAGTGCTAGTGGTAGTGGTAGTAGTGGTGGTAGTGGTAGTAGTGGTAGTGGTAGCGGTAGTAGTGGTAGTGGTAGCTGTAGTAGTGGTAGTGGAAGCGGTGGTAGTGGTAGTGGCAGGGGTAGTGGTAGCGGTAGTGCTAGTGCTAGTGGTAGTGGCAGCGGTAGTGGTAGTGGTAGTGCTAGTGCTAGTGGTAGTGGTGGTAGTGGTTGGTAGTGGTAGTAGTGGTAGTGGTAGTGGTAGCGGTAGTAGTGGTAGTGGTAGCGGTAGTAGTGGTAGCGGTAGCGGTAGTTGTGCTAGTGGTAGTGGCAGCGGTGGTGGTAGTGGTAGTGCTAGTGCTAGTGGTAGTGGTAGTGATAGTGGTATTGTTAGTGGTAAAGAAACAGAAACAACTAAATCACGCTCACTGTTGTCCAGAAATCAAGTGATGTCGCCAATGCTAACACTGATAACACTGGTTTGCTACATATTTCTTTGTCGTCACAAACGAGCGGCGCATTGTTGAGCCAGTTTTCAAACATGGTTGGAAATTTAAGTTCCTCACAGCCCTCACATAAACAACCTTCATATGTAGGTAAGGAAGATATACACTTAATTTATCTGAACCCGGTAACGGAAAATGAAATTATTAATATTGTGAGAAATCTAAAAAACAAACATTCATGTGGTTCAGATGGTATTCCAGTTTTGGTAATTAAAACTTGTGTAGAATACATTGCTCAGCCTTTAGCAGATATAAGTAATGCTTCATTAAGCTCTGGAATTTTTCCCCGGATATTCAAAACCGCTAAAGTAATTCCCATCTTTAATAAAGGAGACAGAAATAATGTTGAAAGTTATAGACCTGTCTCACTCTTGTTTGTATTCTCAAAGATACTCGAACGAATAATGTACAATAGAATATCTTTTCTTGAAAAATGTGAAGTATTCGCCCCTTCTCTGTTTGGTTTCCGAAAGGGTAAGTCCACTATGAATGCATTACACTCGTTTGTAAATGATAACCTTGAAGCAACCGATCACATTCAGCGAGCTATTGGTGTCTTTCTAGACCTATCAAAGGCGTTTGATGCAGTTAAACATAAAATATTACTGGATAAATTAGATAAAGTCGGCATTAGAGGTATAGCAAATGCTTGGTTTGAGTCCTATCTCAGTCAAAGGAAGCAGTATGTCGAAGTAAATGTATAAGCATTCTACTTCAGCACCTCTAAAAGATGGAGTTCTACAAGGGTCATTTCTGGGGCCCATTCTGTTCCTAATATGTAAATAAATGACTTGTCATCAAATCTCAATGAAGCACAAATAGCTGTTTGCAGATGATACTAATGTAATACTTAGGAATAGTAATCTCTATACCCTAGAAAATGACAAATAAAAATATACTTCTACATGAATGGCTGGTACGAAATAAGCTCCACTTAAATGTAGATAAGACAACTGTTATTAACTTCAGTCCTGGTAAAGTGTATAATGAACTGCGGATTTGTATTAGTACTCACTTCATAAAGGAAGCTAAAGAAACTAAATTCTAGGAGTGGGGATGGACTTGGAACTAAAATGGAATGCACATATTGATTATCTAGCCAGTAAACTGTCCAAAATCTGTTATGCATTCAGAGTAGCAAGTAAAGTGTGTACCACAAGTGTGCTAAAAGCTATGTACTTTGGATATGTTCACTCAATTCTAACCTATGGCATTCCAGTATTGGGCATGCCCACAAACCTTTATGTCATCTTTAAATTACAAAAGAAAATGCTAAAAATAATTGAGCAAGTACCTGTAAGAACACCTAGTACGATAGTATTTAAGGAATTAATAATTTTGCCTCTCCGTACCATATATTTTCTGGAAACACAATGCTTCATCCATAAAAACAGAAGTCTCTTCAAAACAAATGACATGTATCTACACACAACACCAGATCATTAAATCACTTACATACCACATTCTGTTGCTTCAATAAGAGTCGCAGTAGCATTACTCACCATGGGACTAGCCTATACAATACATTACCTGGACATTTCAAGATCCGCTCTACAGCAAATTTAAATGTTCATTAACAAAAGAACTCTTAAAACATGTACCTTTTAGCATCCAGGAATTTAAAGACATCGATTCGTAATAACCTTGTAAATATTACTTCTTGTATAAGCTACTTCATATTGTACATACTATTGTAAGTAGTATTATGTTATATAATTATGTAATATTACTGACGAAGCCATCATTTATGTATAAATCAAAAGGTGAATAAGATAGCTTATCTTACTTTATCACTTCACCCCCCCCCCTCAGGGGCCTACTGTAGTAGGTACGGGAATTGGCAATCCTGGGATCCCGATACAACTTTCCCTCTATGCTGGGTGCCTCTGCGTGGTGAGAGAGCTTATGCCAAACCCCCAAGTAACTTAGGTCCACAACTGTGTTTGACCCCCAAATTCGCTACTCCCTCAAAACACGTCTGATGTATAACGTTGCACGTTATGCGCAGGGTGTGACTGGGTAACGTGTAAGTCCCAGCCCCTGGATATCATGCAGGACTGTGATGGTATCCGCTGATATAGATCAGTCCCGGGGAGGGGCCATTATATGAGCTCATACACTCCTGAAGGCGTATGTGTCCCTCTATCATTCTACTGGGAGGTGTGATCCTGAGGTGAGCAAGGTCTAGGCCAGGACTCTCACCTAAGCCGGGGTGGCACCGAGGATGTGAGCACGCAATCGGAGACGTTTCCACTGGCGGAGGACATTGTCGCCATGACAACCCTTAAAAACATCCAAAATTCTGAAGAGCAGTGTAAAAGAAGTAGCAGAGTCATTTGGTCCTCACTGCTTAGTAGTTAAACGTACAGAGGAAGGTAAGAACTTTAAATCGGTAAAGGGGTCTTGATAAAATATCTGGTGCAGTCAAGTCCTGTTTAAAGTCGAGAAATGGAACGCTCTTGGTTGAAGCACAAAGCGTAACCCAGGCAGCGGTGATATTGAAAGCTACAATGCTAGGAAGCTATCCGATTAGCGTTATGGTGCATAAGTCCCTGAACTCTTCGCATAGTATGCTGAAAACCCGTGAATTGGACGGTATGTCCAACGAAGAGATTCAGGAGAACATTAAGGACCAAGGTATCACCGCAGTGTATCGTGTGCAACGGCGTGAGCGCGGGGAATTGGTGCCTACTCGTACCCTGTTCCTAACCTCTGATAGGATTGACTTCCCACAAAGGATAAAGGCAGGGTATGAAGCAATAGAGGTGAGACCATACATCCCTAATCCCTTGAGATGCTATAAGTGCCAGCGCTTTAGTCAGACAAGTGACATTTGTAACGGTGTACATACTTGTGTTAGCTGTGGAGGCGTCTTGCATGAAAATGTATGTACAGCACCTCCAGCATGCATTAACTGCAGCGGTGAACATCCATCGAGTTCACGAGAATGTCTCCGTTTTATAGAGAGCGTGCGATACAAGATATCTGGGTTAGAGAGAAGGTGTCCTTCTCGGAAGCCCGGAAGCTCTTGCGTAGTCGCCAGCCGTCGGTCGCTAGGTGCGGTAATTATAGCGCAGCTGTAGTTAAGCTGGTACCTAGACGCGAAATTTAAAACTGGCGATTTAAACGGAGCAGTAATTGCAGAAAAAACAATAACGCCTAGAGTACAGACAAAGCACCAGTCACCAGTAGGTGTAGCAGTGTGCACACCTAGCGAATCCAGTCGTGGAAAGCTGTCATCCTAATCACCGCCAAGATCATCGACCTTAAGAAGTTCTGAACCAGTAATTTATAATGCACCAGCAAAACAGTTCAAGACCACGTATGACAGAAGTGACTTTCTCAACGATAAAAATACTTGTAACAAGTCTGTAAACCGGCGGAAAAGTCCGCGTTCATCTCCTCCGAGATCGTCTTCTGATGAATCTTCCGGAGAGGAGTCTGATCGGCGATTATCGTCGTCGTCAATCTCCGTTTCCAATCGGTTCGAGGCTCTCGAACCGAAGTTTTCAATCGGGAAACGTGCCTCCTCAGAGGAGGAGATGGAACAGGACGATCCTGTTCACACTGCCAGAGCGGCAGTGAAAAAGAGGCAGGAAACTCCTCCCGAACACCAAAGAAAAAGGGTATTTTGATTCGGCCACATTTAAAGTCGTCATAAGCTAAAGGAAATTAATACTTTATCCCATTGTTACCATGGCTGTCCTGCATTGGAACATACGCGGAATCAGAACACACAGGCCCAAGCTTTAACTGTTGCTTAATAAACACGAACCACTAGGCATGTGCCTACAAGAAACTAAGTTACGACCTCTATACGACTTCAAAATCAGAGGCTATACTCCACTAAGGTGCGACGTTGCACCTTAAGAGGGTATCCCTGCGCATGGACGCACTATGTTGCTCCTCAGAGATGACATATTTGTTGAATTGGTACATTTACGGTCTGACATTCAGTCAGTTGCTGTACGCATCAGACTTCCATTCATACAGTTCGCTGTTTGCAATATTTATCTACCACCTTCCGATGACCTCACGCTTACTGACTTACAACATCTGGCCTCCCAGCTACCAACACCTTATCTGTTAGTGGGGAACCTAAATGCTCACCATACTTTATGGGGTGCAACTCGAGCATGTGCGAGAGGCCAACTAATCGCAAACTTCATAGACAGCAATAACTTGGTTCTCCTGAATGCCAGAGAACCCACGTTTTTATCCGATGCATTCAACACCTTTTCACAAATTGATCTGGCAGTCTGTTCACAACAGCTAGCAGTTTCCCTACAATGGAATGTCATCTCTGACCTATAGTCTAGTGACCACTTTCCGGGTCTTATCAGTCTCTTAGCACGGGATTTGTGTTTCATACGTCTGCCCAGCTGGCTCTTTGATCGCGCCAACTGGAACGTCTACAAGCAATTGGCCATCTTCGACTATAATGACTATGATTCCGTCCACGACCTAGTTGAGCATTTCACGGGGACGATTTTCGGCTGCAGAACAATCTATTCCGCGATCGAGACCACACGCCCGTCGTTTCCTTGTCCCATGGTGGACAGATGATTGCCGGAATGCTATTCGGGCTCGAAGGCGCGCTCTTAGGAATTTCCAGCGGCGCCCTACTCTCGATAATCTGATCGAGTACAAGAAAATGCCTGGGAAATCCACACAAGTGATTAAGAATAACAAAAAGACTTCATGGACCAACTTCGTGTCAGCTTTCAATCAACATACACCTTCCTCAGCCGTATGGGATAAGTTAAGGCGTGTGGCCAGAAAATCCACATACATGCCAATCGCCGGTCTTAAAATGACTACAGGTGCCTGTTGACCAGCACGATGTGGCTAATACTTTCAGAAGTGCGTTCGCTACAGTGTCTAGCTCCGATAATTACTCACCTGAGTTTCTCCAAATTAAGACTCAGGAGGAATCTCAAGGTTTCTTTTTCTGCTCTAGAAACCTCGAAGACTACAATCACCTCTTCACCATGGCAGAGTTAGAACACGCTCTTTCAACCTTTTTTTTCTATTTTTTTTTTTAAATAAACAATCAGGATCACAAAGGGGAAAGGTAGAGTGGGAGGGCTGGTTTTACTTTATTTATTCATGTTTGGTTACATTTTGTTGCAACATTTTAGAAATAATCGGTGTGCGCACCCGTGCAAAAGTTAGCAAGTGAGATCTAGTTGATCATTTAAATCGGTCCACACCTCATGATATCTACGCATTTTGTATCGCTCTGCTCTGAGCTACTTTTTGAATGCACATAAATTAGCATAATCTGCACTCAGGCAATAATGGTAGCAAGCCATTATCAACCACATTTGAGTCCGCGCAGTGTTGCCTTTCTTAATGTTCCAGGATAGAATTATTGACACAGTCGTATTTTCCGCCCTGCTTCCAACCAGCACGCCGATTTTATGTTTAGTCCATTTCCAGATCTCAGATATGTTTTTGCAGGTGGTAATTCTGTGTATCTGCGTGTCCACTTTTCCACAACGTTGACACCATGAGACTGTTGCTAAATTATGTTTACATTTCTTTAATTCCGTTGGGATTAGTTCATTCACAAAGAAGTACACGGACACTTTCCATCAAGTGGAACGTAAGTTTTTTGAAAAATTTTCCTTATGCGATCCCATGTTGTATTTGGATATTTTTCAACAATTGCGGGCACAGTCAAATACTCTTTTAACAACTCGATGTACAAGTGTTTGGTCGTAAGGCATCCTGACTCCGTTGTAATCAATGGCAATAGATGTTGATAGTCCTATACTACCTGTCGAAATGCAGAAGGTGGGGTCGTATCTGAGGACGTCAGATAATGACAAAAGTCCATGTCCTGACGACTTCCCTGTCCATTGAGTGCGCCCAAAACAGAACGCAGTAACAGCGCTCTGCACGTCACGTACACATCTGTTAGATTCCAGCCTCCTTCAGTTATTTTCCGGCGTAACTGAGGTCGAGCTAATTTGTAGAATTGATTCCGCCAAATATAATAACCGATTGCCCGTTCCAAACGCTGAGAGTATTTTTGGTGCATTGGTATTACCTGCGCTGCGTACCATATTCTGGCTAAAACAAACGTGTTCACATGCCAAATTTTTTTAACTAGATTTAAGTTTCGTGTTAACTGGGACTGCATGAGGTAAATGCAGGTATTAACAATTCGCGTCCAATTCCTCTCAATTAGGTCTTCCAGCTTTGAGGTGAAGGTCAGCCCTAAGACTTTTAACGCCATACTGCGGGTAAACAGAGCATGTTCCATTGTCCAATCATTCAATATTAGTAGCTGGGATTTGTCAAAGTTGATTTGTGCTCCTTACGCCTTTTGGTATTCGTTTAACAATGGTGTAACAGCATTAAAGTCCCCCCAATGAGTAAGTATCAGGGTGACATCATCAGCATAAGCGAAGATTCTCTCACCACTCGAAGGATGGGCTCTCTGTGCAAGGATATTCGTCATACCTCGAATCAGCGGTTCTATACACAAGGTGTAGAGAAGCATCGATAATGGACATCCCTGCCGTATAGATTGCAGGATCGGTACTGGTTGCGTGTAAAATCCATTTATTTGAATTCTCGAATGCGCCTTGTCATAGATGCGTTTAATGAGGCTTTGAAAGTCCACAGAAAATCCAAATTGTCTTAAAACTCCCCAAAGATAGCCATGATGAACCAGGGCTAAAATTGCCGCAGTCAAGTCTGGGTCCTGCTCACAAGCAATAATAGTATCCCGGAGTGTCATGAGAATGTGCGTAATTCTCTTTTCTGGAATACCGCATGTCTGTCCCGGTCCAATGACATTTGACAGAACTGCCCGCACACGATTGGCAATTATCCTGCTGGACAACTTAAAATTGGCATTAAGTAGTGTAATAGGACATTCGGTGAATGTTTTTGCCGCTGAATGTTTGGGTATTAAAACAATAATTCCTTCGTTGAAGCCAGACATTTCACTCTCGTTCCGTTGCAACTCTAACATTACTCCAAGCAGCGTGTCTTCTACAGTCTCCCAGTTCTCTTTGTAAAACCGGTAGCCGAGGCCATCTACTCCCGGTGCCAATGTCATGCTGGCTGATGTGAGTGCCGTCCATAGTTCTGTCAAGGTTATTTCCGCATTTAATGCCTCATTATCTTCTGGTGATAGTTGTTCCACAATGTTCTTGTAAACATTTTATTGTGCTGCAACGTCGACTTCCGTTTTCCCAAATTTGGAAGAAAATAAATTGTAGGCCTCTGCTAAGATATCTCGTGTTGTGGTCAGTACTTCTCCAGATGTGGATTCCAAATCAGAGATATATTTCTGCGTTCCGCGGCACTTTTCAGACGCAATGTGATAGAGCGAGGTTTTCTCTTCACCCTGTAGCGAGTTCTCTCCCGCTGGTTGTAGTGTTCCCCTACAGAGTTCTTCCTGAAGTGAACAAATTTTCTTCTTTATTGCTTCGATGTGATGCGTCACAGTTTCTCCACCTTGTTGCCTCCTGTGTTGTTGGTATCTATCGCTAAGCAGCTCATAGTAATAATGCAAATACTTTCTTCTATCCTTTGCCTTCTCTATGCCTTCCCTCTTGTAAAAATTGCGTATGGCAGGCTTCAGAGTGAACAGCCATTGATGTAACTTGTTGGCGGTTCTACTCTTCGCGGTTCGAGTCCAGCTTATCCACCTCTGTTGAAACTTGGATTTAAGCATCGTATCCTGTAAGAGGGCATTGTTTAATTTCCCGGAACCTCTTCCAATCGGTGGTGGTCTTTCGGTGTGCATTATTTTCATGATCAATGCATGATGATCGCTAAATGGCACTGGTCTCACTTGGATGTCCTGAACATGTGATGTCATCGTCTCACTTACGTAAAATCTATCTATTCGCGAAGCATCAGAGTTACGATGGAAGGTAAACTCGACATAGTTGGCATGTTTTTTTCCCATGCATCCTGCAGTTTTAAGGACTTACACAGACTATATAACACTGGCGAGGGGTAATATTGGCCCTTCTGGTCTTTGGCATTGCTGACACAATTGAAATCTCCTCCGAGGAACAAGTTGTCGTATTTATGGCGCAAAAAGAAAGGCAATTCCTGAGCCAGCAATTCTTCAGGTTCCTTTCGTCTGTGGGACCCAGATGGCAAGTACACGTTAACTAATAGGGTGTTATTTTCAGTCAATAAAGATGTAATTCTACCACTAGCATGCGTTTCTGTGAGGCGCACTCCACATTTTGCACGATACACTATTGCTGTACCACGCTGTTCCTCTCCCACGTTTGATATATAGGTATACTGGGGCCCAAAGAAATACAGACAATGTTCGTTATTTTCTTGGACAAACAGAAAATCAATGTCATAATCAAATACAATGTCGTGCACTAATGTTTTCTTTGTGTAGTTCCGCAAACAACTTACATTCACTGATGCCAAGGTTTGGAAGAGGAGTGCCATCAACAACACCGGAAAAAGAAGTTGCAAATACATAATGCCGCCAATAATTCACTCTTGGTCTACCGGCTTGCTCTTCTTTTTAGATTTCCTTGTTGGTGATTCCTCCTTTGTATCCGGATCTTTTTTCTTACGTTTTTCTAATCGAGCGTCACGATTACTAACTTGCACTCCACGCACATATGGCTGTATTATTATATTACTGTCTTCCAAAGTATCAGCTACTGCCATTTCCTACGCTAGCGGGGCCGAAGTTGCTGGTTTAGTCGCTGCTGAATTATGCTCAATCTTGTCGTCCAATACTGTCGTTTCGCCATCTGCTATATGTTCATTTCGTGGTGCATCAATTACCACTGAATCCGTCGAACACTGGGACTCCAAACCGTTAATGTCACCGGTGACCAGAGTGTGTGGAGCTTCCGCGTCATTCTGTCTCGTGTCAGTCATCGATGCGGGTTTGTCATCCTCGCTGCTTATGCCTGCCTGGCGGTCGTCTATTATCTCCGTGTTGGCTGCCGGTAAAATGGGGTGCGCATCTTTTTCGGTGTCCACATTTTGATTCACTACCCTTGGTTTCGGTAAGGCTCCAGATGCCAGCTTGGCCCATGTAAAGGTATCCTGTGCACTGTTCGGTGTACGTGGTACGAATTTACGTGGACATTGATTACGTAAGTGGCCCGCTGAATGACAAATTGCACAAGTAGTAGGTTGATCTGGATAACTAACCAAAGCCGAATGTCCCTCAATATTTATGAATGACGGGATATGTTTCTTCAATAGTAGATGAACCGTGCGCACTCCGTTTGTCGCCTTATAACGATAATTCTCATTCCATGCATCATCAGTTACCTGTAGTATATTCCCATATGGTTGCAAAGCCACAGTTTTTTTCAAATTTGTGATATGTATTGGCAAATTGAATATCTTAACCATACGTCTTCCGAATCCGGCAACATCAATAAGCACCTTGGTCCGTTGTCCATTTGACAGAGTGAAACTAGCTTCCCCATTTGTCTGTTTTAACACTCGTTCTACCAATTCTTGCGAACTGCATTTAATGAAGATCTGTCGAGAAATTCCATTTATTTGTAATGCTGGAACCTCATCTTCTTCTAACTTAAGCGTGTCGAATATCCATTCATGTATCTCGTACGCAGTCGGTCGACTAACATCTCTTTCTACAAAACTTATCACCAATGTTGTTAGACGGTCGGCCATGTCGATTATGTCGTATTAATTACCGTATTAAACAAAAAAGAATACTAATGTTACGACGATAACGTCGTCACTTCACAGAAACGTGCACTGTAAACAGCCGTAATATCGCCATAAAGTAAACACTAGCCACGAGCGCAACACAACTTCCCTCTTTGCCGGCCGGCAAGGGACCTAACTCGACCTTAACAGCACGGCAGCTCAAGGCCGACTGACGAACTTCGCAACCATCTGCACCAGGACCAGACGGAATGCATGTGCCACTGTTACAACAACTTTCTCCGGAAGGGAAGGCGTTCCTACTGGAGTTGCATTATCGTGTCTGAGTTGACGGCACTTTTCTGAGAAGAAGCGTAGGCCACCATCATACCCATTTTGAAAGCTGGGAAGGACTGCCATCTGGCTTCCAGCTATCGTCCTATTTCTCTCACCAGTTGCTTGTGCAAGGTGACGGAACGCATGATCAATGGGCGGTTGATAATAATGATAATGATAATAATGATAATGATAATGATGATAATGATAATGATGATAATGATAATGATGATAATGATAATGATGATAATGATCATGATGATAATGATCATGATGATAATGATCATGATGATAATGATCATGATGATAATGATCATGATGATAATGATCATGATGATAATGATCATGATGATAATGATAATGATGATAATGATAATGATGATAATGATAATGATGATAATGATAATGATGATAATGATAATGATGATAATGATAATGATGATAATGATAATGATGATAATGATAATGATGATAATGATAATGATGATAATGATAATGATGATAATGATAATGATGATAATGATAATGATGATAATGATAATGATGATAATGATAATGATGATAATGATAATGATGATAATGATAATGATGATAATGATAATGATGATAATGATAATGATGATAATGATAATGATGATAATGATAATGATGATAATGATAATGATGATAATGATAATGATGATAATGATAATGATGATAATGATAATGATGATAATGATAATGATGATAATGATAATGATGATAATGATAATGATGATAATGATAATGATGATAATGATAATGATGATAATGATAATGATGATAATGATAATGATGATAATGATAATGATGATAATGATAATGATGATAATGATAATGATGATAATGATAATGATGATAATAATAATGATAATAATAATAATAATAATAATAATAATAATAATAATAATAATAATAATAATAATAATAATAATAATAATAATAATAATAATAATAATAATAATAATAATAATAATAATAATAATAATAATAATAATAATAATAATAATAATAATAATAATAATAATAATAATAATAATAATAATAATAATAATAATAATAATAATAATAATAATAATAATAATAATAATAATAATAATAATAATAATAATAATAATAATAATAATAATAATAATAATAATAATAATAATAATAATAATAATAATAATAATAATAATAATAATAATAATAATAATAATAATAATAATAATAATAATAATAATAATAATAATAATAATAATAATAATAATAATAATAATAATAATAATAATAATAATAATAATAATAATAATAATAATAATAATAATAATAATAATAATAATAATAATAATAATAATAATAATAATAATAATAATAATAATAATAATAATAATAATAATAATAATAATAATAATAATAATAATAATAATAATAATAATAATAATAATAATAATAATAATAATAATAATAATAATAATAATAATAATAATAATAATAATAATAATAATAATAATAATAATAATAATAATAATAATAATAATAATAATAATAATAATAATAATAATAATAATAATAATAATAATAATAATAATAATAATAATAATAATAATAATAATAATAATAATAATAATAATAATAATAATAATAATAATAATAATAATAATAGTAATAATAATAATAATAATAATAATAATAATAATAATAATAATAATAATAATAATAATAATAATAATAATAATAATAATAATAATAATAATAATAATAATAATAATAATAATAATAATAATAATAATAATAATAATAATAATAATAATAATAATAATAATAATAATAATAATAATAATAATAATAATAATAATAATAATAATAATAATAATAATAATAATAATAATAATAATAATAATAATAATAATAATAATAATAATAATAATAATAATAATAATAATAATAATAATAATAATAATAATAATAATAATAATAATAATAATAATAATAATAATAATAATAATAATAATAATAATAATAATAATAATAATAATAATAATAATAATAATAATAATAATAATAATAATAATAATAATAATAATAATAATAATAATAATAATAATAATAATAATAATAATAATAATAATAATAATAATAATAATAATAATAATAATAATAATAATAATAATAATAATAATAATAATAATAATAATAATAATAATAATAATAATAATAATAATAATAATAATAATAATAATAATAATAATAATAATAATAATAATAATAATAATAATAATAATAATAATAATAATAATAATAATAATAATAATAATAATAATAATAATAATGCAAGGCAACACAAAAGGAATGCAGATGCATAAATTGTGTAAGGAACAAATACAACCCTAGGAACACAACTTGCGCTAATAACACATCGTTAGACAGGAACTGTCTAAAGCTACAAGCGGCAATTAAGAAGCAAATCTAGAATAGAGACTGTTAACATGGACACACAAACCCACACTAAGAAGTTAATAGGGTCTAAGAACACAAATTGTCGAGAATAGATAAAATGTGTATAGATAAACTTGCAACATTCAATAGCAGCAACTGACAGCCTGGTGAACCTAATAGAACGAGATGGCATCGAACATAATATTCATAGCAGAGCCAGGAATAATAAACAACAGGACTATGAGTATCACAAAGAGATACAAAATATATGCGACAAACCAGGGAAGATGTAGTGCAGCAACAGTGACTTTGTGGGTTCGTGAAATTAAAAGTCCTGGTTACAAGCGAAGAAACTGCTGTTTATTTCCGTAGAAACATGCAATACAAGTTGCAAGGTCAACGACCACAACAAAGACAGTTGTTTACGCGCGCGAGTACAATTACTGACTGACTCTGGCGGGCGGGCTGCCGTTTTATAGATTACTCACATTCCAGAAATTTCTCAAACAATCGAGACGCGGTTAGAACAAAGAACCAGAACTCTCGAGAGATCGATCACTTCCCCCGCCGTTTCAACAAGTTTTCATCTACACACTGCAAGTTTGTCTCTTTGAACTAGTCACCGGTGCCGCCTCGATCAACAATGGGCTCGCGACAATACACATATGGACGTCATACTCATAACAGAGTTAACAGACAAAGATACAGTGGTCGTAGAAATTATCTACAGAAATACAAAATTCTACTCGGTAAACATGTACCTGGACAGTCAAGGTAAACTAGAAAGCGACCTGAGAAAAATCAACAAAATATTACAATTTACCTCTGGAAATGACCTACTTATTACAATGGATAGCAACTCCAGATCCGCTACATGCCATGACACAATCACTAATGAAGGGGAAAAAGAAATGGAAGAATTTTTAATAACAAAACAGTTGTACACATATAATGAAGACAGTGCATTAACCACGTTGCAAAGTAGTCGATTAAAAAGCAATGTGGCCCTGACTATTGTGCCGTTTGTTTTTTCCCCGGCACATTTTTGTTGCCCTTCCGGTTCGGGGGCGCTGACGTCTTGTTGGTTTGGGCTTTCCGCCGTTTCTCTCTGGGGGCGCTGCGGTGCCCGAGACTTCTTGGGTGGCTCCTTCGAGCCGGGAGAGCAGTGAGAGTGTGTGCCTGGTTGGTGTCGAGTGGGCGTTTCTTAGGGTGAGTGTTCCAATTCGGGTTCCCCGATTTTTCTCTTAGTTTTTTTTTATAATTGGTCTTTTGGTGAGCCGTGTGTTTTGGTGGGGCTCTTTCTCCCAGATTCGGGGCCAGAAGTATATAGTTACCTTTATCTGTCTGGTTGGTTTAAGCAAAGTGTAGCAAAGAACAAACGAGAAAATAAATACATGTTAAGGTTCCGATAAAGGCGTATGTTTTCAATTTAATCTCATGACCCTGGGTTGGCCTGCACAATTTGGTAGCAGAGCGTGGTTAATTTGACGCTTGGCTCCCGGCTTGGTTTCCGCGCGTTCGTGTTTGTTGCTTTTGACGTTCTCGGTGCCTACTACTGCATCCTTTGGCAGTGAGGAATGGCGACTTCCTTAGTAAATGTTGACCGCTTGCGTAAAGGTGAGCTGATGTTTGAGTTGTTAATTCGTGGTGGGCAGGTCTCTCCTGCGGCCGACTGGTCGGCCATATTAGACGCATTGCGGCTGGTCAAGGACAAACCGTTTATTGCTTTACCTGATAAGCATGATTTAGTTGCCAATTCCCCTCAAGTGTGTTCTGAAGCGCTTTTAGAGTTGGGTGAGGTTATCCAAGATTTGGAGCGTGAGGGGACCCCTTCAAGAGGACAGCAGGTTCGTTTATTGGCGCGCATCCAGCATTATATCAACAGGTTAGATTATCTCATTACCTATTTTCCGCGTTCCGAGGTTTTACCTCGTGTTAAGACACTCAAACAAAATTTTGAGGCGCTCCTCGAGAAATTTAACGCCATGGCTCGTCAAGGGGGAGAAGACGCTAAGCTGTATTTTCCGGACACCTCGTCTTCCCCGGCTGTGAGTCCCGTAGCTTCTCTTTCGACGCCATTTCGTGCCTTAAAAATCATTCACCCTTTACAACAGTTGGTGGAGGCAGTGGATATGTTCGAGGTGTCGGTTGTGCTGCCGGCTTTCACGTTTTTGAAATTTCTAGTAAAGCTTAACAAGGTAGCCACGGTGCACTCGGTTTCTTCCGATTTAACCATGCAGGCAGTTGCGACCAAGGTCAAAGGTGTAGTTTTGAATCTTTTGCTTAGAGCAAGGCAATCAGCTGACCCTTTAAGTACTTTTCATGCTTTGGTTTTGGAATTCTTTATCCCGCGTCGTGAATCGTTAAAATTATTGCAAGACCATTATTTACCACCTCAAGGTCTGGCCGAACCGTTTGTCCAGTATATGGAACGGGTCAGAGACGTGGCCTTGGCCTTACGTCTCCCAGATACGGAGCAGGCAGTTTGTGACGTCATCATTTCGGGTTTGAATCCCGAAGCTCGCTCCAGTCTTGTTTTCGCGACACGTCCTAATACGTTCACGGCATTGGAATCTTTAGTGCCCTTGCTTAATGAGTGTTCTTCAGTAGATCGATCTCGCTTAGGTGAAGTGTTGAATTCACCTCCCCCACCACGAGCGAATCGTGGAGATGTTTAACGCCCGGCGTCTGACCTGGGTCATCAACTCACGGGCCCCGGGTAAGATGCTACCGTTGTCAGGAGGTAGGACATATGGTTAAGAACTGTAGTTTTCCTCGCCCAACGGGCATGGACCCTTCGAAATCTGGACGTGATAGTCAGTTCCGGCAGCGCCCCATTTGACGCCAGAAGTTGCCTGCCATGAGCGCGAGTTTGGCCCCATCGCGGCGCATTTTGGCTTTACCCCATTCTATTAAACCTCTTGTGCAGGTTGTTGTCGGTAAGGTGAGCGTTTTAGCCCTCCTTGATTCCGGTAGCTCATTTTCTCTCATTAATCAAGTATATTTTCGCAATACATTGGCGCCTTCGTGTCCCAAGGAGGTGAGCTGTCAGGTGCAATGTTTGGCAGTTAATGGTCAGTCCTTTAATGTGTCTAGCAAGGTTAGGTGTACTATCCGCTTTCCTAAGTTCACTTGGAAACATGAGTGCTATTTAGTCCCTGACCTACCCTATTCTGTAATCTTGGGGGCCGATTTTATGTCACGCTCCCGTTTGTGTTTAGATTTTGCGAAGAAACAAGCCACTATCGGGTTCGCGACTGGAAGTAGTGTACCTTTTCAGGAGAAACTATATGACGTTCCACCTCGCCCTCGTCTAGGTAACGTCACGCTATCAGACGAGCGTGGGGCAGATATTTCCTTGTCTCATTTGACTCATCAACAAGCCGCAGTGGTGGAAGGTTTGGTTCAGGAATTTTCCTCCTTGTTTTCCGACCGATTGGGTGTTACTCATCTTATTACCTACGATATTCAGCTGACTGACCCGTCCCCTGTTAAGCTTTCTCCGTACCGTCTGACACCACCCAAAATGGCCATTTTGAAGGCTAAAATCAATGATATGTTGGATAAGGGTATCATTAGACCTTCCACTTCGTCTTATAGTAGCCCGGTTTTCTTAGTTCCAAAGGGTGACAATGATTTCCGTCCTGTCGTGGATTATCGCCAACTCAATAAAAAAATACTTATTGAATCTACTCCCATGCCAGACCTCCATACTGCCGCCCATCATTTTGCTGGTGCACGCGTGTTTACGACTCTGGATTTAAACAGCGCCTATCATCAGATTCCTTTGTCGGATGAATGTAAACATGTGACTGCCTTTTCATCTCCGTGGAGATTGTATGAGTTTAATAGGATTCCCTTTGGGATTGCTACCGGTGCGCAGGTACTTTCCCGTCTCTTGGACAATTTGTTTTCTGACATTAAATTTAAATTTCTTTACCACTATTTAGACGACCTAGTAGTGTACTCTCCTGATTTTGATTCCCATATCTTACATTTACGTGAGGTGTTTGATCGCTTACAGAAGGCTGGCCTCACGGTTAAAAGGTCTAAAGTGAAGTTTGCTACCACAGAGATTTCTTTCTTGGGCCATTGGGTGTCGCCCGCCGGCATTACTATTGATTTAGAACGCACCAAAGCCGTGCGCAATTTTCCACCCCCTAAGAACTTACATGCATTGGCTCGTTTTGTTGGTATGGTGAATTTCTTTTCCAAGTTTATTCCTTCCTTCGCTGCCCGGGTTGAACCTTTGAATCGCCTTCGACGGAAGGGTATTAAGTACGTCTGGGGTGACGAACAACAGCGTGCGTTCGAAGACCTTAAGTCCGCCATTTCCTCTCCTCCTGTTTTGGCGTTTCCAGATTTCAATAGAACTTTTATTCTCCAGACTGACGCTTCTAGTTATTCCCTGGCGGCGGTTCTTCTCCAGGATTTTCCGGAGGGGCGCCGTCCCATTTGCTATGCTTCGCGAGCTCTATCTGAAGCTGAACGCAAGTTTTCAATCTATGAGCTCGAAACCTTGGCAGTTTTGTTTGGTCTCGAGAAGTATAAACCCTACCTGGAACATGTATCTTTCATATTGGAGTGTGATAACCAGGCTCTCACGTGAGCGTTAGGGACACCACGTAAAACCGGTAGGCTTGCCCGTTGGGGCGTGCGGATTGGGGCGTTTAAGTTTACACCGAGGCACATTCGTGGTTCTGATAATGTAGTTGCTGACGCTCTTACACGTATGTTTTCTGAGGAACCGCCCCTGTTACCATCTTCGGGAACGGTTTCCGGCTCTAACGCCTGTCTGTCGTTCCCCGAAATGTTTACCAGCATCGCTGAACATCAGCGCAGGGGTGCCTGCATTAATCAGATTATACAGCAGTTTGAGGACGGCCATCCTGTCCCGCCGTATTGCTTATGTGATGGTGTTCTTATGGCGCGTGCTAATTTTGACGGCAAATTTAAGATCATTTTGCCCGATAGTATCATTCCGATGGTATTTGCTTACTTTCATCTTTCACCCTTTGGTGGGCACCTTGGTGTACCCTTTGGTGGGCACCTTGGTGTAAACAAGACTCGTGATAAAATACGTGAGCGCTTTATATGGAAAGGCATGGATCGCGATATTGCGACCCGTGTTAAAGCTTGTAATATTTGTTCCATGGCTAAGCCGGCGCAGCGAACCACGTGGGGTGGTCTCGCGTCTGAAGTGGCATCTAAGCCGATGGAAAAATTATTTGTAGATTTTATAGGCCCATTTCCCCGGTCGATTCAAGGTAATACTTATGCCCTTGTGGTTGTTGACGCCTTTTCTAAGTTCGTGTGGATTTCGGCCGTGCCACGTGTCATGGCTCGTACTGCTACGAAGGTACTGAATAACATCTTGGCTGCTTTTGGTGCTCCACGTTACGTTGTGTCTGACAATGGCTCGCAGTTCACTTCCAATTGGTTCAAACAATTCTGTTTTCAGTGGGGGGTAAGACATATCACTACCACCCCACATTACTCTAATCCTTCCCAAGCCGAGAGGGTTAATAGAAATTTGAAATCCGCTTTGATTGCTTTCCATCATGAGCACCACAATCAGTGGGATACTAACTTGGGAAAGTTGCAGTTTGCCTTTAACTCCGCTCGTCATGAAGCTCACCAGACCACCCCCTTCAGTTTAATGTTTGCTTTTGTACCCAGTTCCCCTTTGGCGAATATGTGGTCCTTAAATGATCTACTTCCTCAGACCTTTTCTCCCGAAACTATTAGACAGAACTGGAGGAGAGCCTTTAATAATCTAAAACGTGCGCATGAGCTCACCAAAAGGCGTTATGAAGAAAATAGAAAACCCTCTCCTTTCGCGGTCGGTCAACTGGTTATGTGCAAATCTTTCCCTATAAGTTCGCGTAAGGATGCTTTTGCTGCTAAATTAGCTCTGCGTTACTCTGGCCCCTATAAGATCATTAACATTTTTAAGGGCGTGTCCGTTACTCTGGAGCACTGTAAAACCCATGAAATGCGTCGGGCTCACATCACTCAGCTAAAACCGTGCCCTGACGCTATGATTTGATGTCTGTTTTGGCTTTACACTGTTTGTTTGGCATTTCAGTGTCTGTTTACGTTGCCGTGTTTGTTTTGGCTTCTGCGCCCTTGACCTCGGGGCACGGTTGTCTGTGTTGTGTGGCGTTCGCGTGGCACGCTGCCAGGGCATGCACTCACTTTCTCCTTCCTCTCTCTCTCTCTCTCTCTCTCTCTCTCTCTCTCTCTCTCTCTCTCTCTTTCTCTCTCTCTCTTTCTATGCCGGCATATCTCTCTCTTTCTCTTTCTTTCTGTGCGTGTGTTTTTCTTATGTGTGAGTGTTATTTAAAAAAGGTTGTTGGGTACCCATGATTGTGTGTTATTTACTGGTTTATATATGTATGGGTGTATGTGTATATATACAATGTGTCCAATTATGTTGGTGTGCTCAATATTGTCTAAAGGTATTTTTTCTTTATGGTTAAAATTTGGATTATTGTTTTGCTGGAAATACTTAATACTTGGAAAGTGTTTATTAGTATTGGCCACTTCAATGGTATTTATCCTTATTGTTATTTATTTAAAGATATTTATTACTGTTACTCGTTTGAAAATATTTATTACTTGTCCTTCATAGATATTTCTGCCCCTTATGACCTAAAAATATTTTACAAATTTGGCTGGTTAATATTCTTAGGTTACCACTTCTGCTTCTGGTTCCGTTTCTGGCTTTTGTTTTATGTTTCAGCCGCCTCATCTCCTACCGTGATCCTTGCCTGTTCTGTCATCCTGGATTTTTCCGCCTCGTGCCAGCACCACCCGGGGGACCCGGTGTGACAGTGACCTTCACGTGCGCCACGCTTTTTCTCCACCTCGGAAGAGTCGCCACGTGGGAGCTAGCTTCGCTTCTTCTTCTTCGACTTCAAGCCACGTCATCCGTCTTTACTTTGGTCACCCTTCCGTGACCTACCTGGCTGTTGTAAGGCGTTCAAAGGACTAACCTGCTGCCCTTTGGTAACGTTTTGCCTCTGTTCACTTCTGCTCCTGAAAGACCTGCCGGCAGTGTTCTGCTCTCTACGTCACGCCTGTGTGTGCAAAATAGAGACAGTGTTCTCCGTGTAAGAGTGACGTATGGTATGTCACGGTTGTGAGGGTAAAAAAAAGGAAACTCAGTTTCACATCTGCTCTCTACGTCACGACTGTGTGTGCAAAATAGAGACAGGGTTCTCCGTGTAAGTGTGACGTATGGTATGTCACAGCTGTGAAGGTGGAAAGACTCAACAAGTGTACGCAATACTCATCCTCATTGCTACTCAGGGCAGACTTTCTATCATGTTTGGTGCTCGTCCGACTCTCCTAGGGTTTCCTTCTTCGGGCTTCATCACTCCGGGGTCTGGAATGGCTTTCTTCCTTTCCTTGGTTTCTTCCAGCCTTTCCTTTCTTTCCGTTTGGCTTCTCCATCCTGTGTTTCCGATGGGGAGGGGGTGTTTGTGCCGTTTGTTTTTTCCCCGGCACATTTTTGTTGCCCTTCCGGTTCGGGGGCGCTGACGTCTTGTTGGTTTGGGCTTTCCGCCGTTTCTCTCTGGGGGCGCTGCGGTGCCCGAGACTTCTTGGGTGGCTCCTTCGAGCCGGGAGAGTAGTGAGAGTGTGTGCCTGGTTGGTGTCGAGTGGGCGTTTCTTAGGGTGAGTGCTCCAATTCGGGTTCCCCGATTTTTCTCTTAGTTTTTTTTATAATTGGTCTTTTGGTGAGCCGTGTGTTTTGGTGGGGCTCTTTCTCCCAGATTCGGGGCCAGAAGTATATAGTTACCTTTATCTGTCTGGTTGGTTTAAGCAAAGTGTAGCAAAGAACAAACGAGAAAATAAATACATGTTAAGGTTCCGATAAAGGCGTATGTTTTCAATTTAAACTCATGACCCTGGGTTGGCCTGCACACTATAAGCAATAACAATCTCTTTAGACAAATCGGCCACGCCGTGGCTCAGTGGTTAGACCGCTTGGCTCTCACCAAGGCGGCCCGGGTTCGATCCCAGGCGATCGCAAAGTGAGATTTGTGGTGGACAACACGGCGTTGGGGCGGGTTTTCTCCGGGACCTCCGGTTTCCCCCGCCATCTCATTCCACCGGTGCTCCATCTTCATCTCATGCATCACCAGTGTCACCGCCTGCGGTGCCGTATGTAGTAACAGCGGGCGTTAAACATTACACACTGCATTTCACTTAGACAAATAAAGCATTGGAAGACAAGTTTATGGTTTTATTATAATTTTACAATTAAATAAAATCATAAAGCATCATTTCTACAAATATGACAAGGATTTAGAGCTGATACCATCCATGAATAGATTATCACTGTTTTATCACTATCGCTATATTAAATTAATTATTTTTGCAACTAGATGCTGATTGCTGCGAATAACCTAAGTCTGTTCTACAAAGACGTAACCAAACATAGACGTCACAGTATGTAACAGCACTGATAAGGCTGAAAAAATATTTTAGAAAATGCTGAATGTTATAACAGAATAGTAGTTTCACCAAAATGTATTGATCTTAATTGTATTCAGTTTCAAATATGAAAGCCTAACGCAACGCTACGCAGGTGCTGACAGGCTGTTAACAGCCAGAAGGTTTTTGCTGCGTACCGAAACAGGTTTTGTGTTTAACCGCAGGTTCAAAATGTTGGTGATGCAGGATGGAGTGGGATTATTATGTTGAGGAATTTTTACAGGGTATCTTTTCTTGCTCCTCTGATTTTGTTCAGGCTGCCAAACCATTTTTTGTTTTACTCCGTGGTTTTTATTGGATTATGAAAGCCGACCGACCGACCGACCGAAGTGCTGGCTGGCTGTATATAGCCAGAAGGTTTTTGCTGCGTGCCTACCGGTTAAGAGTTTAACCGCAGGTAAGGTATTTCATTTCGGGGATTTGTAGGATTTTTGTTGTTGCAATTTTTACGTCCTCCAACGTTAAGTCATATCGGACGAAAAATGGAATGAATGAAATGATGCTCAATTGAGTTCGGGGTCCATGGAGCTTAGAGTTACCCGATATTCGTCTTACAGGATAAGGGAAAACCTCGGAAAAAACCTTATCCAGGTAACCCACCCTGACCGAGATTCAAACTCGGGACCTCTTGAACGTGAGGCCGACATGCTACCACCACGCTACCGAGGCAGGCAATTTGTGGTGTGGGTTTTGAGGTTGAAGATTCTTGTGAGGTTACAATTATGTGCCTTCGGGTTGAAATACCTTGCACCCTGGTGCTTTTAGTTTAAGTTGGGGAAAATTAGAAGCCAAACAGTTAGGAGAATTATGTGGGACTCAGCTTTAGCTGTTGATAGGATTAGCTCCTGGTTTATCTTGGGTGCCCGCAAGCCATGCGGGGAACCCGATGTACCGACCGAGGTGCTAATGCCTGAATATTGTGACTTTGTGGGTTCGTGAAATTAAAAGTCCAATTGCACAAACTCAAAATGTTCTTTATTTCCACCGAATTACAGTTGAACCTTTCCCAATTACACAGAATTACGTAATGCACACAATTACGAGTCACCAGTTCGTCCGTTACAGTTCCACTTTGCTTCTCGCAATTACGTACACTCCTCCGATGCACGTAAACAGTCTTCTCGTCCGTACACTAGCACGGCGCTCCTACGCTGCTCGCCAAGAACTGAACTCACTCGCCAACTACAACCCCCTTTTTATAGGGATATCGCTGTTTCTCGCAGTCTCGCAATTCGGTGAATCATCCTGCAGGTTCTAGACGTCATGAAGGGGGAAAGAGATGGCTAACGATGTTTTTCCCAGCATCTCCCTCGTTACCGCTACAAGACTGATGGGTAGGTGGTCGAATGTTTCCCGTCTCCTGTTACCCTGCTGCCGGCCGGTTCTATCGGGAGTTCCGACGTTCGGGTGACACTGCTCCATCCTCAAAGCTGGTCGTCCCGAAATGCACCATCGTAGCGTGCCAGGCGATCCAGGTGTACCACCAACATCTTCCCTCGGGGAACCTTCTGGATGCGGTAGACAACGTTATTAATCCTCTTCACCACCCGGTACGGCCCTTGCCATGGCTGCTGGAGCTTCGGGCAGCATCCGTTGGTCCGGGTAGGACAGTACAACCAGATCAGGTCACCTTGCTGGAACCCTTGGCTGTTGGCTTGCCTGTCATACCTGGTCTTCATGCGGTCGCTTGCCTTCAGGATCTTTGGCCAGCCATCTCATGCATGTCATGGAGATGGTTCACCAAGTTCTCCACATACTCGGTCGCTGGCTGCTTCGCTTCCGGAGGGCTTCCAAATGCCAGGTCACAAGGGAGGCGTAACTCTCGGCCGAACATTAAGCTGGCTGGTGTCATCCCAGTTGTGTCGTGTGCTGACGAGCGGTAGGCCAACAACAGCAGTGGCCCCTTGACGTCCTAATCTCGCTGATGGCTAGCCACGACCTTCCTCAGATGTTCCTCTAAAGTCTTGATGTATCTTTCGACCATGCAATCCGACTGAGGATGTAGAGGCGTCGTGCGGGTCTTGTTCACCCCAAGCCTTTGTAGTGCCTCCTTCATTAGGTTGGACTCAAAATTGGTGCCCTGGTCACTGTGCAGCTCTAACGGCACCCCAAATCGACAGAACACTTGCTCCACGAGGTAGTCTGTGATTGTCTTTGCCTCCTGGCTAGGGATGGCATACACATCTGGCCACTTGGTGAAGTAGTCCACGACCACCATTAGGTACTTGTTACCTCGGTCTGAAACTGGGAACGGTCCAGCAATGTCAACGGCGATCCGTTCGAATGGCGCTCCGACGTTGTTGGCCTAGGTTGGTCTCGCCCCTGCCTTCACTTCCTTCAAGAGTGGCCCCAAGTCTGCGTCCACCAGCTGCTCCCTCCTCAGGCCTGTGCTATTCCAGCCATCCGCCGCCACTGCCGTGACTACTCGGACTGCTGCGGCACGCTCCTTCTCTTCCGCTCTTGTGCACTGGCCGCACTCTTCTGGACAGGGTCTTCGAGACATGGCGTCAGCGTTACCGTGGCTCTTCCCTCTACGATGTTCCGAGGTGAAAACGTACTTCTGCTGCCTCTGGCCCCAAAGTGCTGTTTGGCCTTCCAGGTTCCTAAAGCTCAATAGAAATGTTAGAGCGGAATGATCAGTCCTCAGGTGGAATGGCTGACCATACTTGTGGAAGTGCTGCAAGGTCCTTACTAGTGCCAGTAACTCTCATCGGGTGACGCAGTAGTTCTTCTCTGCCTTGGATAGCGTCTTGCTGTAGTACGCTATCACCCGCTCATGGCCGTCCTGGATCTGCGATAGGACACCTCCAATGCAATGGTCGCTGGCGTCGGTGTCAACAATGAAGGTGCCACCCGATTGTGCAAATCCCAAAATTGGAGCACTGCACAGGGTTTTCTTCAGGTGCTGTTCCTCTGTTCCTCTGTCAGGCGGGTGAGGGGTTTGGCGATGTTGGAGAACCCCTTTATGAAGCGTCGGTAATAACTGCACAACCCCAGGAAACTGCGCAACTCTTTCTTATCCTTTGGGCGAGGACAATCTCTCACAGCATGTGTTTTCTCCAGGTCTGTGGCCACTCCGGTTGCTGAGACCATGTAGCCCAAGTAGTTAACTTCCTTGTGTAAGAGCTGTCACTTCTTCGCGTTCAGCTTCAAGTTGGTCGCCTGCAATCTCTGTAGTACCTTACTCAGATTCTCGAGATGGTGTTCAAAAGTCTTCCCGACGATGATGATGTCCAGGTATAGCAGGCAGGCGTCGTAAAGGCCACGCCGTGGCTCAATGGTTAGACCGCTTGGCTCTCACCAAGGCGACCCGGGTTCGATCCCAGGCGACCGCAAAGTGAGATTTGTGGTGGACAACACGGCGTTGGAGCGGGTTTTCTCCGGGACCTCCGGTTTCCCCCGCCATCTCATTCAACCGGTGCTCCGTCTTCATCTCATGCATCATCAGTGTCACCGCCTGCGGTGCCGTATGTAGTAAAAGCGGGCGTTAAACACTACACAGGCGTCGTAAGTCAGTTCTCTCATCACTGACACCATGAGGCGTTGGAAGGTAGCTGGTGCGTTGCAGAGGCCCAAGGGCATAACTGTGAACTGCCAGAGCCCTTGACCCGTCGAGAATGCGGTCTTATCCTTGTCTCTCGGGTCTAGAGCTACCTGCCAGAAGCCCGACTTCAGGTCCAGGGTCGACAACCACTGCGTACCAGCTAGCGTGTCCAGGGTGTCGTCAATCCGGGGTAAGGTGAAGCAGTCCTTCCGGGTGACGGCGTTCAGCTTCCTGTAGTCCACGCAGCGTAGCTCGCAGCGTAGCTCGTAGCAGAAGCTTAGCTCACCGTTCGTCTTCGTCACCAAGACTACAGGGGAACACCAAGGGCTGTCAGACTCTTCAATCACTCCCCTGGATCTCATGTCCTCCAGCATATCTCGTACCGCCCCTTGCTTCGCCAGCGGAACGCGTTTAGGTGGTTGCCGAATAGCCCGGGCGTCCCTGGTGTTGATGCGGTGAAGCACTTTGTCCGTGCGGCCGTAGTCACTATCATCTTGGCAGAAAACGCGCTGGTATCGTCTCAGCAGTTGTCGAACTTTCTCCAGCTGCTTTGCCGGCAGGTGGTCGGCCACCCTCTCCAGTAGGCCTTCTAGCTGGGGCCACAGGTGTTGCGTCAGCACCGGCTCCTGTGGCTTTTCGATTGCTGTTACGCTTACCACGGGCTCGCACGTTCCCAACTCCGTCCCGACGTCGTGATCCATGTCCGTTGGATTTAGCAGACTCACTGACACCTCCTCTCAGCACGGCAGCAATGTCATGGCTATACATAGTTCGTGTACAGGCGTCTTCTGGTCCAGCATCATGTTCCTGGTTCTCTGGCCTTTCAGTCGCGCCGTCACCACCACCTCGCTCTTCGCGGGGACAACCACGTCTTCGTTCAAGACGACCCTGCAAATTCCAAGACGCTCTTCGGGTTGACGAAGTATATCCTTTTTTCCGTTGAGCCGCAGGACCTTGCTGCCGACGTCGACCGTCGCTTCGTGGCTCCTGAGGTCATCCAGTCCCAGAATCACCTCCTCAGCCACCTTCGCGACGATCACCTACAGACGTATAACACTCCGTCCCAAGGTCAACTTAAATAGGGCCACCTTCTGCACAGCCAAGGTTTTGGCCGATGCCGTCAGAAGCTGGTATGGTCGTCTCGGCTTCCTCGTCGGGAAACCCTTCGCCACGTCAGGTCTGATGTTGGTCAAGGCCGCTCCGGTGTCCACCAGCACGCGGCACGGTTTCCCTCTGATCCAACCGTCCGCGCTGAGGCTGTCATCCATCCGCGGTTGACGGCGCGCAGGGTCTCTTGATGAGATGGTGTGGTCGGCGCCGACGTGCTGCTCGCCACGCCGGACCTTACTCGTTCTTCCGGCTGCCCTTCCTGGTGTCGGCAGTCTCTCTCCAGGTGTCTGGGCTGTCCACACCGCCAACACAGGCCACTAGGACTTCGCCGGCGTCCCTCGTCTGGTCTTCTGTCTCCGGTGTAGCGGGTACTCCTCGTTTTCGACGTCGAGACATCCTAGCTGCCGCCATCCTTAATGCTGCCGTTAGCGCGTAGTGAATGGTTTTATAATCGCCGAGCTTTAGGCGCTGTTGAATCTCTGTGTCTCGTACCCCGTCAACGAATCTGTAGGCAGGTTCCCGGGATTCGAACTCTGGTGGGAGGTCAACCTGGGCCTTGCTAGCCAGTTGTTCGACTGCCAGGGCGAAATCCTGCACCGTCTCCCCTGGCTGCGGTACGCTGCTGCTAAGCGGTGGTTTCCAAAACGATTCTCCAGGGCCGTCCAGATGTCCTTGGGCGCCGCCGTTGTCTGTACCGCGTTTAGGACTTCCGCGGCCCGTCCCTGGAAGCTGTCTATTAACTGTGTGGCCTCCTCCACATATTTCGGAGGTTTGACGCGCGTCGATTTTGTGTCGCGTCTCGGGGCGTTGGCCTTCAAATCCTTCAACCCCCTACCGACGACGTCCTCCACCATAGCGTTCAGGGACTTGACGCTGCTGTCGGCATTTCCTTCCAGGTCGTTAACGCGGCTCGCCAGGTACTGGACGCGCTCGTCCACTTGGCCCATCCGCTTTCCCAGCTCCGTCACGTCATCCCTCACGCCGGCCAACTGTTCTTCAAATTTGGTAGCGAGAGCTTCGTTAGCCACCTTCATTTCCGTGGTCAGTTCAGCCAGCTGTGCGGTCATTGTCATGACCAAGTTGTTGTTTGCTGCTTCTGTTTTTGTTGTTAACTCGTTCATCTTCGCGGCCATTTATTTATTTGTTATTTGACGTCTCCAACTTCTTTTCCATTTTCTCGGTGATGTCATTTACCGTCTTCATTTCCGAGGTCAGTTCGGCCTTCATTTCCATCATCTTCTCCAATGCCGCTTCCATTGTTGTGATGTTCGGTGATGTTGTCGTCCCACTTCCTGACACCAGTGTGACTTTGTGGGTTCGTTAAATTAAAAGTCCAATTGCACAAACTCAAAATGTTCTTTATTTCCACCGACTTTCAGTTGAACACTTGCCAATTACACAGAATTACGTAATGCACACAATTACGATTCACCAGTTCGTCCTCTACAGTTCCACTTTGCTTCTTGCAATTACGTACAATCCTCCGATGCACGTACACAGTCTTCTCGTCCGTACACTAGCGCGGCGCTCCTACGCTGCTCGCCAAGAACTGAACTCACTCGCCAACTACAGCCCGGTTTTTATAGGGATATCGCTGTTTCTCGAAGTCTCGCGATTCGGTGAATCATCCTGCAGGTTCTAGACGTCAAGAAGGGGGAAAGAGATGGCTAGCGATGTTTTCCCAAGCATCCCTCTCGTTACGGCTACAAGACAGATGGGTAGGCGTGGTCGAATGTTTCCCGTCTCCTGCTAACCTGCTGCCGTCCGGTTCTATCGGGAGTTGCGACGTTCGGGTGACAATATGTATTTGGTTTAGAAGACTTCCTTGTGTATGCATAACTATTTCTTGTTCCGATTATGCAGTTGTACAAAATGTAACTCCCGTTTATATTCACGTTGTATTTGTGAAAGAAAACCGTAATTGATATTGAAAGTGTAAATATATTCATAAGAATTCTTCACTGCAATAACTTACGACAGGTACCATCTCTCCACAGCATTGCGCACTCGATATATTTATCTTTATGTTTGTTTGGCTATTCACTTATAAACATTAATGAATTGGCACCAGAAATGTGTGGTTACTCTTCACTAAATATCGTAGTATTACCTTCCGGTGTTCTAAACTTTCAGCCAAGGTTCTGCTGCTATAGATCTTATTCTTTATCCATCCTGAAGATAAGACGAAATTTAACTATCAAGATCTTTAGCAAGTGATCGTATTCCTTTTGTTACATCAGTTACTGCGTACGATTCCTTCTGAAATATAGCACAAAACTTTGGCAGAGCGACACACAACTAGTGGAATCTCCATATCGGCGACTTTGGTTTAGTGCGCGCCTCATTCATTCATTCATTCATTCATTCATGCATTCATCCATTTATCCACCCATCCGTCCATCCGTCCATCCATCCGTCCGTCCATCCGTCCATCCATCCATCCCTCCATCCATCCATCCATCCATCCATCCATTCATTCATTCATTCATTCATTCATTTATTCACTCATTCATATTGTGACTCTGCGGATTCGTGAAATTAAAAGTCCAGGTTACAATCACCAAAATTGCACTTTATTTCCGTATAAACACGCTTCGTACACAGCAGTCCAGAATTGCGTCACATACACAATACAACTTGCAAGGTCAACGACCACAACACAGCTGTACACGCACGCGAGTTCAATTAACGACTGACTCCCTTTGGTGGACAGGCTACATTTTTTATAGATTACTCACATTCAGGAATGCTCTCCAACAATCAAGACGGCTAGAACCAAAAACTAGGGCTCTGGAGAAATCCGTTTCCTTGCCCCGCCGTTTCGGCGAGCTTTCATCTCCGCACTGACTGCCCCTCCCGTTGAGTGCACGCCGCGCCGCCTCGATCAACAAAGGGCTCGCGAAACTGCTCCCTCCTCGAGGCTGGTCGTCCCGAACAGCACCATCGTAGTGGGCCAGACGATCCAGGTGTACCACCAACAATTTTCCTCGGGGTACCTTCTGGATGCGATAGAGCACAACGTTAATCCTCTTTACCACCCGGTACGGTCCTTGCCATGGTTGTTGAAGATTCGGGCAGCGTCCTTTGGTCCGGATAGGGCGGTACAACCACACTAAGTCACCTTGCTCGAACCCTTGGCTTGCATGTGGTATCGGGTCTTCATGCGGTAACTCGTCTTCTGGATGTTCTGACGAGCCACCTTATCCATGTCATGTAGCACCAGCTACCTTCCAACGGCTTATGGAGTCAGTGATGAGAAGAATGATTTACGATGCCTGCCTGCTATACCTGGACATCATCATCCAGTGCCAGCTCTTCCGCAAGGAAGTCAACTATTTGGGCCACATAGTCTCACCAACCGGAGTGACCACCGCGCCGGAAAAGACACAGGCCGTGAGCGATTGGCCCCTGCCGAAGGATAAGAGAGAATTACGCAGTTTTTTGGGGCTGTGCAGTTATTACCGCCGCTTCATAAAGGGGTTCTCCAACATCGCCAAACCCCTCAACCGCCTGACGGAAGAACACCGGCCTTATGAATGGATGGAGGACGCCGAAGGCTCCTTCCAGCACCTGAAGAAGACACTGTGCTGTGCTTCTATTTTTGGATTCCCACAACCAGTTGGAGCCTTCATTGTGGACACCGACGCCAGTGACCATTGCATTGGAGGCGTCCTATCGCAAGTCCAGGACGACCACGATCGGGTAATAGCTTACTACAGCAAGACCTTGTCCAAGGCAGAGAAAAACTACTGCATCACCCGGCGAGAGTTACTGGCGCTAGTAAAGACCCTGGAGCACTTCCACAAGTACCTGTACAGTCAGCCATTCCACCTGAGGACTGACCGCTCCGCCCTCAGCTAGCTATTGGGCTTCAGGCACCTGGAAGGCTAGACAGCACGTTGGGTCCAGAGGCTGCAGGAATACGACTTCAGCTCTGAACATCGTAGTGGGAAGGGCCACAGCAACGCAGACGCCATGTCCCGTAGACGCTGCCCGGAAGAGTGCGGCCAGCGCACAAGAGTGGTAGAGAAACGGCGTGCCGCGGCTGTCAGAGTGGTCGCGGCAGTGCCTGCAGACGGCTGGGATAGCGCAGGCCTGAGGAGGGAGCAGCAGGCGGTCGCAGACTTGGGGCCACTCTTGAGGGATGTGGAGGCAGGGACAAGAGCAACCTGAGAGAACATCGCCCCAAGGAGCGCTACATACAAGTCCTACATGGCCCAATGGGTCTCACTGAAGACAAGAGAGGGCGAGCTGTTCCGGGTTTAGCCCAGAGGTTCTACTCCCATTAGTCCTGAACCAGTAAGATCTGGCCCCGGGCCTCCTACAACCAGGGAGTTATCCGAGCTGTCCCAAAGGGTGCTCGGCTTCCTCCGTGGGGCTTTCCATGGGACAAGACCTAGAACCTAACAAGCCCCCCCATCTGGTCCTATGGACTCAAGACGGGATGGAAGTGGATACGCCACTTACGCGCGTCAACACTCATGGTGAAGACTACCGAAAAACCTCGGTGGGGCCGCCTGGTGATCTAGCACACCTTCTACTAGCTTTGCAGGCTAGTGCCCGGGAGAATTAATGGCTTCCCTCAACACCGTCCGAAGACGTACCCGATTCCCACGCGTTTCGGGAACACACTGCCCCCTCGAGTCCATCCCAATCCGGACAACTCCCGAAGGAGGGGCTCGGCTGTTCGGCCCGAGGTTCCTCTAGTAACGTCAGAGTTACCACGAGTGCTAAAGGTCCGCAGCTCCCGCACTTTGGCAGCTAAAAGGGACGGATCCCTTCCCCTACGGGGGCTTCCCCTACGGGGGCTTCCCCTACGGGGGCTTCCCCTACGGGGGCTGTTCCGGGTATGGGAATCGTCGGATGGGAAGACGCAAAGAGAATAGTTGGTACTTCCCCGAAGTATGGTCCCGGAAGTCATGGACGAAGTGCACGCGGGCACTTCAGGAGGACCTCAACCCTGTAATTATTAAAACTTGAGATGGTATTCTTTGTTAAACAATCATTTGATATTTTATGTTTATTATTAAGAGTAAGAATTGCATTAGGAATTATTTTTTACTTTTAAATGTAATTTGTTATCAAATGTTTAATACATTACTTTTATTTATAATTTTAGGGAGACACCCCGAACAATCGACAAACTCCAACAGCGCTACTACTTGCTGAGGTTCCCAGCAGACCGTGAGAGATGGTGCCGTCAGTGTCACTTGTGCGCAGGGAGTCGCGGTTCCCAGACTAGGAGCCGGGGTCGCATGCAGCAGTACAACGTCGGAACGCCATTCGGACGGATCATCTTCGACATAGCTGCGCCATTCCCAGTGTCCGAACGAGGCAAAAAATACCTGATGGCGGTCGTGCACTACTTCACGAAATGCCTGGATGTGTATGCCATCCCAAACCAGGAGGCGAAGACCATCAGAGACTGCCTTGTGGAGCAATTGTTCTGCCGATTTGGGGTGCTGTGAGAGCTCCACAGTTACCAGGGTACCAATTTTGAGTCCAACCTGATGAAGGAGGCACTAGAAAGACTTGGAGTGAGCAAGACCCGCACAACACCTCTACATCCACAGTAGGACGGCATGGTCGAAAGATACATCAAGACCCTAGAAGAACATCCGATTAAGATCGTGGCCAGCCATCAGCGAGACTGGCACGTCAAGGTGCCACTGTTGTTGCTGGCCTACCACTCGTCGATACCACTCGGATGACGTCAACCAGCTTAATGTTCGGCCGACAGTTACGCCTCCCTTGTGACCTGGCTTTTGGAAGCCCTCCGGAAGCAAAACAGCCAGCAACCGAGTATGTGGAGAACCTGGTGGACCGTCTCCCACGACATACACGAGATGGCTCGCCAGAACATCCAGAAGGCGAGCGACGGCATGAAGACGAGGTATGACAGGCAAACCAACAGCCAAGGGTTCCAGCAAGGTGACCTGGTCTGGTTGTACCGTCCTACGCGGACCAAGGGCGCTGCCCGAAGCTCAGCAACCATGGCAAGGACCGTACCGTGTGGTAGAGAGGATGAACGACGTGGTCTACCGCATCCAGAAGCTGCCCCGAGGAAAGATGTTGGTGGTACACCTGGATCGTCTGGCCCACTACGATGGTACTGTTCAGGACGACCAGCCTTAAGGAGGGAGCAGTGTAGCGAGCCCATTGTTGATCGAGGAGGTTCGGCGAGGCATTCAATGGGAGGGGCAGTCAGAGCGGAGATGAAAGCTCGCCAATACGGCGGGGGTTAGGAGACGGATATCTCGAGTGTTCTAATTTTTTGTTCTAGCCGTCTTGATTGTTGGATAGCATTCAGGAATGTGAGTAATCTATAAAGAGGGAGCCCGCCCACCAAAGCGAGTCAGTTGTTAATTGAACTCGCGTGCGTGTACAGCTGTGTTGTGATAGTTGAACTTGCAAGTTATATTGTGTATGTGACGCAATTCTGGACTGCTGTGTACGAACTGTGTTTTAGATTTAGATCCTATCAGCAGCTAAAGCTGTGCTTCACATAATTCTCCTAAGCTGTTTGGCATCTAAATTTTACCCAACTTAAGCCAAAAACACCAGGGTGCAAGGTATTGCATCCTGCCCTTTCAACCCGAAGGTAGATAATTGTAACCTCACAAGAATCCTCAATCTCAAAACCCACACCGCATCCTACAAATCCGCGAAATGAAATACCTTACCTGCGGTTAAACCCTTAACGGGTAGGCACGCAGCAAAAACCGTCTGGCTATACACAGCCAGCCAGCACCTCGGTCGGTCGGTCAGTCGGTCGGTCGGCTTTCATAATCCAATAAAAACCACGTTGTAAAACAAAAGACAAAAGAAAATATGGTCTGGCATCCTGAACAAAATCAGAGGAGCAAGAAAAGGTACCCTGTAAAAATTCCTCAACATAATAATCCCACTCCATCCTGCATCACCAACATTTTGAACCTGCGGTTAAACACAAAACCTGTTTCGGTACGCAGCAAAAACCTTCTGGCTGTTAACAGCCTGTCAGCACCTGCGTAGCGTTGCGTTAGGCTTTCATATTTGAAACTGAATACAATTAAGATCAATACATTTTGGTGGAACTACTATTCTGTTATAACATTCAGCATTTTCTAAAATATTTTTTCAGCCTTATCAGTGCTGTTACATACTATGACGTCTATGTTTGGTTACGTCTTTGTAGAACAGACTTAGGTTATTCATTATATCAGTGTACAGAACGAATATTTGGATTTTATGGAATATTTTATTTGCTTTCCTCAATTAAATTATTTTACTATTGTGTATAAAATCAACTCTCGGCCCCTGACTGGTAACGTAGGTAAAGACAATCGACAGGAAACAGTTCTACTGTTCATTATAGATAGCAGGAGAGCACAAATGCTTCTTTCACTTCTAAATTCGGATAAGAGATGGCGCGTATTACCCTTTCAGACAATGCATCCGGGAGTTCTCCATACTCCATAGTAGACATGGCGGATATGAACTTGCGTGAATGATTGCAATTGTTATAGAGATACTACGTGAAATTTTGTGAATGCTGTGATTCATTAATTTTAAAACCGCTGTTTGATGTCCTTTAAATTTTTGTAAAGTTAAAAATGCAGAATGTAGCACAAGGAACGACGTGCGATAACGAAAAACTAGAAAAAGTGAACGTTCACCACGATAGAAAATCGTCGACTCCCATATCTTCGAACTCTAGCCCGACCAAATCAGAAACGGAGACATTTTCTGAGTTACAGCCTAGATTTATGACTGATTCATCGGAAAGTGAAGAGGACGACGTTTCTGAGGTAATAAGCGTGAAGTATGCTAAATTAATAGAAAATAGCTGGCCTCGAGATTTAAGTTTCATTGAACTCCGAGAGACATCTTGTGGTACAGTAATGCCTAGAAGACAATGTAGGTCTGGATAAAATTTTCTGTTGGTTATGATTGAATATATTTCTTAAATAAGTGCTACAGAATTCGAAAGCTAATTATATGAATTTGCAAGTATATGTCTTGGTATACCGATATTTTCCCTGATAAAATGAACCGGGTAAAATAGGATGAAGTGTGTTCCCTAAATTATGTTAACTGTGAAACAGTTACAAATTGCTTAACAATGAATTCAGTGGTAAGAATGCACGATTATAATTTCCATGTTTAGTTATTTGATTTGATATTTATATATGTACACTAATATAAATATTTTATATATCTTTAGCGACGGTAAGAGTGTTTAACGTTTTCGCAGAATGTAAACTTCAAACGCTTTTTTTTTGTTTTTTTCGAAAGCCACTTCATATCGTCATAGTGTAATCGCAACTTCCATCTTCGGTTTGGACAACTAGGATTTGACAACTTTGATCTTGGAAAATTATAGAAAATCCACTCAAATGATACTGCTAAAATCAGGTTAATGTATAGTGTACATCAGGTCTTTCGACGTATTCTGTGCTGACTTGACTTGATTATTTTTACTGTGATGTGTAATTTTAGTTGCGTACAGTTACGGTAGCAGAATTAGTGTGGTTTTGTGAGAAATTATATAGTGATTTGGCTCATAAATGCTTCTGGTAAATGTTAATGGGAAGCATTGTGAGGTTTTTGTTTTGTGGTTTTAAGGAGTACAGCATTTCATTTAATTGGCTGTGTGTTTTGTTTTCCTTCTGTTTTATTTGATTTAATGGTGTCCATTGTAATGTTACTTGTACCATTCAAGCATCAACTTCAGAACATCCATCAGTGGGTTAATGTAAGTCATCAAATGCAATCTGCTCCAGCACTGAACATTTTCATGTTGAATGGGATATTAAAGAACTCCTGCATATTATTTGGGGAGCGAGTGTATAAAAATGACTTCAAATGTTTCTTGAAGATTTTATGTTGATTAGGATTACCTAATAGTTTCAAGTAGCTTGGAAGGTTATTAATTTTTATTGCAGAATGGTAACTTCCTCTCTGGGATCAGTTTTAAAGGATTTGCTGGTCTATGCAGATCACTTGCATTCCTTGAACTATGGTCGTGCACGGCAAAGTTTATTGTGAAGTTATAACTATAAGGTAGCTTAACAAGAGAATATATGTATTCTCCAGTGAGGGTAAAAACATTTAAGGGCCTACAGGAAAGACCAGGCCCAACACCACAAATAACACCAATGACCCTTTTCTGTAATATGAAAACTTGACTGCCGTATACTGAATTACCCCAGAAGATTCCATTTCATAACGGTGTAAAAATATGCTCATCTTAAGACATTTTGGTTAAGTAGGCTTTCTTTTAAGTTTCTTAATGCAAAGCAAGCAGTGCTATGCTTTATTAGCATGACTTACTTGTTTTCTCCAGGTGAGCTCTTCATCTATTTGGAACTCTAGAAATTTTGAGTCTGATTGTCACCCATTTATGTATTGTTTTAAATTGAATAAAGTTTATTAACTTATTTGCTTCGAGTCAAATATTGAGCTGTTGAAATGCTTTATTGACAGTGTCTGTAATTGTTAATGTGACTTTTCAGATATAAGTATACTAGTATCATCTGCAAACGGTTATTGACTCCTTGCTAATATTATATGGCAAGTCATTTATAAATATTAAAAATGCCAATGGCCCAAGTATAGAGCATTATGGGACACCGTTAATAACAACACATGGTTTGAATTATAACTATTTGTACTGGTTTGCTGGATTCTGTTTGATAAGAAAGACTGGAACCACTTTATAGAGATCTTATTGAAACTGTAAAATTTTAACTTTTGCACAAAGGTATCATTTCTGGCAAATGCCTTATCCAAATAACTATGTTCCTAATGGGAGTTATTTTTTAACCAAAGTTAGTAATTCAGAACAGCATGTACATCACATTTGCTTTTGACGTCCCTTTTCTAAACCTAAACTGGGATAATGTAAGAATGTTTTTAACTCCATATATATCATATAACCGGGTTGTATACCAGTTTCGGTATTATGTTAGAAATGCTATCAAGAGTAATATGGGCATGTAATTGGAAGTGAATTTGAGTTTTTATTTTTTTAATAGAGGTTTGACAATTGTGTATTTAATTTTTTCTGGAAATATCCTTGACTAGTAGAGAATGATTGCGTATATGACTAAGAGGGTTACTCGACTCTGGTAAGCAATATTTTAAGAATTAGGTGTTTATCTCCCCAAACATGAGAAAGGTTTTATTTTTTAGCTATCTCTTTGAGGTGTGGAGTCCATTTCAATTGAGTGTGGGTCAGATCTGTTTTTGGTTTTCGGTGCATTAAGGTAATGTGTTAAAATCATTTGCCATGGTATAGTGACTACAAATCTCTCTGATTCCAATGGTTATGTGGTCGAAATGACAGTTTGGATTACTTCTACTTTCAGCTAAACTTCTGTTTCAGCTTTTATTGTATTCTTCACTATTGTAATTTTATTAGATATCTCAATAACTAGTGAAGAAGGCTTTATTTTGGCTTCATAAATTACTGTTTTAGGTAATTTACAGTATATGTAGTGCACTATAATGTTAGGGTCATTACTTGTCCATATAGTAGGAAAAAAACTTTTTGCACAGGACTTCTTTATACCTAAAGAAATGAAAGTTTTGACCACCATCAACTGTATAAATTTGTTTTCTTGTGCAAAATACCTTCAAATGAGCATTGCACAGTTTTGAGGAATTCATCAAATTTGTCATTTACTTGAGTCTTGACATAGACATAAGCCCATTTTTTTAAAGACCATTTTAAATTTATTGATAAGCTGATCAACAATTCTTTCATTAATCAAAGTAAATGTATGCTGGCTTCTGGTTCCAGGAACTAGTTTAGCTTGCTTGAGCTGATTACAACATTTCTGGATATGAGCTTGGGTCTCTGTATCACACTATAAAAGAAAGTGTCCAAAGGGTCATCAACCTTGATTTTCTATGATTAAAATATGATTAGTTACTACGTCTTGTAGGCCAGCAGATGTTGGAAGTTGTTGGCTGGCCTCCTGTACAATTATATAGGCACTTTACATGTGAAGGCTGGAAGAAGTTCCATTCTACAGCAATTCAATTATGAATTTCGTAGTAACATAAATTAAAAAAACAATTATACAGTTTTTTTTATTTATTATGAATTACCACCATTACTGCTGTTTTTTTTTGTGTTAAACTTTGGGAGATGTCGCCAATGTTGTAAAATGCTATTCAAGAGAAGTGGACTGTAAGAGCTTTATGGTCAAATCCCTTGTTATACAGAGTGGGTTTTTATAACTTTAAGTAGACCTATTGTATCTTGGCGTACAAAGGAACAGTTTTCTATGAACAGCTTCAGTTTGCAGTATAATGAACTCCTAGTTCATCTGTGGCTCTGCGGATTTTCTCAGTAAAATCTGTAGCACATGTTATGCAGTGTGTATAATACTAGCACACATCACATGATAATTTTATTCATAGAAGTCTTCTGAAATTTTCTGTGTTCTTTTCTAGGACAATTTAAGCAAGTATGTGGCAGAGAGTTCCAAGAATGGATAGGACATATGTTTTTCAGGATATATTCATGATACTTTCCAGCATTGCTGCAGCCATTAGTTTCAAATTTGGTTAACTCATATATAAAAAACAATCACTTATATTCATCTGTTACACCTTGCAGGTTGGACCTTTGAAGTTGAAAATGGAAGCAGCAACTCCCGAAACTAGTCCCTCAAAACATTAGTGTTAGTGACAGTGTGAAAAACTGACTACAAATAATGTTAGGAAATAATTTGGACATCACTGTTACTAAATTCTTGCAAATATCAGAACACCTTCTGGAGAATTTGTCTTCAAAAGAAAGATGTAACCTGCAATTGCCCAGTTCTTAGCAGATCAAGCATTTGATCATCCTTTTTCACTGCTCAGGTTTTGTTTACCATGTATTTTGCAGTTTTCTCAGTTCTACTTTTGGGTGTCTTGAATTTTCTTACTTCACTGCAGATAACATTTCTTCTGTGTTTATGATAGATTTTGACAATATTTACAAAATGCTTTACTTCTATAATGCATACCTTCAATACATGAAGCAGTTGGAATATCAAGTTTAGTAGCCTTATTTTTGCCACATTTATATAATTTTTTTGTTTGATTTAATGAACTTCTTCTTCTTTCTCTAACTCCTTTGTGCTGTTAAGTGTGGAGTACAAGCCTCTTCTACCCATTTCCTCCATTTTTCTCGGTCCATCATTCTCTTCATTTCTGTCATGGTTTTCCCTCTATCCTTCCCCAACTTCTCAATGTATTCCTGATACAACATGCGTGGCCTTTTGATTTAATGAACAATGTACTTTAATCTTCATTAAATTGTTTATCATGATCAAGGAATATTTTTTTTTTTGAACATTCCTTTGCCATGTTTTAAAAGGATCATTATACTTAGAAAAAAGCATTTTTTTTTTATGGTGAGTGTAAATGGTTACTTATTAATTGCTAAAGGTGTGTTTATAAATAATATACCCTTCTCATTGGGGTTGAGTTTATTTAGACATAAAATAGCTTTCCTTGCATATATAGCTAGGGGACATTTACTTTGTTGTAAGTTTCATAAAATCACATTCTTTTATATTTTCACCTTATGCACCACTAAAACTACCATTTTAGAGTTATAAGATCACTGCAGAGAAGGTCTAAGGGGCATGATCATTACATGTCAGTTCAGGCAAAGAAGTGTGTGATGTAAATGAATAATATATCTCCAGTGAAGTAAAAATTCACCAATATTAATTTTTTTTTATAAATCCTAAAATTGTACTGATTGGTTCTATTCCCAAAGTTGAAAACTGGTGCATTGACTTTTTTTTAGATATACCCTGTATAGTATTGTAAATACATTGAAACAATGTAATAAATGAGGGAACAGTGATACACTTGTACTGTTGGGATGTTTAGCAATGGAAAAATCATTTTTTTTTTGTCAAATTATGTATTCAGGATTTTAAATTTATGTATCTTTTCCTCCATTAAATATTATCTAGGTTCAAATTATATATTGTGTTAATGCTGTACACTACTCATTCTGACATTATGCAGGACAGCAGTGTTTGATTTATTATGAAATGATCTGCTTTTAAATTATAATTATTCACATAAAACAAAAGATAAAGCTTTTTAGTGGTCTTGTGCTTTTATGCTATATATGTGGAGTGAAAGAATTGCCTCTGTAGTGTAAGTGGCAGCATGTCTGCCTCATGTTCAAGAGGTCCTGAGTTTGAATCATGGCCAGGGTGAGTTATCTGGATAAGGTTTTTTTTTTTACCCTTAAATATGAATGTTGGGTAACTAAGCTGTTGGGTAACTAAGCTCTAGGACCCTGGACTCATTTGAGCATCATTTCATTCATTGTCCATATGACCTACTGTTGGATGTAAGTAAAAAAAAAAGTGCTTCAGTAAAGATAGTGCCAAAGATAAGGCCATTTTCTGAATTTATGTATCTTGAGAGAGAAACTGTGGGAGCTAAGTATCTTCTAAGGTAAGAGCAGGAGAGAAAAACTTGTGCTTTAAATATGTATTTGTTATATTTGAAGAAATAGAGTAATTTAGAGGAGCCATAAGTTAGCATGGATGAGTTCTTCAGTCTGACGAGGAGATCTGTTCATAATTTTGTGATTTTGTACCACCCCATCAATATTGTTTACTAAATACTCAAATACCATGTTACTTAATCAGAACCATGCTGTCATAAAATTTTTTTGTAGGTTATAGGCTGAAATTATACTTTTTATTACAGAGGTGCCTTCACTGTTTCTCAGATGCAATTCTTATGTGCTAAATTTTGCAGTAAAGCTACTCCATTAAAAAAAAAAAGAAGCATTAATAAAATATATGTTTTTAAAACCTGAACTTTGGTTCAAGCTCTGGAGAATGGACATTAAGTTAATGTTCTGTAATTGAATACTCATTTTGAGCAACTTTACTAAACATAATCTTTACTAAGTGGCCAGGAATTCCTTATTTAAGTTATACTGTCAGTAATATTTAAAGAAGCATAACTTATTAATATCTTAAGTTATTTGCAATAAGTGTATATTCAGTTGATCTTAAATAATTTACTTATACATATATTAGATGCTTAGTACATTTTACTTGTGCTTGTTACACTGTACCAGTGAAGAAAATTAAATACTTTGGCTCTATATTGAAACTAGTGCAGAATTGAAGCACAGTGTTCCACAAGGATGTATCCTCGGACCTCTTGTTTACATAACTAATTATTTGCTGATGACAACAGTGTCACAGATAGTAGTGCTACAATAGCCACCAAAATACTGCAGTACTCTGCAATGATGAATCCAACAAAATTTGAAATTATATTTGGAAATGCGCCTCTACAACTGCACATTGACAGTCAATCCGTAAAGTACAGCTACTTGATATCTTACTGGACAGAACACTATCCTTTACTCCACATGTAGACATATTATCAGAAAAATTAGTAGAAGTCTATTTATACTCAAATATGTCACAGCAGCAGTTATTAGAATTATTTATTTCTCTGTTATTCACTTGTATTTTTCATATGCCATAGAAGTAGAGGGCAGCACTTTAAAAGTAAACTTATATACAATCTTTATATTGCAGAAACAAGCAAAAAAGACTAGATTTGTGTAGGGAGCCCTTTAGAGAGCAAAATGACATTTTATATATAATACAAATTCCCAATGCAAACGGATTGAGACATCCATCACAACACAAGAAATGTAATCTTGCTATCATTAGGCACAGACTTAGCAGGCTGCCAGCTGAAGTAAAAATATATGAAAGCAATAACAAATTTAGGACTGCTTTAAGAATTTAACTAAAAATATATTTTATACATTATAGTAATTTTTAAATTAGATATTAAACGTATTGCAATTTATTAGTATTTATTAGTGTCTATATGAGAATGCAAAATTTGACTGAATGCAATTGTGTATAAAACCGTATTGAACTGTAGTAAAGAAGAAAGAAAATGCGTTGCAGTTCCTCTCCTATCTGGTACACTGTCTCTGTGAAACTTGGCATGACAGTGTTCAGCAAGTTAACATTTCCATTGTGGACAAATTGTTTAATGAATATAGGTAGTTTGGCATGGCCATTTTGTGGTTTGTGACAGTTGTACCAAACACCTACCACTAAAATTGCATACATTAACAACGAAATGTGTCCATTTTTGGGGAAGGAAATCTTTCGCCTATGCCTTAACACAATAAAATATAGGGGAAATTGTAAACCATCCTTTTAGCTGCATGTACATCTAAATCTGCAATTTAACATTTTTCATGCAAAGTGTTCCATCATGTTGATTAGAGAATTAGTATTTAAGAATGACTTTCATTCTTTTGGTGAATTCTCTACTGCTTTGGACTGCCTAATATGTTCCAGCAACAAAGAAGCTGAGCAGCTTTTATTACACATTACGAACATTTTTGGAATAGCTAATATGTCAAGTATTTACATATTGGCTTGTGCTCACTTACCTGCTGTTATTATACACATAAGGTTTGTTTTATTGCCATTATAATTATCACCAGGATAGCTTAGAAGTGCCAGTAGCACAAGAAATGAATCCCAGCACTGTTAGGTTTATGTAGCTTTTTTTTTTTTTTAACATAACATTTGTTAAAGCAGAATTACAGAATATTTTAATAGCATGATTTCTGTATGACTACTATGCACGAAAGGGGATTATAAAGTATTTCCTCAATTTTAAATTATAAGTACAGTGTTTTGCTTACATTCAATTGAAGCTTATTAAAATGGTGTAGTGGCAATTTAAGGTTTTTGGAAATTGCTGTGTGTGTGTGTATATATATATATATATATATATATATATATATATATACAGTATAGTAATTTAAAGGTAGAAGTGTAATTAACATATCAATACACACCATAGGACTTAAAGCATCTTTCTCATGTTTGCTTTGCCATTAAATTCTAATTGTATTGCACATAAGGCACAGAGCAGTTTAGATAAAGTCTTAATTCAAGATGTGATCATTATTTTGTTCATAAATTAAATTTTAAATGCTCTGTTTGTATAAAATAAAATCTTTTCTTGCGTCAGTGTAATTTGCTAAAGCAATCATGCACAGTGAATAGTTGATAAAGGGATTACCATCTTATGGTGAGAGAAGATCTCCAAATTCAGCTTTGTTCTTTCACCAGATGCATGAAAGAACTGAACATTCTGCATTAGGGGTATTAGTGTTTTCCAACTGTGGAATTTGAAACAAAATTTATTTCGTTGTTATTTTAAAATAAAAAAATATAAGAGTTTGTTCATTTTGTAGTCATAGAAGGGCTAATCCAAAGGTAAATAAAAGGACATGTTAATACTTTATTCTGGGTATATGTCCTAAATATGGCTGCAGAGGCATTTAAGTAGAAAAACTGAGGGAGCAAACCATTAAGCATGCATTTAAAAACCATAAAAAAGTAGGTAATATTTATCTCAGTTGCATACTTCTGCTTAGATATAAGTAACAACTCATCTAATGGATTTGTGATGATGCACTTGAGTCAATTCCCATGATCTGTAGTTACTGAGCTATGAATTGTACTCTTGAGTTTGGAAGATGTTAGGTCATTAAAGTTAAGCAATGTGAAACATTTTATCACACTCATAGATGTCTCAGACTTTGCATATGCTTAAGAAACTTTCTTGAAAATGGCTTGGAAAAATAAATCAGGTATTTTTGGGCAAGTTTTGAAAATTAATTTTTATGTCTATTTAAAGAGAGAATGGCGAGTTTATTTTCTGTATGAAACCATGCTTTTTACTTATTGGCATAAATACATGTAATGTAGGATAACATTGGTTTGTGCTGAGAGCTGCTCTGTGGGATACATAAGAGTCAGTAGTGTTGAGAAATGTTCATTTAATCACTTCAGCAGTACAATATCTGTTGAAAACATAGCACTTGTAATAGTTTCGCATGGTGTTTCAGTTCAAGAGAAAACTAAACAATTTCCCTATCGTGATTATGAAGGCTTTTGAAGTTGATTTTATTGGAAACCTTCCTGCCGTATTTTGCATGTCTCACATAAAGTTTTAAAACTAATCCTGAAGGGCTTTCTTAATTTATTTGCTTCAAAGGAGGCATACTATGGCAGCTTTCACTACCTTTCAATGTGTCCTGGTATTTTCTGACAAAATGCAGTACAGTAAAGTGTTCACATTACCAAAAACCTGGTTTCTCCTATAAGCTTTTAAGAAACTATCATTCTTGTTTTTAATGCAGATTACATATTTGTTAACGCTGAGTTGTAAGCAGGTGAATGTGATGGGTGTTCATCTCTAGCTCATACTCGTAATTTAATTTTTGTTTCAAATAACCTTGTCCCACTGATATTTATCCTTCTGCTTACCATTGCCTTCCCCTTTCACCTCATTGCCTAAATCTTTCGGCGCCGTAGGTATTGCTTTCAGACCACATGGCAACATGTAGTAAACGTCATGATTGCCAGCAAGATAAAATCATGCAAATAAAGATGTGAAGGCATGTGCAAAAATACAAGTTTATAATGAAACTCAACTCGCATGTTTTATGGTAATGTATGACAAATCCAGTTCAAAAAAAGGTCAGTGATAAAAGTAATATAAACAACTATGTCATGTCTACCCATGAATCCAGGTGCTATCGTCAGTCATTCTGAGAGGCAAAGGATCCTCCTCTTTATTTTGTGTTAACAATTAACATGCATTCCAGATAAAGTTCATAGTATATTTAATTCATACTGTTATTTTTTTTTTTTTTTTTTTTTGTAATGTGCATCCTCCAACATTAAGTTATATCAGACGAATGAAATGGGTGAAATGATGCTGAAATGAGTCTGGGGATCATGGAGCTTAGAGTTACCCGACATTCGTCTTTCAGGATAAGGGGAACCCGCAGAAAAACCTTATCCAGATTACTCACCCTGACCGAGATTGGAACTTGGGATCTCTTGAACGTGAGGTTGACATGCTACCATCTACGTATGGAGGTGGGCACGTCATGATAGCAGCCAATGAGAGGTGATTAGTTCATGTGAGCGTTAAGAGATATGGGGAAGCTTTTTTGAAACAAGGATTACAGTACAATGAAGTCCTTAATTTTAGTCTGTATTTTGCATTCTTCACTTTAAAACTTGTCCAACCATTTTACTATCTTTATTAAACATTTCTTAATGATGTACCCTTTTCTTCAAATTTCTGTTCCTTTACATTTAGGATTTTCATTTTCACTATATACAAAATTTCTCTTGGGCCCTTGTCTCCATACTCCTATTCTTACCTATACAACACCTTCTTGGTCCTCTGTCATATCTTAGTATTTTTCCCATCCCAATTTTCTTTCATTGTGTTAAAGAACCTCTTATTTATCATTTAATTTTTATTCCTATATCCTCAGATCTCTTTCTTGCCATTTTCCAGAATTATTCAGATTATTTTCTCCTCCACATCTCTTTTAATCTTTACTTCCCAATTTTTCTTAAGGCAGTTTACCCATCCATTGTTTATTTTTTCTGATATTCTAGACACTGTTTTAACAAATTTCTTTATTTTGAAATCAAGATTTTATACCAACATTTTAATGCCCTTTTAATACTCTTTCTCCTGCTTGTGAGTCTGTTCAGTTTTGTTTTTACTACCTCCTAACAGTTGCATTTTGTAGCCGAAGCATTTTCTGCAAAACCTATGCATGTATTCGCATCTGATCTGTGTACTTCTATATCCTATAATATTGAAATCTACCACCATGATTACATATGATGAACTTGGATCTATATATAGATTTTTCAGTTGTCATGACTTCTTTCAGTATGTCATACTCTGCATGGCAGTAAAACCTTGAAAAGTTGCAAGCTTTGTCTTTTTTGAAAGTTAGAATCAAACTGAAAAATTTCCTGGCATAGCAAGATTTGAACCGTGGATCTTAGTCTCCATCTAGTTATCACAGATACCGGCAGAACATTAAATTCTGCTGCTGTCTCACATTTTTTTCCTGATAAAAGCAACTTAGTGGTGTATTTACTTAAAATGCCATGGTTCTTAGTTCAACAAACGTTGGGTCAATCATTGGTAATTGTTCTTTTATACTAGATATGTATAAAACATCTGGTGGTTTACTGGGTAAAATAAGTCATTTGGAGTATGTAATGTCATGTCATTAGTTGGTAAGAGCAACTAGAGAGACCAGAAGATCTGTGATTCAAATCCAGGATTTGGCCCTGAATTCTGATGTACTTTTCCAGCCTTATCCCACACATAGCTAGTGTGAAAGAACACTTAATTTCATGTGTCTATTTGTGTTAACTGCTGATTTCGCAATTCCAATTCAAACTCCAACATTTTGATATAGTATGAGTCCAACTTGCAGACATTTATAGCTATTACTGAATGAGATTGATGTCACGTGAAACTTGTAGTAACTGTTAGGTGGTTTGTGCAGTTTGTTTGATAATATCAGGTATTATTGTGCTGCTTGAATTGTTACCATGGATTTATCTTTGGTAATAGAAACCTCTCAGATAATGCACTGATTACTCCATGTGGACATAACAGCTATCTATCATTTGCAATTCCATTGGCTGAAGTGATGCATTCATTGGTGCTTAGCACAGATCTGAGAACTGCGGCAGTTCCCCTCTCAATCTTTTTTTGTCTTGGAGGTTTCTATTAAGAAAGTTAAAGCCATGTAACGCTTTGAGAAACAGGATAATAATGGATATAAGTTATTTATTTCTGTTAATGATACTCAAATTACTATGATCATATCTGTGTTGTGGGTGGGCCACCCCTGTAATTTTTTTAAGTCTGTGTTTAAATTTTTTTTATTAAAAGCATGCAGTTAGTAATTGTCAGTCAGTGTTTCTGTAATTGAAATGTTATGTTTCAAAATGTTTGTTGTTGGTCTTTTTGAGAAACATGGAAATGTCAAGGTTGTCATAAACGCCTACTTCCCTTAGTAATTCATGTGATGCGTAACATGTCTAGTGTTTCTTCTCTTAGATTGCTGTGTCTTCTACAGCAATTGTTTTATGTCCTTAGTTATATTTGTATCACTCATTCTTGTTTGCTCTGGCAGTTTTTCATTTATTTTTTTCCTACTTATATTGACTCAGCCTGTTACACAGTTAACTTACTACATATGATCTGCCAACTTATTTCAAAATGTCTTGAAATTTCACTGGCAAAGAAACAGTTTCTGATTTGGAACTTGATAGTGATGAGGCAATGAGTGAAACAGAAGATCAGAGCAAGTTTATCACTTGGTAGTGGTGGTGAGAGTGAGGAGGAGAGGGAAGTTGTAAGTAATAGTGTAGCTGAAGTTGACGTTAGTCCCATGCATTTACATATCTAAACCTCATGGTCCTTTAAGATGTGTAGCACAAAATACTGTAAAAGAACAAGGGCTAACAAATGAAGGTAAAGTATTTTTTTTCCAGAACTTATAAACATCATCAGACATACCAATGAAAAAGTAAGAGTAAATGTACTACAAACAAATATCTGAGTACAGTTGACATAAGGGATTCTTACTTGTGCGGGGGTGCAATGCTAACATTATGCCCGAGTTGCTGTACACTCAGAACAAACATAACTGATTTGAGCAAAAATCTGAGTGTAATTGAATCACAACTTGATGTCACTGCTATATCACAATGGCACTCACGAACATTACTGAGAGATGAACTTTTTTCTATGTCCACAACGGATTCTGGCAATTCAGCCATTTATCTTGAAAAATAAAGGAGATACTTGAGCTGCACAGTCTGGAATGAAGTGTTTTTGTTTACAGTCAGGCATGCAGGTGTGTTTATCAGCTAAGGCCAATAATGGAGGTGGGGTGTTTGTTTTAAACTATTGAGACCTAAACTAAAAGCTATGCATAGGTTGATAAACGACAAAAAAATTCAGCTATTAATTATGGAAATACCTTATTCACGTGTATCATGTAAAATTAAATCAAAGCCACATTATTTGCTAAACAGGAAGTTTATTAATAGTCATTAACTACAACTTGAATATGAAGTAGGACTTAACACTTTATTAATTGTAGCTTCACATTTTGAACAAGGCTGATCACCCGTGCAGCTACAATTATCAACATGATGTTGATGTTTTAGATGTTCAAAATGAGCTCCGTTAGGCTCTTTTCTATGTCTTGGGTGTGCAAACTTAGCCTAAGTTTGCTGCATTTGGCTTTGCTATACTCTATATAGATACATAGTTTTGACTGCATTAGAAGTAGATCTTGCTGTCGTGCCAAGTGTCGTGGCACGTATTTTTACTATCTGTATCTGTTATACACATATGCCAGGCATAAGTCTGAGTTAATTGCAGCAGACACACATTTTAGCTCTACCTCATTATCCTAATTGCTGAAGTAAATTATAAATATGTGATGACATATATTCGCTTACAGAACTTTGCTCAGTTTTATTTTTTATTTCTGCAGCCATGCACTTTAGAAGAAAATGGTACAAAGTCTGTGCACTCATGCCCCTAACACCTCGTATATTGTGTGCACATTTGAGGATACATTGCAAATGCTAAAGTATTTTTGGGTAATTGAAGTTGAAATCAAGTATTACAGTTTGTGACAAATGTGCAAAGACAATGGTACTGATTTTAATTAAGTTTGTACATTTTTTAGATTTTGCAAGAAATTGCCAGGAGCGAGTCTTATGGCAAAGGCTCAGTAGTACACTGCTGATACATTTGACATCAATTTCAATGCAGGCTTGTAATTTAATTTTAAGAATGTGACCATAATATTACAAGCAGTATTCCTCCTTTGAATCTGCCCAAGGCAAAAAATCAGAATGTGCGATTTAAATTGAACATACAGTTTGGCAAAATATTCGTGAAATGAAAAGTCCAATTGCACCACTCAAAAATGTTCTTTATTTCTTTCGACTTACAGTTAAACACTTGCCAATTACACAGAATTACGTAATGCACACAATTACGATTCACCAGTTCGTCCGTTACAGTTCCACTTGCACTCGTAATTACGTAAACTCCTCCGACGCACGTACACAGTCCGTCCCCTCACTGGGCGCTCCTCACAGCTCGCCAAGAACTGACCCTCCTCCAGCCCGACGTGTTGCTTATATAGGGTCAGCTGGCCAATCTAGAAGGTTCTGGATTAGATGAAATATCCCGTAAGTTCGAGAACTCAGGTGGAGCGAAAAGAGACTGCACAGTGATGTTTTTCCAGCCAACCCTCGTTACCGCTATAAGACAAATGACTGGGCGTGGCGAACGCCTCCGTCTCCTGCTGATGCCGGTCGGTTCTATAGGGAGTTCCGATGTTCGGGTGACAATATTGTGAATATTCTTAAAAGCAGTTATGGGCATAAGTATTGGAATAAGGTAATTTTAACAGGGCATGTTGGGTATGTAAATAATATGAATGAACTGAAGATATGAGATATCCTTATTTATTATGCTAAATAAGTACTAAATAAAATTAAACGTAACATTCTGGAATATTTACAAAAAATAAAATAAGTTGTTTGGCCATGACAAAAATATTGGAACATGATAATTTTAAGAAATTTCTGTGTCCTTAGGACAGTATTTTGGGGATAAGGTGGATGTACTCTTTTGTTAACTCTGTGTTGATATTTTCCCTTTCTTACAAGAGAACTTCCTTCAGATGCACTTGAATCTTGCATGGTATTTTCTTTCCAGATGTGTTCAATTGGATTGCAGTCTTAGGATTTGGTGGTGTTTTTAAGGTATGGGATTTATTGTACACCATCCATAATCAAACAAGTTTTGAAAAACATTTTCTTAAACCCAACTTCTCCTTATATTGAAAGATATATATACACACACAAGTTTATCACCCCTAGAAGCCATACAAGCCCATGCCTGGGTTTTTACTTTGGCTCTTTTTCTGTGCATCATCAGTCTTCATCCCAAAAATGAATACTTTTGGTTGCATGTTTGCTTGCAATCCTCATGCTTTTTCTGGTTAACTGTACTCACCAGTGGCATTTTTTGTGAGAGTTTTGGAATTGTACCCAACTCTATTCAGCATCCTCTGAACATTCATAACATGAACTTCCTTCAACTGAGCCATGACAATTGTTCACTTGTCTTGAATCCTTTGGCTCACCTTTGATTGCCTTCCAGTTCTGGGTGGCAGTGCTATCTCTTCATATTGTTTTACCTTATGGAATAGCTGTACAGCAATGTCCTGAACATCCCAGCTGTTACAGCTCTAACTCACTGTCTATTGGGAACCTGCTTCATCTGCTCATGACCTTCTTTTTTACTAATTAAGAGGAGTGTTCCAATACTTTTTTCCTAGCAGGGAGCCATTATTTGAGGAACAGTATATTGTTTCCTGTAGAAAGACATTTTAAATATAACCTTATAGATAATTGTAGGGTAGAAAAAGAATACAGTGAATAATCAGAACAACGAAGAGCTCTGAATCTATGACAATTATAAGCATTAGATCAAACATCTCTCTGGATCAGTAAGAATAGATTGTACAAGAGTAGAGAAAGACAGGTGAGTGCAACATATTAGAATTTTTTATCTTTTGGTTATGTACTACAACCAGAGCCAATCCAAGTTAAGGAAAATCTGGGTTATCCAGAGAATGATGGAAGAATGACAAAAAGAACATGTGTACATCATCACTGAAATATGTTAAATGGAGTTAAGAAATTACTGTTGGCACACTTTCACCTAAAAATACACACACTTAAATATTTGCACAGTACACAGTATAGCTACAAATCAGTTGTCTCAGTTTAGTGTGTTGCTTACAAGCAGTAGGATAACATTTGGCATTGTTTTGGCTTGACTCTAAAAATAAAGTATCTATTCCTTGTGTGTGGGTCATAACCACAGCTAGTTCTGCAATAATGCCTTCCCCCATAATCGGTTTAGAACTTCCGTCGTTATCAGTGTCTTCTTCATGAACATTGGAACAATCTTTAATATTTTTAAGAAGTGTATAAAATCCTCTTCTACACCTGTTCTTCAATCTTGTTTTCTGGCAAGTCACACACACTAGCCTGGTCCTAAGCAGATGGGTGAGTGGAATGAATTTGCCCGCTGACAAGAGAATTCGAGTAATGTACCTACAGAGAGCAGCAATTATCGTCTGTAAAACAGTCTTATATATATATATTTCAAAACTGGTCCAGGTTAATGAGGTTTTACTGTACCTAACTGGTGAGGTTGGGTTATAGATACCCAGTAATTTGCATGACTAGTACTTCACTGGTGAAGGGAAATTGACATTTCAATATTAACCTTTGTTGATGCCACTGAACAACTTTTGACACAGAAATAAATTATAGTTAACAGAACTTGCAAATTTGGAAACATATGCAAACCAATTAAAAATTTGCTACATGTTACATAATCCACATGTTGGCTGATTTTATATAAACAAGTAAACCAAATTCTAACATCACATTGTAGAGGAACAATGAAAGTTTAGAAAAACACATTTTGATATGACAAAACATTGCATACATACAGATTGACAAGTCACTACTCTACGCAATCACTGCATACAGGACTTGTGCGTGCTCCACAAATTGGTATCTTGCAGCTGTTGTAGATCTTTTTCTGTTTTTCTGTCACAGACATTTCTTGCACTTTACTCTCTGACTTGATATGGAACTGGCATCTGGAGTATTCTACTGATGTTTAACTGCAACTCATGCATGTTCAGAAGTTAGCGCTTGTGATGAGGCTCTACAAGCTCTTTGGCAAGCCGTCTGATGGATTCCCAGGGAATCCACAGTAGATAACAGCTTCACAGAGTGAAAATGGTTAATGGCCATCGCCTTGTGTGTCACTTCTCATCTAATGCGTCGAGCCCAGCTTTTGTACTCTTGTGAAAAGCAATTATCTCTGGTTTGTGGGTTTCTGGATCGGTTGACTGGGTGTGATGCATTGAGGATACAAATAGAACAGCTTTGCCTTTATTTGGTACGTAAGAGATCAGTGTTTTCTCCTTTGTGAAGCCATGGATGGCTTTCCCTAATTCTCTTTTCTTGGCAGTTAAAAATTCATTTGGATTTTTTTTTTTTTATTTTTTCTCAATGTTCCTACGTATCTCAAGCCCCTAACACTTAATTCCTGTATGAGGGCTATGGATGAAAACCAATTATTAGCTGTGATATTGCAGTTACTTCCGAAAATGGGCTTGGCCAATTGCAGCACTGCCTTAGCTGGTTTGGGAAGTTTCCGCATAAATGTAGGCATTTAGCAAGTCGTGGGTTTTTTGCATCTGCCAATATTTTCATGGCTTGCTGGGGATATACATTTTAAAGTGGCATCGACCACGAAAACCTACCAGTATTTCGTCAATGCAAACATACATTCCAATGGAGTAGCTAGCCATACAATTTTTCATAAACTCCTGGAAAACCAATGTTATAGGAGCTGTTGCATCATGTCTCTTCAGTGACATTGTACAATGAAAAAGATCACGACCAGTGCCATCGGTTGCGAACTTATCCTGAAAATTTTCATTATTTGACTTTGAACATAAGAATCCCCCAAAAAGCTTTCAGCTCCATCAGATACACGTCTTTGTAGGCCATTCTTTTATCGTGGGGCAGCTTTTCCCTCAGGATGGTCAGCTTTTTATTGGTTTGCAGAGTTATTTCACTCAGAATTTTGACACAGAAAAGTAGCGACCAAGCAGACTGGGGTCTACAGATCTGACCAAGGGCTTTAGCGGGACCAATTATCCCTGGTAAATGTGAGATGAGATTATGTTCTCTTGTGCAAACATTTGAAGCTGGACGTTTTTTGGACCAGACGGAACAGTCCTTGCCGTAGTACTTGTTTTTGCCTCTTTGCAAGAGGTTCATTATCTTCTTATGACGTGTCTCTGTTTGAGAAGAATGTGGTGGTCGTAGTGAACTTGGTGATGACGTAGGAAGTGTAGGGTTAGGTATATCACTCACTTCATTCTCGGCATCAGATGATTCTTGTTCTGATTCGGTTTCATGAGCACTCTTGAACTCTGGTTCTATAATATTTTCATCCCCATTGTATTGGCTTTCAGTCTCATCCAGTATAGATCTCACCCAGTCACTAAACCCAGGGTCACTAGGTTCCATAGACCATCTGCTAAATACTGTACTACTTAAACATTAAAAGGTTTAGTATGTAATACAGGAAGTATAAAAAGCCTATTAAAATATGTGGATTTTCAATGGGAAACGAGAATATTAGAAAATAGTTGGGCAACTGGTATGATAATGGATATGCAGAATTTCTAACAATAACGAATAATGTAAAAAAAGCTCACCGCTTTGATGACAGCTGCATCCAGGGTTGCTAGGTTAGACAGATAACTGGCTAGATGCCATACTACCTATAAGATGGAAAATGAGAATACCACAAAAAAGTTCTGTAACTGGTGAGGTTGGGTTATAACAATCACGAATAAGATCAAGCAGCTCAACGCTCTGTTGACTAATGCACTTCCAGCCAGCTCGGAACGAACTGACTTGATGCTATATCACAACCCTCTGGTAGCAGGGTATCTGACACCCAACCTCATCAGTTACGGGTTAATCGTAGAGAAAACCTTGTTTCAAATAATGATGCTTGCAAAATGCTGGATATTAGGAATATGTACGTAAATTATTTTTAGATAATGATAAAGGCATGTCATTCAGTTTGGAATGTAAAGTAGCAGCTTTAAAAACTCCATTGAAACGTATTTACTTTATATTTGCTACTACAAACTAAAATATTTTAATTCTCTTTTCTGAACTACTCCAGCTGTGGCTTTTTCTTAGTGCACATGAAGTATTATTCTGAGCTGGAAAAGCTGCTCTTAATTCATGATCTAGATGCTGGTCCTGTCAGGTTGGATTAGTATTTATTTTAATAATATAGACGAAAATGTGACATGCCAAAGATAATTAAATCTAAACAAAAAATGTTCAAAGCAACACAATGTACGATAAGATTTATTCCTTCCCACCAGAATCGAGAAGTTGCTTGAAGTTGCACCTGATTTGAAAGATGCACCTTCACAGATGTTCTTCAAAATTACAATTATTGCAGATCTCTCAAATCTCTCCAAGTTCAGTTATATCAACTGAAGTGAATAATGAAGTGTCACCAGTTCAGGTGTTGTAAACCTGCTAAATCTGTTACCAAATTGTTAGTCTAGGATTTCATAAACCTGGGCAAAATGTAGATCACATTCTTTTTGCATTTACAATTTCGATATTTGATTTCATATTTGGAAAGTGTAAAAGTGAGTTTCATTTTAGATAGGCAATCCATAGCTTTTTTCCTTCTGAAGAGCATTTACTGTACTTATGCTTGAAATGTTATGATCCATTTTTTGCAATTTGTGGTTCAGCTCATGGGTTGTTATCTGCAAAGTAACATAAATATAGTAACCATGGCATCTCAAAGTTCTTGACGGTATTGATCTCATCCAGAAGACTGGAGAATTGTTGCAGAACTTTGCCCCTACTGTGTCTAATTTTGAAAGCAGGTTTCCCTAACGCACCTAAGTCTAAAAATTGTTGACCTAAGTACTGAAATGACTTAAATTTGACCTTCTAGACAATTTGTTTCCTATCGTAAATCTTCTGCCCGTAACATTTGTGCAGTTTTTGAGTTTGATTTATGAGTCGCTATGTTTACATTCAAACTTCACTTACTTGTTGTATAATTGAAACGTTTTCAAGATCATTCGATCTCATCCTTAGCTGTTTGGTGACTAAATGAACATTCCTCTTCTTCCACCACTACAGAGCTCCGATCACTCTGCCATCTGGTGTTAGGGACACTAAGTTTTAATACCTCATTTAATGCCGGGATTTCAAAATTTATAAGTTTATCACGGTTTTTGGTTATGAATATTTTTTCCCAAATATCCAATTCTATGGGTGTACTTAAAGATTTTAACAGTTTAATGTTGTGACCAATGTTGTGGTTTTCTGTCCAAAAATGGTGTGACACTGCAGATTTGTCTGTTTGTTTCAACTTAATGTTCCTCTGGTGTTCTTTTTGCCTGGTTAACAAGTTTCTCTTATCGAGATTCAACTGTATAAATAATAAGTTTCTCTTAGTTTTTCATATGTAGCTTTTATCACAGGTTTCACAATTTACCTGATAAATTCCCGATTTCAAATTGTTGGGGATTGAATTTTTTAGTGGTTTATTTAGCAGGTTCTTCAGACTGAATTTGTTTTGGGGTGCTAGTTTTAAGTTTAGTCTTTTGAAGATTTGTTCAAATTTTCTAAAAGCCCAGGATGGTAGGTGAATTTTCTATATTGCCAATTTGTGTTTGTAAGTTGTTTGAGAGTGGTATTTCTTGATATTATCTTGAGTTTTTCCTTTCTTTTCATCATGTTCCTTATGATGGCTGGGTTGAATCCATTTAATACTGCTATCTCTTGTGTGTGGGCTTCCTGTATATTCCAAAATCTACACCATGACAATTTCTAGTTATCTTGAGGTCCAAAAAGGGTAGAGACAACACCCTACAGAAATAAACAGAAAATCTGCAGTGTCACACCATTTTTGGACAGAAAACCACAACATTGGCCATAACATTAAACTGTTAACATCTTTAAGTACACCCATAGAATTGGATATTTGGGAAAAAATATTCATAACCAAAAACCGTGATAAAGTTATAAATTTTGAAATCCCGGCATTAAATGAAGTATTAAAACTTAGTGCCCCTAACACCAGATGGCAGAGAGATTGGAGCACCGTAGTAGTGGAAGAAGAGGAATGTTCATTTAGTCACCAAACAGCTGAGGATGAGATCGAATGATCTTGAAAACGTTTCAATTATACAACAAGTAAGTGCAGTTTGAGTGTAAACATAGTGACTAATAAATCAAACTCAAAAATGAAGAATACTTCACTGTTAATAATGCTTCTGCTTTTAATATTCATTTGTGCAGTGTTAAGCATTTACATCCTATATATAAAAAAATGTGAAATTTACATACCTGGCTTCTGGTCTTCTCTGCCGTAGCTTCCATTTATTTTCAGAATAGTATTCTACAGTCTTGTTTTTATAAATCTTCAGAAAATTAATCTACGCAAAATAACTAAGTTAGTCGGCTTTTGTTAGCCTTCAATATTGAACACTGCTGCTGCTGCTGCTGCTTCCCCATTTATTTATAACCCAGTCTCGTAACTGTATTTTCCTCCACAATTTTGTATTTTCTGTTAACCTCTTGAAATTCCTCTCTCCTTTGTATGCCACCAAACTTGCTTTCCTAATTTTGAGTGTCACCAATTGTTGTACTTCCTCCAACCAGTTTTTTGTGTCCTTTAATCTAATTTAGTTGAGAACTCTATCTCTTTCTTCATGTTTACTGATAGTTGTTCTTCTCTGTATTTTGCATAAGTTTTAATTGAAAATTTATCTCTTAATATGTTTAAATTTGCATTTTTTTATTATTTACATCTAACTTTACCATTGTCCACAAGTTCTGGTTCCTGTTTAACTATGTGATCAAGCATAATGTATCAAATTAACTAATAGTTCCTGATGAAGGCCATAGAGTTCACAATGGCCGAAAGCTCGATCTTCATCAATTTACGCGGCTGATCACCCGTGAAGCCATAATCCAAATTAACTAAAAGTTGTGGAAACGTAGAGTCAGACTGAAAAATTCAATGCCATAGCCGGGATTTGAACCACGGATCTTCTGGTTTCCGTCCAGCCGCACTACCATTGTGCTACTATGGCCAACGTGCCGATATGACATTAAATTCTCCAACTGACTCGTATTTTCCCGGTAAACCACTTAGGAGTTCTCATAAACACATGAGACAACTACCTTAATGGCGACTTACTACATGTAAGTACTTTAAGGCCCGGGCTTTATAGTTAACCACTATTAGGTTAATTAATGGAAATTAATTATTCTTTCACACTGGCCGTGTGTAGGCTAAATTGTGGAAACGTAGAGTCAGACTGAAAAATTCAATGCCATAGCCGGGATTTGAACCACGGATCTTCTGGTTTCCGTCCAGCCGCACTACCATTGTGCTACTATGGCCAACGTGCCGATATGACATTAAATTCTCCAACTGACTCGTATTTTCCCGGTAAACCACTTAGGAGTTCTCATAAACACATGAGACAACTACCTTAATGGCGACTTACTACATGTAAGTACTTTAAGGCCCGGGCTTTATAGTTAACCACTATTAGGTTAATTAATGGAAATTAATTATTCTTTCACACTGGCCGTGTGTAGGCTAAATTGTGGAAACGTAGAGTCAGACTGAAAAATTCAATGCCATAGCCGGGATTTGAACCACGGATCTTCTGGTTTCCGTCCAGCCGCACTACCATTGTGCTACTATGGCCAACGTGCCGATATGACATTAAATTCTCCAACTGACTCGTATTTTCCCGGTAAACCACTTAGGAGTTCTCATAAACACATGAGACAACTACCTTAATGGCGACTTACTACATGTAAGTACTTTAAGGCCCGGGCTTTATAGTTAACCACTATTAGGTTAATTAATGGAAATTAATTATTCTTTCACACTGGCCGTGTGTAGGCTAAATTGTGGAAACGTAGAGTCAGACTGAAAAATTCAATGCCATAGCCGGGATTTGAACCACGGATCTTCTGGTTTCCGTCCAGCCGCACTACCATTGTGCTACTATGGCCAACGTGCCGATATGACATTAAATTCTCCAACTGACTCGTATTTTCCCGGTAAACCACTTAGGAGTTCTCATAAACACATGAGACAACTACCTTAATGGCGACTTACTACATGTAAGTACTTTAAGGCCCGGGCTTTATAGTTAACCACTATTAGGTTAATTAATGGAAATTAATTATTCTTTCACACTGGCCGTGTGTAGGCTAAATTGTGGAAACGTAGAGTCAGACTGAAAAATTCAATGCCATGTAGTAAGTCGCCATTAAGGTAGTTGTCTCATGTGTTTATGAGAACCCCTAAGTGGTTTACCGGGAAAATACGAGTCAGTTGGAGAATTTAATGTCATATCGGCACGTTGGCCATAGTAGCACAATGGTAGTGCGGCTGGACGGAAACCAGAAGATCCGTGGTTCAAATCCCGGCTATGGCATTGAATTTTTCAGTCTGACTCTACGTTTCCACAATTTAGCCTACACACGGCCAGTGTGAAAGAATAATTAATTTCCATTAATTAACCTAATAGTGGTTAACTATAAAGCCCGGGCCTTAAAGTACTTACATGTAGTAAGTCGCCATTAAGGTAGTTGTCTCATGTGTTTATGAGAACTCCTAAGTGGTTTACCGGGAAAATACGAGTCAGTTGGAGAATTTAATGTCATATCGGCACGTTGGCCATAGTAGCACAATGGTAGTGCGGCTGGACGGAAACCAGAAGATCCGTGGTTCAAATCCCGGCTATGGCATTGAATTTTTCAGTCTGACTCTACGTTTCCACAATTTAGCCTACACACGGCCAGTGTGAAAGAATAATTAATTTCCATTAATTAACCTAATAGTGGTTAACTATAAAGCCCGGGCCTTAAAGTACTTACATGTAGTAAGTCGCCATTAAGGTAGTTGTCTCATGTGTTTATGAGAACTCCTAAGTGGTTTACCGGGAAAATACGAGTCAGTTGGAGAATTTAATGTCATATCGGCACGTTGGCCATAGTAGCACAATGGTAGTGCGGCTGGACGGAAACCAGAAGATCCGTGGTTCAAATCCCGGCTATGGCATTGAATTTTTCAGTCTGACTCTACGTTTCCACAATTTAGCCTACACACGGCCAGTGTGAAAGAATAATTAATTTCCATTAATTAACCTAATAGTGGTTAACTATAAAGCCCGGGCCTTAAAGTACTTACATGTAGTAAGTCGCCATTAAGGTAGTTGTCTCATGTGTTTATGAGAACTCCTAAGTGGTTTACCGGGAAAATACGAGTCAGTTGGAGAATTTAATGTCATATCGGCACGTTGGCCATAGTAGCACAATGGTAGTGCGGCTGGACGGAAACCAGAAGATCCGTGGTTCAAATCCCGGCTATGGCATTGAATTTTTCAGTCTGACTCTACGTTTCCACAATTTAGCCTACACACGGCCAGTGTGAAAGAATAATTAATTTCCATTAATTAACCTAATAGTGGTTAACTATAAAGCCCGGGCCTTAAAGTACTTACATGTAGTAAGTCGCCATTAAGGTAGTTGTCTCATGTGTTTATGAGAACTCCTAAGTGGTTTACCGGGAAAATACGAGTCAGTTGGAGAATTTAATGTCATATCGGCACGTTGGCCATAGTAGCACAATGGTAGTGCGGCTGGACGGAAACCAGAAGATCCGTGGTTCAAATCCCGGCTATGGCATTGAATTTTTCAGTCTGACTCTACGTTTCCACAATTTAGCCTACACACGGCCAGTGTGAAAGAATAATTAATTTCCATTAATTAACCTAATAGTGGTTAACTATAAAGCCCGGGCCTTAAAGTACTTACATGTAGTAAGTCGCCATTAAGGTAGTTGTCTCATGTGTTTATGAGAACTCCTAAGTGGTTTACCGGGAAAATACGAGTCAGTTGGAGAATTTAATGTCATATCGGCACGTTGGCCATAGTAGCACAATGGTAGTGCGGCTGGACGGAAACCAGAAGATCCGTGGTTCAAATCCCGGCTATGGCATTGAATTTTTCAGTCTGACTCTACGTTTCCACAATTTAGCCTACACACGGCCAGTGTGAAAGAATAATTAATTTCCATTAATTAACCTAATAGTGGTTAACTATAAAGCCCGGGCCTTAAAGTACTTACATGTAGTAAGTCGCCATTAAGGTAGTTGTCTCATGTGTTTATGAGAACTCCTAAGTGGTTTACCGGGAAAATACGAGTCAGTTGGAGAATTTAATGTCATATCGGCACGTTGGCCATAGTAGCACAATGGTAGTGCGGCTGGACGGAAACCAGAAGATCCGTGGTTCAAATCCCGGCTATGGCATTGAATTTTTCAGTCTGACTCTACGTTTCCACAATTTAGCCTACACACGGCCAGTGTGAAAGAATAATTAATTTCCATTAATTAACCTAATAGTGGTTAACTATAAAGCCCGGGCCTTAAAGTACTTACATGTAGTAAGTCGCCATTAAGGTAGTTGTCTCATGTGTTTATGAGAACTCCTAAGTGGTTTACCGGGAAAATACGAGTCAGTTGGAGAATTTAATGTCATATCGGCACGTTGGCCATAGTAGCACAATGGTAGTGCGGCTGGACGGAAACCAGAAGATCCGTGGTTCAAATCCCGGCTATGGCATTGAATTTTTCAGTCTGACTCTACGTTTCCACAATTTAGCCTACACACGGCCAGTGTGAAAGAATAATTAATTTCCATTAATTAACCTAATAGTGGTTAACTATAAAGCCCGGGCCTTAAAGTACTTACATGTAGTAAGTCGCCATTAAGGTAGTTGTCTCATGTGTTTATGAGAACTCCTAAGTGGTTTACCGGGAAAATACGAGTCAGTTGGAGAATTTAATGTCATATCGGCACGTTGGCCATAGTAGCACAATGGTAGTGCGGCTGGACGGAAACCAGAAGATCCGTGGTTCAAATCCCGGCTATGGCATTGAATTTTTCAGTCTGACTCTACGTTTCCACAATTTAGCCTACACACGGCCAGTGTGAAAGAATAATTAATTTCCATTAATTAACCTAATAGTGGTTAACTATAAAGCCCGGGCCTTAAAGTACTTACATGTAGTAAGTCGCCATTAAGGTAGTTGTCTCATGTGTTTATGAGAACTCCTAAGTGGTTTACCGGGAAAATACGAGTCAGTTGGAGAATTTAATGTCATATCGGCACGTTGGCCATAGTAGCACAATGGTAGTGCGGCTGGACGGAAACCAGAAGATCCGTGGTTCAAATCCCGGCTATGGCATTGAATTTTTCAGTCTGACTCTACGTTTCCACAATTTAGCCTACACACGGCCAGTGTGAAAGAATAATTAATTTCCATTAACTAAAAGTTGAGTTAAGGATTATTTTGGTTTAGCATTTATATTTACCATCCATATGAAAATATTGCAACTCTTTGTTTTAAGAAATGTTGAGTAACATTTATTAGTCACTGCTACATTAAGAAATTTTATAAAGCTGTATAACTTTTGTTATCTACAATTACTCTGGTTCTTATGTTGTAATCAAAGTACTACTTTGTGCACTTTTCTTTGTGTACATTCTTGAGTATACAATTTGTAAACAGATATCTTTTCATACCAGCACATTAAATTTTGTTTAACCAAAATGCAATTATATTACCCCCCCCCCCCCCCTCCCTCAAAATGTAACTATTAAAACTCTGAGGTTGGCCAATTTTGTTGCTGGGCAAAGAAACCGTGCTATAGCTAAGCACAGAGTCACTTAAATTCAATCAAAATTAGAGTTTCTATTTGTTCTATTAGACTTAAGGTCTCTCAAACTGTCAGTTGCAGTGCAGGAGGTTGTGAGATTACATGAGTTTGCATCCAGCGATAGTAAATCCTATAGCCATTCATACTGACATTGACTGTTGAGTTACTTATAATGCTTGAAACTTTCAGAAACATCCCCCCTTTACAGCCACACTGGCTGCTGAGTGATTTTCATTTTTTGAAATAAATTTTTTAATATTTTATAAGTTTTAAATCTGAACACTACATACCTCATTTTGTAAGGTTATACTGAGCAGTGTTCTCGCTAGTGCAGCAAGAATGGCCCTTGTATATATCTGCCCTGCCATTGATAGGCCCTTCCCCTCTAGCAATCATTTATATTTGGTGAAGCAGTTCCATTTAAACTCTGAACTTTTTGTCCCATTTGTTCCTTGTTTTCTAAAGTCACTATCTTCCTCAAACTGTTCAATATTTGTCTATATTTGTGGGTGTTTGTCGCGAAGGTGGCTGAGGTGATACTGGGATTGGATGCCCTCAGGAGCCACAAGGCGACGGCAGGAATGTCCTGCGGCTTAACAGAGAAGAGGTCATACTCCGGCAACCCGAAGAGCGCCTTGGAATCTGCAGGGTCGTCTTGAAGGAAGGCGTGGTTGTTCACGCGAGAAAGGAGGTGGTGGTGACGGCGCGACTGAAGGACAGCGAACAAAGAACATGATACTGGACCAGAAGACGCCTGTGCACAGACTATGCGTAGCCAGAACATTGTTGCCGTGCCGAGAGGAGGTGCCAGTGAGGCTGCTTAACCTAGTGGACACCGGTCACGACGTCCAGGTTGGAACAGAGCTGAGGACTTGCGAGCCCGTGGTCCGCGTAACCACAATCGACAAGACACAGGAGCCGGCGCCGACGTAATACCTGGGGCCCCGGCTGGAAGGCTTATTGGAAAGGGTGGCTGACCGCAGGACGGTTCCAGAAGGTTCGACAACTGCTGAGACGATACTAGCGCGCCTTCAGCCAAGAAAGAGAAGAACCACTGCATCACCGGCGTGAGCTACTGGCGGTAGTAAAGACCTTGCAGCACTTCCTCATATACCTGTACGGTCAGCCATTCCACCTGAACACTGACCATTCCGCCCTAACCTGGCTACTGAGCTTTAGGAACCTGAAAGGCCAGACAGCACGCTGGATACAGAGGCTGCAGGAGTATGACTTCACCTCTGAACATCATAGAGAGAAGAGCCACGGAAACGCAGACGCAATGTCCCGAAGACCCTGCCCAGAGGAGTGCGGCCAATGCACAAGAGTGGAAGAGAAGGAGCGTGCCGCAGCTGTCAGAGTGGTCACGGCAGTGCCTGCGGATGGCTGGGATAGCGCAGGCCTGAGGAGGGAGCAGCTGGCGGACGCAGACTTGGGGCCACTCTTGAGAGAAGTGGAGGCAGGCACGAGACTGACCTGGCAGGACATCGCACCGAGGAGCGCCACCTACAAGTCGTACTGGGCCCAAAGGGACTCACTGAAGATCAGAGAGGGCGGGCTGTTGCGGGTATGAGAATCACCTTATGGGAAGATGCAGAGAGAACAGTTGGTACTTCCCCAAAGTAAGGTCCCGGAAGTCTTGGAGGTAGTGCACGCCGGTACTTCAGGACACCTGGGAGCAAACTGGACGATCGACAAACTTCGGCAGCGCTACTACTGGCTGAGGCTTCGAGCAGATGCTGAGGGATGGTGCCATCAATGTCAAGTGTGCGCGGCGAGTTGCGGCCCCCAGACTAGGAGCTGGGGTCGCATGCAGCAGTACAACGTCGGATCGCCATCGACATAGCTGGACCATTCTCAGTATCCAACCGAGGCAACAAGTACCTTATGGTGGTCGTGGACTACTTCAAGTGGCCGGAGGTGTATGCCATTCCGAACCCGGAGGCAAAGACCATCACAGACTGCCTCGTGGAGCAAGTGTTCTGCCGATTTGGGGTGCCACTAGAGCTCCACAGCGACTAATGTACCAATTTTGAATCCAACCTGATGGAGGCACTAGAAAGACTTGGGGTGAACAAGATCCGCACCACACCACTACATCTACAGTCAGATGGCATGATGGAGAGATACATCAAGATCTTAGAAGAGCAGCTGAGGAAGGTCGTGGCCAGCCATCAGTGAGACTGGCACGTCAAGGTGCCACTGTTATTGTTGGCCTACCGCTCAACACACGACACCACTGGGATGATGCCAGCCAGCTTAATGTTTGGCCGAGAGTTACGCCTCTCTTGTGACCTGGCCTTCGGGAGCCCCCCGGATGCAAAACAGCCAGCAACTGAATATGTGGAGAACCTGGTAGACCATCTCCACGACATGCATGAGATGGCTCGTCAGAACATCCAGAAAGCGAGCGACCGCAGGAAGACCCGATACGACAGGCAAGCCAATAGCCAAGGGTTCCAGCAAGGTAACCTGGTCTGTTAGTATTGCCCTACCCAGACCAAGGGATGCTGCCCGAAGCCTCAGCAGCCGTGGCAAGGACTGTACCGGGTAGTGAAGAGGATTAACAATGTGGTCTATCGCATCCAGAAGGTGCCTCGAGGGAAGATGTTGGTGATACACCTGGATCGTCTGGCCAGCTACTATTGTGCTGTTCGGGACGACCAGCCTTGAGGAGGGAGCAGTGTCGCAGCAACGCAAATAAAAGGTTCACGCGAAAAAAGAATGGTGTTGCATGTGTTTAATGCACTCACAGAGAAGAATCCGTCTTTGTCAGTGAGAGAAGTCGAACAGCTGTGCCCTAAACTTACAGGTGTGTTAGATGCGTAGAAACAAGGCGACATGAAACTGAGGCAACAGGAAAACTTACCACTCCAGGGGCAATATTGCTGAGTGGCGAAGACGCTATTTAAGGACAATCAAATTGTCCAAATCGCAAAATATACTACTTTGAGATGTGGGTGAATGAAGGACATACCACAAGTATGGCGTGACACGACTTTTAAGACTGAAAGACAGGCATTTTTGCAAGATGTGTGTGCTGGTTTTAAAAAATCCCAGTGGAAAAGGCCGAAGGCCTTTCATTATAAACTTGTTCCAGTTTCATTGCTCATTCATTCAGTTTCAACTTGCTCAGTTTCATTATAAACTTCATTATTTTTGCATGCCTTCATAGTCTTATTTCTCTCTTCCTGGCAATTATGTTTCCTGCAGGTTTCAATGTGACGGGAAGGCACCGCCTATGACCTATGGCGCGAAAGCATTAGCCAATTAGGATGAGGGGGAAGTTAGTTGCACACGGAGTGATACATGTCAACGGGGCAAGGTTATATGGAACAAAGAGTAGTGACTTCTTGTCTAATAGAGATTATTCGGATTCTGGTTTGTTTTAGAAATATTTCGAATTTATGAATGAGATATATAAGTAGAGTGTGACACGCCAGTCTTAAGTTGTAAAACTGCGAGAGGTAAACAGAGAACAGCTGAGTGTGTTGTAACGAGATCTGTTTTTTGTCATTGACCTTGGAAGATTGTGTTGTATATGTGATGTAATGTTTTTACTTGAGAATTGGACCATGTATTTCTATGGAAATAAAGAACCTTTACAATTTCGGCAAATTGTACTTTTAATTCTGTTAACCCACAAATACATAGTATGTATTTCATAATTGGTCACTATCTAATTTAATTTTATTTTTGCATTACATTTTATCTTCTGTTTCTGCCTCTTCAATAATTATTTCAGGTTCTAACATGTTTTGTGTCCTGTAATATTCCTATCTTTGTTCATATTCTGTCTGAATCCATTCACCTTATCACTCCAACTTTGTAGTTATTAAAGGCCCTTGGGTATGTCTTGGGGAGATGTTAAGAAGGAAAGTTTTTTTGGCACTTAAAGTAATATTACACATCATTGGAATAAAGATGTCCTTATGAAGAACTAGGAAAAGAACTGCAAACACCATGTTGGATAGTCTGCCCTCATGACTTCTTCAGAATTCTAATTGTAAAATCTTGTGTAGCTGCACAGCTACAGTTTTGTTTCTTTCTTGAAATTCTTCATGCATTAAATTAAAAACATTGACTTGTTTATCGAGATTTAACTGTATTGGAACACCACAGTGAAGCGAAAAATTTAATAATTGACTTGTTTATTTTGTTGTGTTAGATGTCAAAATTCTCCACGCAATGCAGCACAACACTTTTTGCTGTTTTCCCTCTACTGTAAGAAGCAAATCAACCTTTTATTCCAATTTTTCCCTTTATCTGTTGGCGAGTTGTGCATTAGAAAATGGCTTGCAGTCCTCAGCTGAAGGTCTGTATAGTTGATAATTTTCTTAGCAGTCATTTTATGAAGCACAATGAAACAGTTGAATATGTATATATATTTAGTAGATAGAAATATATTTTGCTGTAACCTTTAGCTGTGTGGTGAAGCTGTCACCTGATATAACAGAGTGATACTTCCAATTAGCTAATAGTACGCAATAACACAGTTTTTTGGCTGTGTGGCTTTCTACTTGAATTAAGATGAGGAACTTCTTTTTCATCAATAGGAAATAAACATTTGACACAACATTCATTGCAGACTATGGTTCATACTTGGCATATTTCGCAGGCAAGATATCCTTCATATGTGAATGCCACCTGTTGGTTTGGCCACTAACTTGGCAAGCACAGCTCATCTTGATGTGAATGAGCCTTAATAAAACATTAAAAATTGCTATTTACAGGGTAGGATGTCACACCGAGGCCTAAGTGGTCTTAGTATTTGATAGAAGTCTAATTGTTGACAGTTTTTTAGCTTAAGAGAGCTTAATGTGCAATAAAATTGCAATGAAAGTTCATCAAAGTATCAAATGTAGTAAAGTGCACCTCTTCATTTTCCACGATTAACAATCATACTACCACTCAGTAGCATTTATTGACTCAGGTAATCGTAGAACATTAAAGAAGTTTACAAATAATGACCGAGCATAAATAGTGACTTAAAGTTGACTATAATGGCTATGAAAATGTTGAAACTTGTTGAGATTGTTTTTTGAGCTACTTTCCCTGCATATTATTGTGTTTAAATAACATCCAAATATACAGGTAGTTTGTTTTCTGCTCGAAGGCATTTGTTATATGGGTAAAATGTGTACTGTGTATTGATATGTAATGTGCATTTTAGTAATTCCATTGGTAAACCAAATATTATTTAACAGTGCTCTGTATTAGAATATTTATCTGGAAATGAGTATATTAAGTAAACTACTGACTACGGTTCATAAACTGCTACTTTTATTACTTTAAATGACTAAATTGAATATGTTTTTGTTTAGGTCGAGTCCTTTGTGATTGAAGAAAGTGAATTTGGTGAGAGCACCCTGACCTTACCAACACAAATACCTCTGGAAGCATCAAAATTTTTGTTGTCCACAGAAGATACAGAACAGCAGGTGGATGAAGAAACGCAAGCAAGGCTAGAAGCGCTGCTTGAAGCTGCAGGTAATTGTGTGATGCTGGTTAAGTCTAAGCAGGCTCTCAACTCTTGAAAATGGAGGCAATAGCCTTTGAAACTAGTCCCTCAATAATATAAGAAAAGTGACGAGTGTCAAACAGACTACAAATAGTTTTTACATTTAATTTTGACATCACTGTTGCTAAATTACTCCAAACACGCATAAAACTTCATTTGTTACTAAAGAAGGTTTCATGGAGTGAAAGATCTCTCTACATCACAAGAGCTCACCTGTGCATGAGAGAAACTCCATATCTCTTCTTTAGTGGGTTCTTTTGTGCTCCATATGTTTCCCTGGCCAAGAACTGCATTCAACTGACCAAATGCAATGTTTGCAACTCCATTTTGAAGGACATTGCTTGTAGGGACAAAGAGTGTTATGAATTATTCCTAGCCTGTAGTTCCTTTATGATTTCTGGTAGCACTGAAAAGTGGCTTCTTATGTACTGCAATTTATTTTCCTATATCAGGTGAGTTGAAGCACTCCTGAGTTTTCTTAATAGAGGCTGCATCTTCTGGATCTGTCAACTATTTTTTTTTTTTTTTTTAACATCAATGAAATATTTAGCATAGTAACATGCAGCCACCAACCACAAACCCCACTGTGTTAAAATAGGCTGAGAAGGTAATGTTCTTTGGAGCCAATTTCTTGAACATTGAAACTTTAGCAGTTGCTTTAATGAAAATTTTCTGGACATTGGAAATAAGATCAACTTTTGGATACTGTGATCTTACTGTTCCCATTAGGCGGTGTACCCTGTGGGATAAACAGGTCAAATGTACTAGTTTGGACTAGAGAATTTTAATGCATTTGTTGCTTTTATGATGTATGGAGAGGCATCTGTAAGAAATAACCATCTGGCCACAAAAAGGCTAGGGAAACATTGAACAATTTTGCAATTGTAGAATGTTTGAGTTTGATTTATGAGTCACTATGTTTACACTCTAACTTCACTTACTTGTCAGCTGAGGATGAGATCGAATGATCTTGAAAACGTTTCAATTATACAAGTAAGTGAAGTTAGAGTGTAAACATAGTGACTCATAAATCAAACTCAAATATGAAGAATACTTCACTGTTAATAATGCTTCTGCTTTTAATATTCAATTGTAGAATGGTTTACCGTTTCTAATATTTGAACATTTAACAGGTAAGTTTTACTTCCCGGTTTCATTGCACTGACTACTGCACTACATAGCACTGGCCTGCAGCGTTTGCACTCTCCCAAAATCCAAATCTTTTAATCTTTTAACACTTCCCAAATTTCTTGAATAATTTGGTTGAAACCCTCGAACACACATTTTTGGAGGGGTGGATTCGTCATGCACTATTTTATTAGTGTTCTTTTCCATTAAAAAAAATTAAAAAATTATTTATTATCCAAAAATAATGTATTTATAAATGCTGAACACAATTCCTAGGGGAATGGGTTACACGAACCTATGGGGTTGTTGACCTGCTCGCTAAATGTACTCACAAATTGTTGATGTAAAGCAGATTTTCTGGCTGCATTTTGTTTGCACTTCACAGCGTTCACATGCTGTACTACTTGGAAATTTTTGTCACCTGATAGCAAAATAATACTTATTAACTTTAAAGAGAGTCGATTAATGACACGATTCTCTTTAAAGTCACTAATCGACTCTCTTTAAAGTTAATTTATCATAACAACACTGTTTTCAACACTTCCAAGAAAGGAATTGCAAAATAATACTTATTAATTAAATTTATTGGGAATCGATTAATGACACTAAACAACACTTACTTTTAAATTTTCCCGGAACTAGTTTCAGAGGCCTTCCCTCTATCTTCAGCCTGACATCGACTGGTTCTCCTTGGTGTAGCTGGCAATATTTTGTCATCTGCCTCCTCTGGTGGCAGTTCGAGGAACTTGCTGAACAAATCTTTCTGGGGGATGTCGAAATTGAATACTCGTATTTTTTTAAATAAA